>JALZYL010000004.1:600000-905689 GCA_023619815.1 Aspergillus neotritici | reverse complement strand
AACGACAGGTGAAATTTAAAAAAAAAAACACCCCCCAAAAAAAAAAAAAAAAAAAAAAAAAAAAAAAAAAAAAAAAAAAAAGGAAAAGGCCAATTAACAGTCCACATTCAAACCCACCAAAAAGAGTGAGTGGGTTTATTCTATCAGTGTATTTATTTACCTAACCTCTATGTAACTTGGGTACCTACCTAGGTAGTACATGGCTTGGTTTGAGTGCAGTGGGTTGGTTCATGCGGCATGTGCAAAACCAAAATACAAAAGTCTAGATTCACGTCAATCCAATCGGGCAGGGAAAGGGATTCCGATCCGACAAGGCGCTCGTCAAGAAGACCGGTTGGAGAAGGTTGGTCGGCTGGTCACTTGCTCGCTCGCGGTTAGACTGTCAGATTGGTTGAAGAATACCGAATATATAAAAACCTAATCATATTAAATCCCGGAAATAAATAAAATATTATTACAAGTTGAAGAAGTCTGGTTAATCTTTTGCATTGTATTTATTCCCTGTCGGCGATACCTAATTAAGCTCCTTTGGCTATTTTATAGTACCACTCGGCAGCGTCAGACCACTCCGGCGTATACCGTATCATGCCATAACATAACCAGCCATCTTCGATGTGACCAGTCGGCTCGGACGCTCGACCGGGAGAAGGGGTGAGACTGACCCCACCGGTATCATTCACATCCCGGTGGTTGGGCCTTTGACAGCGTACTTAGTACCCTACCTAACCCACAAGGTGTCACTCGACGATAGGGCGAAATATGGGGCCTCGGAAGGCATGGAACGATCGACCAGGGGCTGACGATTGCTGTTTCCCTGCCGCTACTGCATGGTTTAGAAGGGAGTGCTGATCCCTGAACTGGCAGGATTTGATCAATCAGCCCCTTCATCCCACAGGATTCTTAGCATCTGTTCGCGGGTGACCAGATCCAGACCGGGCAGAAGGATTCTGTTGTTCGATCACAGGCTAGACCTGGGTGGCACCTTTGAAAATGGTTCAGATTTTTCACTCCCTTCATTTGTGTTTTTGCCCCGTGTCTCATTCTTTCTCAAGCCAAGGATCTAATCCACAACCACGACATCGTCCCCATCCATGAATCCGCTACCACCGTGGTCCGAATCCTTGCCGTTGTCGGTCCGTGGAACGCGCTCATCGTCGACTGTAGCAGAGGAGTACCAGCCCTTGTCGACGAACTTCACCACCATTTTGGACGCATCGCCGATGAGATCCAAAAAGGCAGGGTTCCGCTTTGGCAGGAACATGCTAATGTGCGCCTTGACTTCGTCACTTGCATTGTCATTTACCGCTCGGACCCATCCAAGGCCTGGACCTTCCTGTACAGGTAGGTCCCGGCCCTCTACGTTTACCGGGAGGGTGCAGAATGTGCGGTGTTTCGACCGTATAATCTTTTGACTGAATGACGTCTGCCCGGGACCGGTGTTCTCGACCAATGCAGATGCATTCTTGCCCAGGCACGTATAGAAATTGACGGAGCCGATGCCCCGATCCCTGTGGACCTCGGCCAAGCGGTCCAAACGCTGGCGTAACTCAGCGGACCGTGTCAAACATCCAACAAATTCGAGATGCGACGAGATCCAGCCCCACCCGCTGGTTATGTTGTGTCTCTGTGAATAGATAGCCGCCGCGCCGCCTGCAGCAACTGCACCTGCAGCTCCTGCAAACATGGCATACCTACCCCACCGCTGCCAGGAGGGAGTTGCAGCGGCATCTGTAGTTGGCTCCGAGCTGGTGGTCGCTGCAGGGCTTTGCTGTTTCGATCGAGTTTCCTGGTTGGTCGCCGCCTTGGTGGACGACGCGTTATTGCCGCCGAGTCCAAATAAGCCCGCTACCTCAGAGACTGCACTGTACGCAGAAGAGGCGTTCCTGTAATGCCCTTCCGCTCCGTATGATATAACACCTGGCGCTATGCCGAGGAACGGGGTATCGAAAGCCAGCACGCCTTGAATATGAGGGAACATAAACGAGCCAGGCTCCACAACAGGAGAGACGCGGTCTTTCCCTGTATTCGCCCGTGGTTCTGCGCCAGGTCCCGAAGAACCCGTCTCAGAGGCACACTTCGGGGGTATTGGTTGCTCCGAAGCCAGCAGGATCAAGGATTCCGCAGCAACAATTCCACCCATCGAGTGGCCGATCAGGATGACATGGACAGAAGGATCAACCGTAGGCGAGGGTGTTTGGTTCTCGACCTCTAAATCAATAACTTGGTTCTGTAGCCTATACATTAAAGAGTCAGCCAGCTACTCGCGCAGAGTTGTCGCTCGCGCATCGACAGCATACCAATCCCGGAAATTGGCCACGCATTCTTTCAGCTCGCCGCGAGTCTCATATTGAGGATACACAGCGGTGGCGACCCGCACGTTGGGCAAACAGCGGCCGACAACTGCCTGCAGGCGTTCGGGGAAACTCCCAAACGTATCATTGTCTCCCTGTATTGATGGATCTGTTAGCCAAAACGATCTGATACGGGCGCGTACCTTCTGCCCAGCAAGCTCCACAGCAAAAAACAGAAGCAGACATACCTTGAAGCCGTGAATGAACACTAAAAGTAGCGACTTTTTCATCTTTTACCGCAGATCGGATGTCGAGCATTCATCTTCGCGGGGTTAGGCTGATCGGAGACGGGATCTGGTGGGCTGAGCGATTTCCGAATCTGGAGCTGGAATGGCTCCTTACGTCATGGTCCGATAATCATGTGACTGTCCACGTACGAAGACACCAGTTGACGACAGCGTCCCATCAATATCAAACAACAGCAATGGATAATATAATCAAAACGGTACCAACTCCAGCGCAGCATATAGACTCACCCCAAAAGGAAGCCCCAGATCATCTTAAGGAACCACGATTAGGTGATCGGTTAATCTTCAGCAACCGCACATCCTCGGCTTCTCCACTTTGCTCCCACCGTTGCCGGCCCGAACCCATACTTGATAATATCATAATAGTAGCCTGACCTGTAGCTAGACACATACCTATATCTCCAGAGCCAATTCATACAAGGTTCCAGGAGAAAAAAGAAAAAAGAAGAAAGAAGAAAGAAGAAAGAGGAAAGAAGAAAGAAAGAAAGAAAATGGCCGGCGAAATCTACAACATCGTAAAGCTCGTCCCTCGACCGGACAAGTTCAACGAGGTATGTTTTCCCTCCAGTATTTATTCTATATAAATCCCACCCCACAGTACGCTCAGACTAACCATCGGACATAATACAATATAATACAAACCAGCTCGTGCAAGCCTTCAAAACCCTCTCCAAACATGTCGAGGAACAAGAGCCCAAGACACAAATCTACTTTGCTCTGCAGCCGCCTAAGAGCCAGGAGCTGATTATCGTGGAGAAGTATGTCTCTCTCTGTCTTCTCCCATCTTTTTTTCTTCCTCTTTCTATATATTTACCATGACGATGTATGTATATAGATACACAGACGTCGACAACCTCAAAGCCCACGCCGCGTCGTCGGAGTTCAAGACGTTCTTCAAGGCCGTCGGCCCGCTGCTGGCGCAGCCTGCTGAGATCAAGACTTCTGCTTTTGTGGCGGGGTTTGATGGACGGTCGAAGCTGTGATCTACCTCGTCCTATTAGCCTAGTCTGGTCTGGTCAGGTCAGGTCTAGTCGCCTTGGAGTAGGCAGGAGGGGAAGCACAGGGTTATGGTTAGAGGTGAATACTTGTTTTGATGGATAACGCTTTATCGTTCTATAGATAAGGGTGCGTACTTCGGGGACTCTGCCTTGGAGCTACTCGTCCGATTTATCCCATGGATTAATCAATCACCTTGTATCATGGAAGAAAGCAAAGTAAACAAACTGTGAAATATGTGCTTGCCTATCTGACTGATATATATACACACAACTATATATGTATATACCCTCCCAAATGACAAGTCAGACCCGCCCGCAACAGCAAGTACACTCAAGATTATAAACGCCAATCCAATTCTATCTCCCAATAAAGCAAAGATAGCAAGCCCGAGTAAAACCCCAAATTATCCAAGCTGTACAAGTCAAGCACAAATCCGAACGGGTATACCCGAGTTTGATGCTGAACTCCAATATCGTCCCAACAGTGTAAAGTGGATTTAATTAGATGAAAAAGAAAATAAAAGAGGCAAATGGCTGATTGATTGATGATTCGTGATTTCGTTTATCCGTGAGCCGTGCATCGTTGAACTGTAGAGGAGGAGAAGGAGGAGCTTTCAGATAGCGGACTCTTCTAGACGCACCCACTCGCGGGGAACGTCCATGCTGCGGTTGACGCGGCCGCCGGGGGTAAGAGGGACGTCTACGCGACCTCGGCCGCGTTCGTCGTCGGCGTGTTCTTCGTAGCAGGATAACCGCGAGAAGTAGTCTTCGAGCACTGCGTCCCGGTCGTTGTCGCCGACGATCGAAGTGTATTCCGGGGGTGGTGTGATCAGTGGTGGTGGCGGGGGAACGTCCTCGAAGGGAGGTGGGGCGAAGGACGGAGCTCTTAGAAGATGCATTGGACGCGGTGCTGGGTCGGCGGCCGGCTCGTACGCCAAGTGTGCCTGAGGAGGTAAAGCCAGGCCGCCAGAGCCGCTGGTGAAGCTCCGGCTTATTGGCCGTCCGGGAAATGGCTCCTCCCCTTCGGAGGGAGGGGCGTGGCCGCCTGAGCCGTTCCGGTGAAGAGGAGGGGCGCCAGGGCACCCGCATTCGAACTCCTGCGCTTGCGGCACGGGGTCGGAGTTCGGGCTGGTATACGCGGGGAGGCAGATGTTGGCTTGGGTCGCTTTGCAAGAGAGAAGATGAAATGGAGAGTCGATTGAGATCTCGAAATGTCTCCTCTTCCCGGAGTCCCGTTCGTCAACCTTGGAAAGACGTAGTACGATCTGGGCACGGGTTAGCACGGCTTAGACCAATATCAGCTCATGGATTGCATTTGAATACCTTGATCCAATGGTTGATTTGGATATTTTCGTAGGTCGTGTCAAAATGTAGCCGTTGGGACTCATCGCGATGCTTCATTTCGTGGCAGCTCGGGAGTTGCACATTGAACTCCATCTCGGTCGGGCCGGTTCCCGCATCGCAGGCAACATTTCCCAGCAGATTCGTCCGACTTCGATCTACGACTTCTTGACCGTTCGCCGCAGCCTCACGTTGGTCAAAGTCGACACCGCCGCCAGCCATGACACGCATAAAGCTGCCAGGGTAAGTGCTCGTACTCGGAGAATCGGCTCGCTTCTCGAAGAGGAGAACCTTCTTGGCCGGTTGAAAGCGGTGGACGCTCTTGTCGCTTGTCCAGTGTTGGATATTTTCGGACACATAGACCTTGATCCGATGACACTCCACCTTGGCGAGGGGGGTCAGTTTAAACGCGATGGGAACCTGGGTGCCCAGCGGAAACGATTTCCCCGAGATGACAATGTCATAGTGCAGCTGATCTTCCCAGTTTCGCGAGATCGCGATCGGTTCGACTTGCTCCAACGAGCCCTCGGCGGGGGTGCGGATCACGGGGACCTCCAGGCTACCCAGTAGATTGGGCCGGAACGCGCCCGATCGTTCCACAATGGCTTCGAGATCGTACCTGACAAAACCCAGTTCGGAATTGATGGTCTCCGGGAGAGAGCCATCAATAGGATATTCGAAGTTATATATATAGTCACCGGGAGGGAACATCAGGTAGTTGCGCGGTGGATGAACACTGGCGCTGGACGGCGCATCATTCTTTCCAAAGCTGCGCGAGTGATGATGACTTGACTGCAAGGAGAGCCGCTTCGACCCGCCACTGCTCAGAGAGGTCGAGGATCCTGTTTTCGGGAAAAGCTCCCGGGTGATCGTTGTCGTCCCGTCCTTTCCTGTCACGGATGGCATAGGTTTGGCATGTCGATAGAAAGATGCCCCGTAATCGTTCTGCATCAGTGTGCTACCGCCGTGGTCGAAGTATATGACGGCATGGGTGACGAGATCTTTCTTATCGTGGAAGTGGATTTTCTTCGGGGGGATTCCTAGAGTGAACCAAACTTGATGAGCAACAAGGACGCATCGAGCAGAATGGATCCAGTCGTACCGTCCGGCCAGTCCGTTTGAGCATTTCCTCGGAAACAGACAGACACTTTTTTGATCTTGACAGGTTTGGTCACCTTGAGATGCAACTGTCCGCGCAGGATCGCAGACTTCTTGGTGCTCGGATCATTTTGATCGTACCCCTGCAGATACAGCACAGGCTCCGTGAGCGCAATACCGACGGAGATGCCGCTGCCCGTCGCGACAATTTTCTCGTTGCGTAAGGTGGGAAACTGCGCGGTGGACTCTGGAGGGGGGGTACCCTGGCGTGTCGATCCCGAGCGGGGTCGATTTGCCGACACGGTCGACGAGGAGTCAGATCGTAACCGGCCGGTGTGCGTATTTGCGGCCGCCAACATTTGGGCATCGTCGGCGGAGATTAGGATTTCCGACACGGGACGGGGACGGCGTGAGCGAGACATGGGGAGGCCAGGTGGCGATGAGGCGGGTTGCATGAGATTGGGGACCCCCAAGCGGAGGAGGCGCTTTGCGTTTTCCCGTGGACCCGCCAGCTTCCTGAAGATCGACCTGCGACGGTGGCCTTGTTTGGAGTATGGGTCCGGTACCAAACTGGATCCCGTCGGTGTCGGAGGGCTAAGCGACCGGCGATGGTCCGCTCTGGCGCTCAGGAGGCCGGGAAATAAGGGAAAGGTATCAGACGCGCCACAGGGAAGCTGGTTGACAGGATGAGTCGAGACCGACCCCGACGATTCCTGCGGCAAAGACGGAGCGTGAGTAGTTATCATCATTGCAGAAAGACCAAATCCCGCATTATGGATCAATAGTAGTAGACAAGAACATCAGGGATCCCGCCAGACAGGGCTCTTCCTCTTTCTTTTTTTTTTTTTTTTTTTTTTTGGTTTTTCTCTTTTCTTTCTCGCCCACTCTCCACCCGCCACTGCGCAAGGAAACGGGGGGATTTGCACGGGATGAATGAAACCACAACAGTGAGGCGTGTGAGGGATAAAGGACAGGCGCCGCAAGTACTGTTCCCCTCGTTGGAAACCAGCTCGGTGGGAAGAGGCACGTATGTACGAGCAACGCGACCCCAGAAGAGAAGACCAATAATTTAAGAGCGAGGAGCCAGGCGAGCAGAAGACCAGAACCAGAAAATGACAGGCAATAAAGTCACTTACCCTGCAGGTAGATGATACACCCGGGGATCAAAATTGGGCCCCTTGGGAAGGGTATAGGTATATTATAAGGTACACCGTACTGTTGTCTTATGGGTGATTATGATAGGACCAGCGATTATCCACAATCCTGATGCATAGAGTCGTGCGACCTCTCTCAAGGCCTATTTTTAATTTCCTCTTTTTTGCTCTTCTTTTCTTTTCTTTTCTTTCTTTCTTTCTTTTTTTTTTTCGATTTCGGTTTTGATTTGCTTTTTTACCCCTTAGTCCGATTTGGTTGATGATCGACTGACCAATGCAAGGAGGACCACACTTGATATATTGATCGGTATTGATATATCGGAAAAAAGGAAAGAGGAGGTCTGGAGAAAAATTGGCGAGAAGAAAAGAGGGGACGAGGGTGGTTCAACCAGGTCAGGTCAGGTCAGGTAGCTTGGTGAAGATGATCAACTTGTTGTTCAGCAAACCAGAGACGGCGAAAGGCCAGAAGGCTCGATGAACTGCGGGGAAAAAAAGGTCTCTGGAGTAGGTTAAGTCAGGTAGGGTACAAGGGTGTCGTCAGGCTGCTGTCCAGGAAGAGTGAATCAATGATCTTCTTTCCTGACCGTAATACGAGTGGACGATGGATGTGATGGCACTGGCGTGGGGATAAAAAACGAGGCGGTGCCGAGGCAAGAACTAGGTAGGGATATGGGGTCAGGCGCAATGTTCCCAGCGTTGGCGTCCAAAAGAAGGAAAGTAAAAGGAAAAAGAAGGAAAAAGGAAAATCCAAACCAAGAGAAAGAAAAAGAGAAAGAGAAGGATGAGGGAGAGGTAAAAAGTACAATGAAATATGACCGATACTGATGACGCGGAGTGAAAGGAGAGTAAACTTCATTCCCATCCGACGATCCGTGGATGGGGAAGTTGGATCGAGTGGTTGATTAATTCGAATCAATCCATTGATGATATCAAACCGGTGGATCAACCTTAATGGGGGTTTAGCCACGGCGTTTCAACCAAACCTTTATTCTATTTTACTTGATATTTTATTTGACGGACAGTAGACAAGAATAGGTCGTACACGACTACAACTCCAATTACACCTACAACGAAAGAGACCCGTAGTGAATCATGGAGAGAAGTAATCATGAGTGCCTGTATTGACCGGTCCTCGTCTATCAGCACCATAATGTGCACTAGCCTGGACGCCTAAGCTAAGTCCGTCTCGAGGCTGAGGAATGTGATATGATGTCTGAGGCCCGGAGGCCGAGAATTCAGCGGATGTCGCCTCCATGCGGATAACCCGGCACTATTCTCAATCAGGATCTCCAGTTGACCATCCGTCGACCATTCTTATCCTTTTGACCGAGATAGACATTCCCAAGACCCGACTGTAAATGCTGAATTTCTCAACCTCGGGGTCCAAGTGTCCCAGTTGCCAGTCAAGTGGCACTGGCACTGGTGACAGGCGGTCTACGAGGCCAGTGGATGTCCTCTGCAAATCAGTGCAAATCTCTCCCGAGCGCCAATCCCAGTGCGGGGATCGTCTGGGTGGAAGTTGGGTCGTCGGTGCGAGGAGAGAACTGCATGACATCATGATATTTAATCGTCCCCTCCATTCCATATTTGCCGCCCTCTCCCCAGTAAGGAGGCAATCATGGTATAATAACTATCGTACTAAATTAGGAAGTGTCACGATCATCGCCATGGTCTCGTGGATTTTCTGTACCCAGTTGGAGGGGATGTGGGTTCTAATGTATTGCTCGTGCTGGAATCTCCATAATCCTCTTTTTTAACCTTTTTATCTTAATTTCTATTCTATTTTAATCACATTTTTCGTCTGGTTTAATTCAAAAAGGGCCGGTCGAAGTTTATTCCATATCTTAAATTTATGTCACTTCTCACCACGGCCACTGGCCGCTTATCTCTCACGGAATTGGGCGGCGTCTGGGGTCAGCCCTGACACACTTCCCTGCGATCCTATCCACTGATACACAGAGAATGATTCCTATTTCTACTAGGCGGGGATCATGGTTGATTCTAGAATATTGGAATGTGGAATGGAACGCCCTAGTGTAGTGTAGTCTGGTGATGAGTGACCTCATCACTAGACGGGCAACAGTAGCCGTCATCATCAGCTATTCTATTCGTCTGCTCGCCATAGATATGATCAACCTACAATTCCTCGGTTGTGATGAATTGAGATGCCTAGAGAGAATCCTCGCGCTTTGTCTGTATGTACCGCGGTCTGTTTTAGGCAACAGGGCCAGCTGAAAGGCAATGTCTACCATATCGTGGTAGATTTGCCTCCCACGAGGCAAAGCCACGGGCACCCACATGCAGAGCTAATCTGGTTTAAAGTTGAGGCGTCAGGTTGACAGGAATTGAGATTAGCTAGCTCCCTGAGGGGAGACCCCGACTGACGCCTTGCGTCATTGCACATTCCAGTTTACACATCCCTTGCATAGATCTTCCATGCCTTCTGGAAGTGGGAAAGCGGTCGGTGGTGAGAAGACACCCTGCACTCTGTAGTGCAAGACTTTGAAAAACTAGTTCGAGAGCAGGGGTACTCTGCTCGCCATTTGAATGATAGAATGATGCTGCTTTTGTGCTTCAGGTCCAGTTTGCGTAGTGTGTTGCCCCAAGAAAGGGCCGTATATTAGCTAATACGCTATCCAATATCCAACAAGCTGTCCTCCAGTCGTTGGTCAAGGTTTCTCAGAAAGATCAATCAAGCAAACCAGTTGTCGTCGATCTCGGTAATGTTCATTAATCCATCGCCTTCAAGAAGATTCGGATCCCCTGCCGCTCCCCCTCCAAAGTTCTCGTTCTCCATGAATAGGTCGTCAAAACTGGATTCCCCCGGTCCCATAATGTCCTCGGCGTTGTTTCCGATTTGTACGTCGGGCTGCTGGTTGCTGTCTTGACCCGCAGGCGTCTCTGTTTTCTGTAGTTCCAGGTCGAATGCATCTCCACCTGTTGGCCCAGTAGCGCCTGTCCCTGGTAGCTCCATGGCTGTATTCCCGGACGGATCATTCTCGTTCGTATGCCCGTTGGCGCCGTCCGCGGCATTGGCAAAGTTTGACCCTGAAAGGAAATTCTCGTTCCCAAGGTCGTCGTCTCCAAAATCTAGGTTGAGGTCGAACTCGTTGGGGGCGCTGTTGTCGTTTAACATGGAGTGGAAGCTGATCTCTTCTGGTTTATTTTGAGATGGCTCAGGAGCTGCAGGCGTCGGTTCGTCATTCTTCTCCGGCTCTGGTTTCATCGGTTGATTCTCCTGCGTCACCGGGGCAGCTTCTTCCGTCTTGACGACCTCGGGTTGTCCCGTTTGGCCTGAAGCATCTTTTTCTGTACCCGCGTTGGCGGACCCCATCTCCGGCTGTGACGGTGCAGCCTCCGGGTCTTGCTTGACGTCGACTTGATCCATGACAGTGTCTTGCACTGGCTGTAGGGCGGACTTTTGGGCCAAGACAGCTTCGTAGTCTCTCTCCAGGAAGGCTTTTGCAATGAACTGTTTACTGTTAACTGAGAAAATCCGATATTCGAACTCGGACACTTATCTCATTGTCCCGTTGAGGAGAGGGTCACTCACAATCTGTTCAGACAAGCTGTCTAATGCGGTCTGAAATTCTTCGTGGGCGGCTGGAATCGTCCGTTTCAGCTGGGTTCGGGACTGCATGGAGCCCGCTGACCGGAAGAATCGCCCGGTTTCGACCAGCTATCAAGCGCATGTCAGGTTTCTCGTTCACCCGCCGAATCATGGGAAATTCCAGATTACCGTTTTGTTGACCATCGTCGCCAGAACGCCCAAAGACTCCGGGTCCGCATAGTTGGTGGACGCCATATTGAGTGAGCTTCCGCTTCTCTCTCCCAGAAACGAGATGGGAAGAGCTGTCTGGAGATCCTGCTCTGCGCCGTTAACAGATCGGGACTAGTGTTCACGTCCGCAGTAAATAGTGAGAGAAGGCAGCAAAAACGACACGAAGACCACATTTGGTGGCATTGCTCCCACTGCGACCATCCCTGGACAGAATGGGATTTACAGGTCATACATCAGTCCAATTGAGAAAAGGGCATGGCACCCCAGGAATTGTGATTATGTGATGTATCTAGCGCTGGATGATCCGTACAAGGGGCTAAAAACCAAACGAACGTACCTAAAGGAGCTTTCCAGAAATAAAACCGGACAATGTTTTCGCGATCAATCGATTGATCAACTTGGGGCAAGTAGCAGTAGTCGTCGGTAAGTAAGCGCCTTGGAGAGGTGAACAAAGAGACCGGGAGAATCCAATGTCTGAAGTTCCCAGGGAGAACTAACGCCATCCGGACTAGTTCCGCTCTCACCTTTCCCCACCCGCAGCGGCTCTTGACCATCCAAACTCCCTCCTCGTTGTTCCCTTGATCGAAAGAGACATCGCAGCTCTTCTTCTTCTTCTTCTTCTTCCCTTTTCCCCCTGTTCATTCCAGATTTCATTCCATTCCATTTCCTTTTCCCTTTTCCTTTTCTCTCATCGTGTGTTCTACTGGTGTCGAGATCCCCAAGGTGATTGGTTCTTTTCTTCCCTTTTTCTTCTTCTTCTTTTCCCTTATTTTCCTATCGTCTGGAGCTGTCGGAGAGTTCTCCTCAGCTTATCGGCCACTTCTGCGCTCTCCTTGTTGGGGCCCGTCGTTGAGAAAAGTGGTGTTTTGAGTTGTCTGGATTCTAGCGCCTTTTTAATCCGTCACGAATCTTTCTTTGTTTTTTTTATCTTCTTCCCACCTTTGCTCCAATCGTCATATTGTCGACGATTTTTTTTTTCCTCGTCGTTTTTCGTGTTCACTGTCAGATCATCTAGCGCTTGTTGCTCCATCTTCAAACCGTCCCCCTTCTCTTTTCTCTTTCTTCTTTCCCTTTTTTAATTGTGTCCTGTGGTGAGTCGATCCCCGCGTCGCTTTCCGCCTTTTGACACCCAGCAGCCTCTGACGGCGTAACGCCCTGCATCGTCCCGTCACAGGCAGCAGATTTTCCCATCACCTTACTTCCCCTGATCAAACACAACCGACTGGGGGAGACAAGGAAATTAAAAATAGTAACTGACCGGTATAGCATTGGGACTACGGTTCGCCTCCTTTGTATATTGCACCTCACAGGTTTCTTCACAATGGCCGATAACGTTCCTGCGTCGACTCCCTCGAATATCCCGCCTCAGGCATCGCCCGCCGCTGGACAGCATTACGATGGCTCTCAGGGTAACGGCCCAGCGAATCCTTCCCACATGCCTCCTCCTCCCCGCCCGCCCGTGGTGATTCCTCAGAATACCAATCCCATCCCGACCGCCATCACCTCTCCCATGTCCGGGAACATGATGTCTCCGACCAGCGCGGGCGGGTTTGTCCGCCGGGCGGCCCCTGAGCCGAACAAGAGGGCTCTCTACGTCGGTGGTCTGGATCCCCGGGTGACGGAGGATATCCTGAAGCAGATCTTCGAAACGACGGGCCATGTCAGCAGCGTGAAGATCATCCCCGACAAGAACGTGTGTTTACCTTGACACTGGCGCTTAGAACTCTCTTCGGTACTAACTTACACAGAAGTTTAACAGCAAAGGTTACAACTACGGCTTCATCGAATTCGACGACCCGGGTGCCGCTGAGCGAGCCATGCAGACTCTCAATGGTCGTCGGATCCATCAGTCGGTATGGATCATGAGCTCCCCACAAGCCCCCTGGAGCAATCGCTGACGGTCTGTCACTAGGAAATCCGCGTCAACTGGGCCTACCAATCCAACAGCGCGAACAAAGAAGACACCTCGAACCACTTCCACATCTTCGTCGGAGACCTGAGCAATGAGGTCAACGACGAGATCTTGCAACAGGCGTTCAATGCGTTCGGCTCGGTGTCCGAGGCCCGCGTGATGTGGGACATGAAGACCGGCCGTTCTCGTGGCTACGGGTTTGTTGCGTTCCGCGACCGCAACGAGGCCGAGAAGGCCCTGAGCTCGATGGATGGTGAATGGCTGGGTTCCCGCGCTATTCGGTGCAACTGGGCCAACCAGAAGGGACAGCCTTCCATTTCCCAGCAGCAGGCCATGGCCGCCATGGGCATGACCCCTACCACGCCGTTTGGTCACCACCACTTCCCGACGCATGGCATCCAGAGCTACGACATGGTGGTCCAGCAGACCCCGCAGTGGCAGACCACGTGCTATGTGGGCAACCTGACCCCTTACACCACCCAGAACGACCTGGTTCCCCTCTTCCAGAACTTTGGCTATGTCGTGGAGACTCGTCTCCAGGCCGACCGTGGTTTTGCCTTCATCAAGATGGATACGCACGAGAACGCGGCCATGGCCATTTGCCAATTGAACGGATATAACGTCAACGGCCGACCCCTGAAGTGCAGCGTATGTTTTCCACCCTCTCACTGTGCTTGCTCAGCTTGACCCTATCCCTGGTCTACATGCTCATGCTAATTTCCGTTGCAGTGGGGCAAGGACCGCCCTCCCACCGGCCAATTTGATAACTTTTCTGCTCCCCAGGGTAACTCCCCTTTTAACTCCAACCCTGCCCCATTCTTCCCTCCGTACACTGGTCCAGGAGGACCGATGGCTCCTCAAGGTAGCTCTCCTACCGACGACGTTTACCGCAGTGGGGAACTGTAGCTGATGAAACGAGGTTCAGGACCAAACCCGGCTGGACGAGGTTGGGATCAATCGGGAATGGCTGGCCAGGGCTATGGTCAGGTTCCTGGAAACGCTGGTTTCGGTCGCGGACAGGCCGCCCCCAATGCCGGCTGGGCTCAGCCCAACAACGCCAACTTCGGAAATGGCTTTGGAGGCTACCAGTCGTAGCCCGTCGATATACTCGCCGAGCATGCCATCCTGGCTACTGCTGCGCATAGTGTCAACCAAAAGATTGATCATAAAGATGGCTCGTGGCTATAGCTACCTCCGGTGATAAGAAGAGGCCCTTTTGATTTGTGCGGTTTTTCCTTTTCTCTTTTCTCCTGTCCTGTCTTCTCTTTTTTTTTTTTTTCCTCTTTTCTTTTTTCTATTTTGTTCTTACTTCTTCAATCTTCTTCTCTTATTTTCTCTTTTACTCCAATTACCAACCATCTCCACCCCTTCTACCTGCATACTTCTCTTCCCATTGTTTCCCATCGTTGTCTCAAATGGATTTTGAAGCGCTTCCCCATTTTCAACTGCTTCCTTTTTGAAATTAAACCTGTGCGTTACCGTACACCAAATACCCCAAGTTCATCTTGCTGGTTTAAATCCCAATTACTTCTTTCAATCATGTCAAGATTCATGCTCAAGAGCTCCTTGGACTTGTGGTTCAAGTCTTTTGCAGAACAAACTAAAAAAGTACCTCTTCATGTCTCTCTTCTTTGTCTTTATCATTATTTTGGACTGTCATTTGAAAATTTCTTCTCGGAGTTCCTAAAGTATCTCATACATAGTTTGTATGCATGGCCGACTACGGGGATCGGGTTCTCTTATATGTGCAGGGCCGCACACTGTACTTCTTGTTCGGCTATATAGCTGGTTTTTCTTTCAAAGGATGTCTGTTTGTTTATCCCTATTTTCTATGATATGTGCCATCCTCGACATGTGATGTTTGCTCATTCTGTTCCACGAATCTGTCTCCCCTGATGATACCAATTTGTCTTTCCGTCACATTGCCCCTATGCGAATCATTCCTTGAGGTCTGTCTGGTCGCCGGTGTTTTGGGTAGTATTCGACCCCTGACATTTGAATGAGACGGTCCTGAAAGAACAACAAGCAAGGCTGTCAAAATCCAGAGCGATAGATGAATTCCCAATTATAGCTTGTATTTCGTATTTCTACGGGTTTAGTTAACGGCAAGTAGTCGAGGTCACTCGATGTCACCCAAGATCCTCCGCGCCAAGTCTAAAGTTGGGGTCTGCTAAGACCGGGTACCGTACTCGCGGGGTGCCCTTGATAGTTGGGTGGGTTGGTTGCTTACCGCCCGGAGTTCTTGGGTGGTCCAGATTACCCGTTCCAACTCCGACCCTTTCTCGTCTTTCGCCAGGAACAACCTCCCCGATGAACATCCATGCAAGACTTTCCATACTTGAATTTTGAATGAGGCCATTGTAACAATCAGCTGATATGTTCGTGCCCATCCCGTGCCAATGGAAGATGCAAACGGCCCCAAAAGCATAATACCCGCGCCGGGCAACAACGATGACCAGCAGCCCCCAGGGCGGACGCGCTCCAGCAGCGCAAGCAGCAGCGGACACAAGCGCACTACATCCGGCTCGCTCCTATCGCGACTCTCCTTCTTGCGAATGATGCAAGCGAACCAGGATAACCCGTCCCAGCGAAGCTACCCCAGCGCCAACCGCGACAGCGGTGTCGACGAGCTCGGCCCGGGCCTAAAGGGGGGGAAAGCCATGTCGACGGCGCTGCAGCAGCACAAGCGCACACGGCGACGGAGAGGCTCGCTACGGAAGACGGCGCTGCTGGGAACGAGGTTTGAACACCGCGATAAGAAGGCCAGCCGGACGTCGTCCGATGTTCTGCGCGGGGACGTGGGCGGACCGCAACACCCGCCGCCCACCCGGGCTGGTACGTTTCCGGTCGACAGTGACATGTACCCGATCGGCAATCAAGACGAAGACGAGAAATATGAGAATACGCGGTCGTGGACGTTGATGGAGGCGCCGTCGAGGTCTGCGGGGGACCATTCTCATCACTCCCACGCGAAGGACAACAAGATGCTCGGGGGTGAGACTACCGACGACGAGGAAATCATGACGTTCCCCCGTGTCAAGAACACCAATGCCGCCGTGGCTGCCGCGTTGCATAACTCCTCCGCCGGCAGCAATGGCGGCGCTACCGGCTTGCACCTCCCGACTACCGCTTCTAGCTCGGACCCCTACTACGCTCTCCAAGCGGACCCGGCGTACAGGACCATCCATCGGACCAAATCGCCTCTCACGACACATGCGGCGGACATGGCGGGGAGCCAGGACATGGTGAGGGACTACTCGGAGACGGAGTGGTGGGGGTGGATAATTCTGATTGTGACGTGGATTGTCTTTGTCGTCGGGATGGGCAGCTGCTTTGGGGTGTGGAGCTGGGCCTGGGACGTCGGTGAGACGCCCTATGCGCCACCGGAGCTGGAGGATGATCCTACCCTGCCTATTGTTGGGTATTATCCGGCGCTTATCATCCTGACGGCTGTGATGTCGTGGGTCTGGGTTGTGGTTGCGTGGGTGGGCATGAAGTATTTCAAGCATGCCAATATTTCGGGAGACGATATATGATTGTACCAACCTGTTTGATCCTTATCTATGCGTCTCGCCCTAGACAAGCTCTAGAAGGCTGTGTATTTATTTCCCTAGTTTCACGATTCCACAGAGTAATATACCCATATCACATACACGAGGAGATAGGAAAATATTTTGTCAAATTAAACCGATCTATGATCCATGCTCACACCGAAATACAATGCCAAAGAAACGACCCCATCCAAATCTTTCGCGACCAACCTCGCAAGCAGAATCAAATCACCAACGCCAGCACCCATTAACACCAATATCATGATCCAACCAAGACAGTCGCTAATGCGACAACGCGCACTGATTAGCAGCAGCAATCTGGTGCTTTTCGAGTCCTCCACTGAGGTCCTCTAGCCTCGATCCGTCCACGTTGATAGCCGGCGTTCTCGGGCCCTCCGTGTTCCGAGGCTGGACTGTTGTTCCCGGCGCCGTGCTGACGAGACCCTTGGACACGGCGAAACAGGAGGACCGATCTTGGTTCACGTTCTCGACGTAGAACTCGTCCATGATTGGGTGTAGAAGGACCGTCTGTTTGTGGATTGTGACGACGGAGTTGGCGGGGACGGAGACCCAGTTGTCTGTTGATTGGTGCTGTCAGTGTTTTTGACCTTCCTCAAGGGGAGAGAAGGGGAAGGGGGTTATAGCACGTACGTCTCTCGAAAGTAATCGGCTCACTAGCCACCAAAACGATATCCGCGCCTTTATCATGGCGCTCCATCTTAAAGTGGCCCTTATCCATCCCCTCCTTCCACTTCGTCCCCGACGAGAAGTACAAGCTCGCCGGCTCATCCGTCTTGCTGCTGATATACCGCGTACAAACAACGGTATTGCCATCCGTGACGGCAAAATTCAGCAAACTGCGCGTCTCCACGCCCGAAACATTATGCCGCTTCGGGATGTCGCGAATAAACTCATTAATCTTCGCAATGGTCTTAACCATCACGCGTCGCAGCAGCTCCTGCCCAAACCCTTCCGGGCCGGGGTCCGCACTCGGATCCACGCCCTCCTTCTCCAGCAGATCCAGGAACAGCGCAAACGCCCACTCGCTGTCCGTCCCGCCCTTGACCCCCAGGTACCACCGGTCCGCGAGCGAGTCCGCCAGCGTCCGCTTGATGTACCCCCACCCGCCGACGTTGCCGTTGTGCATCCACATCAGCCGCTGGTGCTGGAAGGGGTGGCAGTTGTTGTCGGAGAGGGCGCCCTCCGTTGTGGCGCGCACGTGCGCGAATATCAGATTCGAGCACGTCTTGGACGCGAGCCGCTCCAGGTTCTCGCAGTTCCAGGCGGGGAGCGTTGATGTGAAGATGCATGGCTCTGGGCCTAGTTTTGGGTCCGTGTAGAAGCCTACGCCGAAGCCGTCGCCGTTTACGGGGCGGCGGTTGTCCTGTGTTTGTGTTAGATGGTCCTTTTTTTCTTTCTTTCTTTCTTCTTCTTTTGTATGTTGTAGGGACAAGACTGGCTGGATGCGGAGCTCGCCCGAATGAATTGCACGATATGGATTGCACGATATGGATTGCTTACCAGTCTTAAGCGAGAATCATACGATTGAGTCAGAATGGAATGACTGGGTTCAGTGACCAATTTGCTGAGGCGAATGTCATGGCTGCCTTTGTATACCTGCGAATGAGCGGTCAGACAACTTGTACTTCCAGTGATGTATGCATGGATAATGTACAATCCGAACTTACCAAGAAACGGCACATGATAGAGGGTTTAGACTCCTATTACTCCGTGCTCTCGAGGCTAGAATTTACCAGAATAGGGGTAATGAGCCAGGAATAAAGGAATGCCAGAAAGTTGAAGTTTCGACTATTGACCGGCAGGGCCGAGATCGCAGGCTGATAACGTGTGTGATTTGGTTTGTCCACTGTCGATTGAGCATACCACGTCACCTCTGCGACACACTCTGCATCAAGTACAGGTTCAATTGACCCTCAATGAGCTTCAAAAAATATATATATCAATATCAGGGATTTGGAAACTATAGGAAAGAAAACATGTGTTATCTACAACCATTATGTCGCCATTCCAGCCCCACGTGACTCACACCGACATGTTACGGGTGGCGACGCGGCCAGCGCGCGCAGGTCACGGGGCCGCCCGGCAGACATCGATGACATCCCGCTTTCTCCATTCCCGCCCTCACATCATCCGATTGCTCGAACCTCAACAGCGAGCTCTACAACAGCTCTGCACCCTCCTCTCTTGTTCCCTATCCCACGTGGCCCCGAGCCCTGGAGATGACGACGTGCTCCCCTCTTTTCCACTAGAGAGGTGTATGAGATCACAACAACCATGAGCGGGAGAATTCTCTCCCACCGTCTAGTTCCGCTTCTGCGGACGGGGCTCCTCGCCCGTCGTGTTCACAACGCCAGCGCTAGGACGGGGGGGTTATTGCGCTCGGATGGGGGCGCCGCGCTGCGAGGACGCGCCTGGCCGTTGGGCGCCAATGCTATCCACAATGTCCCCGCTGTGCGCACCATCTCGTTCGCGAGAATGCTCCCCAAGCTGGCTGTGAAGCTTGCAAAGATCCCGACGATGCTGGGCGGGGCGACGGTGGCTGGCTTTGCCTATATCCAGTACCAAGCTACCCGTATGTAAATGATGAGATCCTCCTTGTTGTCGGAGAATGTGATCGGCTGATGTGAAACTGAACTTCCAGAGGCGGGAATTTATGCGATCGACGTCTTTAAGCGAGCAGGGGAAACGGCGGGTGATACTGCGTCAAGCTTGTTTTCGGGTTTGCAGGATATAGCGGAACAGACTCAGCGCGGCTGGCAGAAGACTACGGGGGACATTGAAGCCCCGGAGTGGCTGCAGAAGATTCTTAGGTTTGACGAAGAGTCTCAGTCGAATAAGGGCGGGCCTTCGGGGGGCGGGAAAGAACCCAAGGAAGCGAGGTCTGGTGCTGCTGCTGCTGCGGCAACCGGTACGGCGCTGGCATATGAAGATGACGACGAGCGGTCGAACAAGCAGGTTGCGGAGGATGATCAGATGATGCTTCTGACGCGGAAGATGATCGAGATCAGGAACATCCTTCAGACCGTCGGGCAGTCCAACACGCTCACGCTCCCGTCGATCGTCGTCATTGGCTCTCAGTCGTCTGGGAAAAGCTCGGTTCTGGAAGCCATCGTGGGACACGAATTCCTTCCGAAAGGTTCCAATATGGTCACTCGACGACCCATCGAGCTTACACTCGTCAACACGCCCAATGCGCAGGCTGAATATGGAGAGTTTCCGGCTCTTGGATTGGGCAAGATCACCGACTTCTCTCAGGTCCAGCGCACCCTTACCGACCTCAACCTGGCCGTGCCGGAGAAGGACTGCGTGACGGATGATCCGATTCAGCTCACCATCTACTCCCCTAACGTCCCAGACCTTTCTCTCATCGACCTCCCGGGCTATATCCAGGTTGCTGGCGAGGACCAGCCGCCGCAGCTGAAGCAGAAAATCTCGGACCTCTGCGACAAGTACATCCAGTCGCCCAACGTGATTCTCGCGATCTCGGCCGCCGATGTTGATCTCGCCAACTCGACTGCTCTCCGGGCAAGCCGCAGGGTCGATCCGCGAGGCGAGAGGACGATCGGCGTCATCACGAAGATGGATTTAGTTGATCCTGAGCGGGGCACCAAGATCCTCTCCGACAAGAAATACCCCCTTCGTCTGGGATACGTAGGAGTCGTCTCTCGCATTCCTCCGACGACAACCTTGTTCTCCCGAGGCAGCGGCAACATTACGGGCGCCATCATGAAGAACGAGCATTCCTATTTCTCTGCACACCCCTCCGAGTTCGGCTCGCAGTCTGGTGTTTTAGTTGGCGTGAACACCTTGCGCAACAAACTCATGCATGTCCTCGAACAGACGATGGCGTCAAGCCTAGCCGGTACTAGGGACGCCATCAGTCAAGAACTAGAAGAAGCGACATATGAGTTCAAGGTCCAGTACAACGACCGTCCTTTGAGCGCAGAGTCATACCTCGCCGAAAGCCTGGACAGCTTCAAGCATTCGTTCAAGGCGTTCGCCGAGAACTTCGGCCGACCGCAAGTCCGTGAGATGCTCAAGAACGAACTGGACCAGCGAGTCATGGATATCCTGGCCCAGAGATACTGGAACCGACCGATCGACGATCTGACCAGCGCAATGCCCGAAGTTGATCCTCTCAGCGACCTGCCCAAGGCCGATCCAGAATCATTATATTGGCACCGTAAACTGGATGCGTCAACTTCCTCTTTAACCAAACTCGGCATTGGCCGACTTGCTACGACGGTAGTCGCGAATGCCATCCAAACCCATGTGGACCGACTGCTCGCCGAGTCCACCTTCGCTGCCCACCCGTATGCTCAAAAGCAGATCGTGGATGCGTCCACCAGCATCCTCAACGACCGCTTCTTCAGCACCAGCGACCAGGTGGAGAACTGCATCAAACCTTATAAATTCGAGATCGAAGTCGAGGACCCCGAGTGGACCAAAGGCCGCGAGAACGTCACTAAAGTCCTCAAGGACGAGCTTCGGGCGTGCGAGGCGGCCTTGAAGCGCGTCGAAGACAACATCGGCAAGAGAAAGATCCGCGACGTAATGGGCTTTGTCGACAAGGTCCGCAAAGGCGAAGTGGTCCTAGAAGGCGATGGTGCGGTTGGTGCCGGTGGATTCAGCGCTGCCCTCCTAGCCAAAGGTAGGAACACCCCCCCTCTCACCCACCCTCTTAAAAAGCCAACATATCTAACCTCTATACAACAGGCCGAGAAAGCATCTTCCTCCGCGACCGCGCAGACCTCATCAAAATGCGCCTCCTAGCAATCCGGTCCAAGCAATGCGCGACCAAGAAAAACAAATACTACTGCCCAGAAGTCTTCCTCGACGTCGTCGCCGACAAGCTCACCTCCACAGCCGTCCTCTTCCTCAACGTCGAGCTCCTCTCCGAATTCTACTACAACTTCCCTCGCGAGCTGGACCTCCGCCTGGGTCGCCACCTCTCCGACGCAGAGGTCGAGCGGTTCGCGCGCGAAGACCCCCGCATCCGCCGCCACCTGGACGTCATCCGCAAGAAGGAGCTGCTCGAGCTTGCCCTGCAGAAGATCGAGAGTATTCGCCAGCTGGACGGCCGGAGCAGCCTGCACCGGGGCGGTAAAGACCGGCCGTCGTCGTCGTCGTCGTCGCTGGCGAAGGAGCAGCGGGGTGGTCGGGGGTGGACTTTGTTTTGATTGATCTGATCTGACTTGCGCGTAGATACCTAGATATTGATTTTCAATTCCCTCTCTTATGTCTGTCACTCTCATTATTATTATTATTATCTCGAATGGTTGTTTCTCCCCTGCAGTGGTCACCAATCTCTCACCCTGATATATCCCTCCCTCCCCCCTCCTTAATACAAGGTACATACATTCATTCCCATTCCCCATCATCCCAATTCAGGATAACTAACACCATGTACATTAAATTAAAAACAATCCTAATGAATCCATTCTCCCAATCCCAATAAAAAGCAAAGCAGTAAAATATCACCCACCAATTACCGAATAATTCCAAATCCAACACCACCAAATACACAGTCCATATACGTTCAAAGAAGAGATAGTTAGGGAGTTGGAGTTGGAGTTGGAGTTGGAGTTGGAGTTGGAGTTGGATGTTGGGTGGTTACTCAAGGGGAAATAGGAAATAGGCATTAGCATGGCTTGGCCATATTGATAGTAGTTATGTACGATCCATGGGTTAGGTAGGTATATACATTGTATACTCTAAACCGACCTACCCAGTCAGACTCTTTTCCATGGTTGAACGACGTGGCCTAAGCATAACTGTCCAATTGGGGTGTTTAAGCTAAGCTAATAGGTAGGGAGGGTTACAGCGAAGACAAAGAAATCGGAACGAACGAAATGTTCCAAGCTAGTGTAGTACAAAGGGTACCTAGATAGGCAAGGGAAATGGTGTAGAGAGAGCTAAGTAAGACAAGTGAGAAAGAAAGAAAAGTAGGAAAAGAGAAAGACAGAAAATAAAATGAAATAAAGAAAACGAGTATGACAAGTTCTAGAGTATCTCTAAAAAAGACAAAAAAAGGGAAAAGAAAAAGACATGAATAAACCAATCAACCCCACGCCAGTCTATCTATTCAATACAGAGAACACAGAAGAAAACAAAGGAGAAAAAATTAGTGCTTTTCGAATACCTCGTTTCGATAGATTGGTCTGGCTAAATCTAGCCAGCAAAATGCATCGAGATCTCTCCAGGGCTAGATGACAGTGTCCAAATGTATGTAACTCATCGTAGCTCAATGAGTTCGGGGTATTAGACAGCCCTGCGCGACGTGAGGGCAAGAAGGGTAGACGGAAAAAGAAAAGAACATGGTCGTGGAAACGGCGTCAAGGTGAGGGGACAGAACGGGAGGTTGGTTTCCTCGTGTCCCGAGGTATGAGGGAAGGGTGTATGAGGGATGATAGTATGTCGAGTCAGGTTTACTCGCGAGACACGTCACGGCCGAAAACCTTGGCCTTGATCCAGTCCACAGCGACCAAAACACGGTTGCGGTCTATAATAATAATCAGTAAAACGATTCACAAATAAGAGTGTGTGGAAGACGTACTGCTGAAGCACATGCTCAGGTAGGCGCTGCGCCAGAACAGGTAGGTCATGGTCCCACCGCTTGCGATATTGCCACTCAGCCAGCTGATATCTGCAACCGCGCGTTCCTTGCCAATGTAGGCCAGACTGCCCTGGTGGGAGTACTGGAAGGGACCGATCTGCTTGATTCGGCGCAACTGACGCTGGCGGTCGCGGATCTCATCAAAGACCTTGTTCCGCTCCTCGCCGTTCTTGGCCTGGGCCTGGGCGTCCGACAGACCCTTCAATTCCTTCTCGATCGTCTCCGTCTTGGCCATGGTGTTGAACAGGCGCGCCAGGAAAGCACCCTCCTGGCTGGCCACCTGGGCGGTGGGGGCGTAGTTGGTGATCGCACAGTCACCGACGGCCCAGACGTTCTCCGTGCCGTTCACGACGAGATACTCGTTGACGGCCAGACCACGGCGCGAGTTCTTCTGGGCGGGGAGCTGGTTCATGAGGTCGCGCACGACGTTGCGCACCGCGTTACCGGTGGCCCAGACCAGCAGACCGTAGGGGATGGTCTCCAACTCCCGGGAGCCATCGGGCTTGGTGACCTCGGCCTCGATGTACTTGTCGGTGACGTTCTTGACCATGGTCTTGGCCCGGATGGTGATGGCCTCCTCCTTGAAGGTCGACTCGGTGTAGTCAATGAGCTGCTTGGAGAACATAGGGAGCACGTTGGGCAGCGCCTCGACCAGGGTGACGTGGAAGTTCTTCTGGATATCGGGGATCCACTTCTTCAAGTCCTCCTCGAAGAAATCCTGCAGCTCACCGGCAAATTCGACACCGGTCGGACCACCACCGACGACCACCATGTGCAGGAGTCGCTTGACCTCATCCGGGGACTGATCCTTGAACATCGCGGTCTCGACGCAGTCCATGATACGCTTGCGGATCTTCTGCGCATCGCCGACTTCCTTCAGGAAGCACGAGTGCTCCTTGACACCCTTGATGCCTGTCATTGTGCGTCAGCCAGTATCATAGACGGAGGATTGAAAAAATGGTACATACCGAAAGTAGCGTTCTCGGCACCGACACCGACGACCAGCATATCGAAGGGAACGACGGTGTGGGAGATATCACCCTTGATCTCCGAGTCGTCGCTGATGTACACCACGCGCTTCTCGTAGTCGATCTTTGTGGCCTCCGCTTCGTAGAACTTCACGCCGGCGACCTTCTGGCGCAGGATGTTCCGGATCGGCTCCATGATCGACCGGTGCTCAATCAGACCGGTCGTGCACGACGGCAGCAGGGGGGTGAAGAGGAAATAGTTTCGGGGGGAAACGACGACGACATTGTAGTTCTCCGTGTCGAGTTTCTTCAGCAGAGAGACGGAGCCCCATCCGGTACCTGGCGCGCGATTCTCATCAGCCTCTGTCGCGTCGAAACAGGGGGGCATCGCAGGGAATCGGCGCAACGGTCTCACTTACCGAGGATCACCAGAGTCTTCTTCGACGGGTCCGGCTCGAACTGCTCGAGCGGATGACGTTGCTCCCAGATGCTGTAGGCCAAGGCACCGGTCATCCCCAAACCGGTCAACCAGGTCAGGCGCCAGGCCCACCGCAAAAACCGGAATCGCTTCTTAGGCTTCGGGGCGGGAGCGGTCGGGGCGGCATCGGCGTAAGTCCGACGGGCGGTGCGCTGGACGGATTGCTGGGAGAGACGGCTGGAGCGCAACGGGCGAGCAGCGCGAAGGGCATGACCCGGGGCGCGCGTCGAGAGCGACCTGCGCGACAGCGACGACAGTTGCATGATGGACGGGGGGGTCATGTTGGATCGCATGGCCAATGTACTTCCAACCATTGTTAGGTTGTCGCACCTAGACAAGGGCGAGACAGGAAGAAAGAGCGCAGATGGGGAAGTGAGGGGAGAGGTGAAGGGATGAAGTGAAAGAAAAGAAGAGAAAGGGAGAAAAGGAAGAAAGAAAGGAAGTCGGGGTGGATAACCTCAGGCCTCGAAGAAAGAGGAAAAAAAAAAAAAAAAAAATTCCGCCCAGGTGACTGATTGCGATAGCGTTTTTAGCTCTTTTGGGCGAATCGGTGTGATCGCTGGGACTGTCCTAAGATTTTAGCTGTCTGTCCCGGTGGAAGTTTTCTGCTTTCCCCCTCTGATGGGGTCTGTCCGTGGGGCTTTTTTTGGTTCCAACGCCCCCTGGGGAGCTACCCAGACTCGACTTTTTTCTGTCCGGTAACAGATTGGGAATCTTAATAAGAATTGGGGTCGTGAGGGGAACCGATCTCGGTGAGGAGAAGACGGGGGACCGGATTTCTGTGAGGGGAACCGTCAATAATCCTCCGCTGAGGGGATCAGAACAGGATCGACTCTTGATTTATTGAATTAATTCAGATCATTGAGAGATATAGGAAGTGGCGCATATGAAATGAAGAGTCATTGATAGACCGACCTGACGTCGCACAGTGGAAACATCCGAATTGGACCGGGAGGATGTACACGGGGACCCAGATGGCAGACTAGAACAGGGTATGAGTTATTACTAGTTTGAGATATATACTCCTCCACACAGATAAAGATATTCAACTCAGAATTGATATTGATCTCCATAAATCTAGGTCCTATACTCATAGCTTCACCAAGTAAAATTGAACATCAGAATGGAAAGACAGGTCAGCTGACACATCACATGCCCAAAATAGCCGCGCTAAACCCAAAAGAGCGATTCTGGTCACGGTCCTTCCCGAGAAACTCGCCGGGATCATCCGCCCATTCTAGACCCGTTGGAGCTTCTTCTCCCCATCCTCACCAGCCTGGTTCTCGTCTGTCCCGCTGACGATGAGAATCCGGGGCAGTCTCAGATCCACTCGGGTCCCGTTGGCGTCCTGGGTGGATAGTCCAACGTGCCTCGGTTGCCCGGTGCTCTCCGACTCGGAACATGAGCAGTGACGTCGTCATCGCAGGGACGGACACGGGTCTGTCCATGCTCTTTAATGCTCTCCTTCTGTCTACTATCTATCCTGTATCAATCCATACATTCTGTGGGAGATGTACCTCCTGACACCCCCCTCCCACTTGATCCAGGATTGTCGGAGCGGATAGGCACGTAACCATGCCGAGCTGCCATTGTTCTGTTGAATCTCAGAGCTAGTCCCATGCGCATATGGCTCCTTCTAAATCGCGCTGGATGGGACAATGCCCGTGTCAGGTCGTCATTCTGGGCCGGATGCAATCTCAACCCGGAAAGCCTTCGATCGTATGATGGGAGACTGCCCGATGCATGAGATCCTCAATTGGGCCGAGCGACGTTTGCTGGGTCGAATTCGTTGGGACAATGGGCAATAGTGCTTGGGGAGTTCTATTCCAAATTCGAGTAGGGCTTGGTCTTAAATTAGGATTGATGCGAGAGGGCCTTCTTCTATAGATGGACGAGCACTTGATTGACCCACCCATTCATCTCCCTGATACTTGTAGCGATCATCACGAATAGTAATATCCTCTGTACCCAGGATTTTCTATGCCCTAGCACTTGTGTTTTTATAGCGACGCGTCAATGTACGCCGTAGCCGCTTGACCTGCGTCATCAGTATATACCAATGCTGAGTTTCATTATATCGGGTGAATCGCTGTCGTAGGCAGCGTTGTCCATTGTTCGGACTGTCGTAGGCCAGCGGCTTTGGGATTGAGGTACAGTGATAAGAAATGTCAAGGTCTCTTATCGAGACTTGAATGTACCATAAATGTTATAGCGAGCCAAAAGATATAAACGCAATCTGGAGTCTTTCACGGATCAAGACTGAGAAAATTGTTTATACTACATCAGCCGTTCATACTCGAACACATCGAACCTACGAAATACTCAGTACTACTGACAGTTAAATTATTATATTCTACTTCTCCACGGTTTTTCAATACTTCTTTTAATTATATGATAGAAAGCTAGACAAGTGCGTTCATATACTTTGGCTCTATTTAAATTTTACATACAGACTGTAGTAATAATATATATCCGTACATATACCAAGTTATATAGAACTATGGCAATTTCAGAACATGACACTACAAAAATAACATAATATCCCAAGTGTCCAACACAACGCCTTCTAATGCCTTCTATCTAAACCTCCGGCAAGTAGCCAAGATTTCGCTTGTCCTGCCAGGATTCGCTCATTGAGTGAGATATGCCGTTGAATACATCACCGGCTCTCCTCCATCGCAGCAACTTCAACTTGGAGTGCAGGCTAGATCAAGAAGATACAGGTCCTTCCGCACCAGAAACACACAGACATGTATTCCTAACCGTGGAGATTTCTAATTAGAACGCTTAGGCAACGTCATCCAGTAACTCATATTGAGTAAGTGAGCCACTTAGGTTCTCAGAACTGACACTCAACTCTCTCTCTCATCACCGGAGAATTGGGCACATCAACCGAGGGATAGAAGAAGTATAGGATTATACACCATAGACTCATTTAGTATCACAGAGACATAATACTTCATACCTACAGAGTAAGCCTATAAAGACTCAAGACAGCACCCAGTCAAACAACCACAAAAGCCAGAACATAAAACCTCACCCCAACGACTCAACCCACACCCAACCACATCCATTGAAATATTCTGTTAGATATAAAAGACCTAAAACTCACAAATTAGTAGTTTTTGTCACATGGTCAAGATAAAACATGCTAAAATGTTCAAGGTGGGCAGGCCTCGCTCCGCACTAGGGCATTCCACTTCCCCTAAACTAAATGGTAAACATGCCCAGAATGAACATCCAAGGCACATAGACCCAAACTACTATCGTGCAAACGTCATTCGTCAGAGACACCCGGATAAGAGCTTGACAATGTCCGTAGAATGACTGGGGCTCAGATCACCTAGGTATAAAACGCGTAGCTCTCACCTGTCTGCAGCGGGGGTCCAACAGCGCTGACACTCATGTACCTCAGCTTGTTTATCCTGATTCGGTGCACAGACAGTTATATGTCGTTCAGAGAGCCCATCTCAGTTGGTTGTATATATGGGAAACGTCTTTGCAGGAGTCGCCACTACAGCAGCAAGGTATAGCGAAGATGAAGATTGCAATGTAGTCGTCAGCCTCATTATAGGCCATAGACTGAGCACAAGGGCGTTGTAATCAGGGAAGCAATATCCGAAGTCGTCTGCTAAACTCTGCCCAGTGTCTTTGATGGAATCAAGCGAGGGTTCGACGGAAGATGACAGCGAAGGCGAACGATCTTGAATAAATATATATTAGTATATCCAAGTCAGTGAGTATCTCACAAGACTGAGGTGACCATATACCACGGTAGCCTAGTCTAGGCCATGTAAGCCATACGCCGATCAAGTGTGCTATGTTGCTGATCAACACAAAAAGCAGGCGTCTCTCTTGGCTCTTATCGAGTAATGAGAGCACGGAAATATATATATTAGACAGACACGACAAACGCGTGTATTTTGATCAGCCTATTTATGAAGCGATTGAAATCACGAGTAGCTGCTGGACGTTGGGAAGCTCTTGAAGTGGTCAGTCATTACTCCCTATTCTTTGAGTTGGACGTATATCATAGCTGGGCAATTGCTGTGCCAGCTGTAGAAAAAAGAAAAGAAAGAAAAAGAAAGATAGTTATATTCCGTTTATCCGACGCTCAGTTGGTGGACGGTCAACATCCGTTGGAACCCTAACGCGTCAAGTGATTTTGGGTAGGAATCCAGATGGTATGTAGTGCTTCACAGACAGATAGTATATGTTGTGATATCATAAAAAGTTGTAACGCGATTCAGACTCAAGAGAATCAACATGGCAGGTGAATGTAGAGTATATCCTATTGGTAGGGAAGGGCCTTCTGTTACCAGACATATAGACTCGTTGAAGTACAATATCTTTCTGATCTGTATGGGGAATTGGGGATACCACCAGAATAGATCTAACTCCCAGGGTAGTGTGGTACCTTTCATGCGCCTGTATAGTGTATACTTTAAGGGTATCCACGAAAGGTCATGATTATGGCAATGGCTCTCGATATGCTCGTATGCAATGAAGGGGGTAGGCGTCGATGACTAGCTATGTATAAGCCCAATAAGCATCGAGTACCGCACACTCAACCGACAGCATCCAAAGTGGAAGCGACAGCTGTCCTCGAATGCAGGACACACATGTACAAAAGTACTAGATGTCTAATGGCGTTATAAATGGCAAATAGTATATGCACCTGCTCTGCTCAGAGTTTGCTGCTCAGACCTAATTGCGCCAGTCCACCCTGTGCAACCGGGCTTGAGGAAAGCCCACGGAGGACCGAGAATGCAGACGACGCGGTGGTAAAGTACTTTTGCATTATCGTTGTTCCCACGGTAAGCTGCGACCTGAATAAGGCAAACCGGATACGTCGCAATGGAGTGATAGGCAGCATGACATAACTTCACACTATCGGCCAGGAAGAAGAAACCATTCAGTTTGCTAGAACACGGCCAAACAAACTGCCCCTGTAGCTTGAATCCGAAGACTGGCTGACATGTTAACACGGTACTTTGTTCTCGCGAGCTTCGATAAAGATCGCGATACACAACGGAGCCCTTCCTGTCCTTTCCATCCATCCTTCTAAATGGAACAGCCTTCCCCTTCCTTCCCTGGGTCGGTTTGAAACGAGCCCGGGCGCAGACAGAATCCTGCGAGGAAGGTCCGGGGAATATGTGGCTGGTAGAGATTAGCTGGTCATACATTGCTGGTCCGGAGGGAAACGCGACTCGCAGGCTGGCTTTTTCGCATGGGATGCTTGTTGCCCTAATCGGGCGAAGAAGGCAAGATATTGACTTTCGTCAGCTGCTTGGCTTGGCTTTCTTTATGATCGGAACCTGTCTGTCTCTTGGGTAGTAGCAGTACCACTTGCCCAGAGGGCATGTCGATCTACCCTTGAGCCTATCCGTACATGTCAATAGAGCGTTGTGGACGGCATATGGTTGCCTCTTCTCCGTGGGTCGACCACAATTGGTTGCGTGTGGCTTGCAGGAGGACCAGTCGACTGAATCATGTTCGAAACCGAGTCAGACGACTTGAGATCGTGTTTTTTTTGTTTCATTTTTCCTTTCTTCCTTTTATTGCTCTTTTGTTCATGGTCGGTGGGCGTTTTCATTTCTTTGTGTGGATATATCTGTTGGACCAGGAATCCGCCAACGATAAGTAGGCATGGTCCCCGAAATATAAAGAAAGTTAAGCCGTACTTTGTCAGATGCAACGACAACCAACTCGCCCAGCTCTATTTGTTGGTTGACGCAGCCGGCAGCGCGGATGCGCTGGGTCTGCGCAGACACATAAGGGACAGCCAGCATCCACTGCAGCTGCGCGATGTACCTCCCCGGCCATCTCAGCCCAAGAACAGAATCACCCGCCTTGAAAAGTACGAGCTTGTCCCAAGGGCAAGGAACGAGAATAAGTTAGCCCATTGCCTACCTTCTGTACGGATCGTATACGCCCAGCCCGATACGAACAATCACCGCCGAACGAACGCCAAGGCCGAAGACAATGAGGTGATCCGTGGATATCATGGACGGGCTTACTTGATTCCCTTATTCGGCATCGCATGCAGACACTAACCCCAAACAAGTTATATTGGCTTTTCACCCGCCGCGCGTTTGTCCCTCTGTTCAACTTTTTCGATGATATATCAAAGAGACAGCAGGGAAGGTTCCAGGTATACAGGATACAGCCCCGAGGTTGACTGATTTCTAAAGTGGAATGCAGAGGCTGGCTGGACTGGCTTGCTGCGTTGTTAAATCCTCGTCCCACTCGCCCAGGGACTTGTATGCGGTGATAGGCTAGCTCCGTGTGTGACTGCGAAGTGTGATGGGTGTTCTATAGAGCGACAAGAGTCGTGTCACAGGTATCCCACAGAGAGCGAGTATATGAAGTTGACTGTTATGATGTGGACACGGTGAATGACTGAGGGACACAGCAGAGGTGCCTCGCTCTGTTCAACAACGCGCTGGCTGTATACCCTGACCAGAGTCCGTCTTGTGGTGACGCCACAATAGGGCTTCACTATGAAGGCAATTACTATGACCGCCTCTTTGAATACGGTCCCAGATATCCGTCATGATTCTATAAAAACCCTTCTGCTGGGTCGCATGTCGTATTCTGGCCCATTCCACGCACCTGGAAAGCCAAAACAGGCCAAGATATTCTCCACCCAAACATTCGACAGTACCAGGAACGCGACATACTCTTCCGATCCAGCCGGCCAGCCAGCCGACCGACCGACCGACTGACTCGCAACTCATCGGAGGTATTGAAGGTGGCAGCACTGCGAGTTGCACCTCGGCGACATATCCGGTTATCAGCGCGACAAGAACATGCCGTCTTCCTGTACGTCCCACACATACGACAGCCCATTACGTGGATCAGTCACCACGGTAGGTCCAGACAAGAGTAGATCCATGTCGTATAGGGAGGGAGGGGGGCGTTGACTCGTAAGAGGAAGAAGATAAATCGGTTGTTATTGTTACATACAATCCTCCTCCTGAAGACGCAACACTCCCATATGGGAATGACCGGATACCCTGCTCGGCAGCACAGTTAATCCTGTACTGCCTGAGACCGACTGGCAGTTGCGTTGCGAGGAAACAGATTAGGGAGTGAGGACAGACAGTGGCACAGAGCGAAAAGTGGCAGTGATAGTCTGGACCGTCCGTCCCACTCCAGGCATCTTTGTTTGGCCCGACAACCACTGATCACTTCCCCCCGCTATAGAAAGTAAAGTCAAACAAACAAAAGGAAGTTGACATTACCAAAATTATGATTGATTATCACCCATCCTTACCAATCCATCCAGGCTCCAACTTTACGGATTGTGTTGGTGACTCTACCACGCGTTTTGGTAAGTGATAATGTTACTAGTGTCTGGTGTTGTGGGTGGTTGACCACAGCTTTGAGGCCCTAGGCCAGGGTTGATGTCGGATGATTATGAATGGATTATCACTTATCACAGCCACTCCAGGCATTATAATGATATTAAACTGGACTCACAAGATCATTCCTGTTTCGGTAATTACCATGTCGATCGAATCAATTACGCTGGTGTTGACTGAAACCGAGTAATATCATTTCGAACCAGGGAGACTCTTATGAAGGTCATGTGATGTCATGTGTTCAGTTTCATCTGATTAGGAAAGCGGGGCGGTTACTATGAAGGGCAGGGATGCTGTAAAACCAGTCGAAATGGCTGGAGGAAATGGTGCGAATGGTCATACAACTGGGTGACTGCACTCGATCCTCCAGACCAGACACTACCTACCGTCCGGTCGAGTGCCTATAGGAAGCGGCCTCAGGCAGATGAGGAAGTGAGACAGGCTCGTAAGGGACAAGATATAGAGAGAGAGTCATCTGGCCCCGAACTTAATAAAAGAGGTCGTTAATTATTGCGATCGCGTCCCTCGACTCAAGGGTGTTCAGTTTACACTTTACACACTGTCCACCACTGCGGTCCAGACGGTCTGAGACATGATAGAGCACCACCCCCATCCCCTTTCTTCTCCCACGGTATGAGCCGTCAGGCTAGCTGGACCAGTTAACCACTCCTCAGTCGGTCGTGGGCTGCAAAGATGCAGACAAACATCGGCTGGACATAGTGGCCCTGCACGGGGTCGTCTGATTGGTGAAAAAACTTACGAAACGCTGGGCGGAGGGGTCCGTCTCTCCATCAGTGTGGAAATACCTGGTAGATAATTGAGGAAAGGTTTCATACCTGCCGTGCGTTTTGGTATCCCCGTCTCTCGACTAGGTATGAGCACGCATGGGGCGCGGGTCCCATAACAGACAGGGCCCAGAAATCTACCTATCAGCCCCTGCTGACCATGCCCAGCAACAATGACAAAAGCAATGAGCATATGGGTGTGGAGGAGGGATGGGGACCCAAACTCTACTTACTACCTACCTCCCTACCGAGTAGAGGAGAGGCTGAGGGCACGCCTGAGGATTCATTTCCTCATCGGGCGCGACGATAGGATCGAATATTATTTGAACTGGACACATGTTGACCACGACCGTTTATAATTGGATGGGGGTTTTTTGCATTGTGTCTGCCTCGCCTGAAACTGTCGACGCAATATCCCACGATGTGTAGAAGGGGGTGCGGTGCGTCTATGTGGTCGGGTACTTCCTACATCCAAGCTACTCCGTATACAATACGCCAGCAAGTAAGGCTCTGTGATATCGAACCCACACACCTCGAATAGCGATATTGATCCGAAGACAAGGGCAAGAGGATCTTCAGCATCTGATTACGATTACATGCGATAATCGGAGTGACCGATTTTTTAAATTTTTTCTTTTGCCTTCTTTACCTTTCCAAGACGGGGGGTCGCTCGGTCACCATCTGAACGTCAATCAATCAATAACAACATACTCTCAAGCGACAGACCGACCGCGCCGATCCCAGCGCCTCGTCAAGCGTAGAGTCAAGTACCTAGATAGTAAGTAAGTATCCTTGCACAGTACTGAAACCAGTCAATACGCTCCATACGATAGGTAAGTCGTAACTTAACTCCTCACAGCATAATCGAAAGGGATAGGCTGGAACCAACTCATACACCCACACCCAACGCCAACGGCCTGGGCAACATCAGAGCTGAGGTCTGGCTCATTCCTTCAACGCCCCACGACAACGGTCAGCAGTCAGCAGTTATAAGGCTGCAAAGTACATATACACACACATATATATGAACGCTACTATATGTAACTTCCACCCCTGTACACCTACTTTGTAGTCTGTACTTGGGGGCTAGATGGTCACCGTCAGCAGATGTCGGGGGGGTTGACTTCACACGGGCCTCATAGGAGGGCTTATGATGTATCTATTTCTTACAACGCCAGACCTGACCTTCCCCGCTAAACGACTGATTGATGTTGTTTGTTTACTTCTTCTTACTTCCAGCTTTCGAGTCAAAGATGCATATATGATTACTTCTTTACTGTTTACCTTTTTTTGGTTTTTGTTTTCTTTTGTTGTATCTCTGCATGTAAGGAGCCCGAGAAAAGTACAAAGAAAAGAAACCAAAAAGAAACAAAACGAAGTGCGAAGAAAAAGAAAAGACAAAAAAAGAAGATGGTGGGAAGAGCGAATATATCCCGTGTAAATTGCTGTCTGGCTGTCCTTGCGTGTTTACTAGGTTTCTTTGATTAATTGCCCTATCGAATCGCCAATCAGTCTGGTGACGCGATCATTTGCCGACGCGCCTGCAGTGTGAGAAGAAAGAAAAGAGAAGCGAGCTGGTGATGACAATGACAACCAACACACGACAAGCTTAGGCCGCGCATTAATGTCGACTTCGTGGGGAGAGAGAAGAGGGGGAGGGGGAGGGGATAGGAGAAAATCCCCGGTAAATATTCTACTATCACCCACCCAGGAAGCAGGAAGGGTAGATAATGCATGTATGTAGGTATGTATATGTATGTATGAAGCACAAGACAAGATGTAACTAACGCGAAGGGGGTCAGAGGGGACAGGAAATAAATAATAACAAATATTTTACTACTACCACTACGGAGTACTGCTGCTACTATTATTATTAGCCCCGAGCGACTGCATAATCATGACCAAAGCAGTAACTAGCAGGCTCTGTCCACTGTTGAACAGAAGAAGGCTTGTGGCAGGACTCTTCGCGCGGTACGAAGAGATCATCGAGCTGATCAAGGCCTTCTTCGCATTGTTGGTGCTGATCCCGCTTACAACCTTGCACAGGGGGCTTTCTTTTTTTTGTTCTCTTTTCGAGAGCACCACTGCCACACCATGATTACGAACTGCATCGCTTCCTGCCAAGCACCAACAGGAACGATGTACAGTAAGACGTAGCGTAGATGTAGGCGTAGGTAGGCGTGCCCTGCCTTGCCGAGTACAGTAACAGTCGAAGCCCAGCCCATCAGACCGGTCAATACATCCGCCCAGTATCCATGCATGCATCCATCCATCAGCATTGGGGTCCTTTGATCCCAAGGAACTTAACCATTACCAAGACGAGGGAGGAGGGGGGAAGGGGGAGGGGTTTATCCACTACTCCGTCAGGAGAACATTAACCATCCAGTCAAAGGGGAAGGGGATCTACTATCGCGAATCAGTCGTACAGAGGTACAGAATACTACTCCTAAAGAAAAGAAAGCAAAGATCAGCTCGACGGGGGAAACCAGCCTCGGAATGGAGAACCAGTATGTTTCATCGACCGCCATGCAAGATGTGGAGTAGGGGTAGGGGTAGAGTAGGAGTGGTAACTTTCTCCCCATCGTGGATATCCATCTAGTATCTATCCAGTATATCCTCCGTATAGACCGGCATCGATGAATGAATAAATGGGGCACAAACAGATGGATCCTTCTTGGCTCGGAACGAAAAATAGCCGAAGTTCGAGAAAAGCGCCATATCGCCATCATACATGCCTAGTGGGAAACCTGGGAAACTCTAGGGCGTGGGATGAGCGAGATCGATGTTAATTTCAGGTTCGAATTGAAAATCGATGATGGTGATGCCTCTGTCACAGAGCGGGGAGGTCAGGAAGTGCCCGATCGCGTTAGTCGTTGGAGAGCCACATGGTTTGTTGGTTTGGCCATAAGTGGGAATAGACCATCGTCATTATTGGCAAGTGTCCTGTAGTATGACTAGACAGGTAAGGCTAATAATAATAATAATATTATTATTATATACATAATTGATTATTATTAGTATAGTGGCGGTGACCGAGGATTGAACTGAACTACCTCGGCCACGGTGCCGCATCCGGAGGAAGTGGCAAGAAGTTGAATGGAGTCATTGGTTCAACACCATAGTCGATTCTCTCCCAGTTTAGTAGTAGCAGGCAATGGTGCCTGTCATTTTTGCTTTTGCTGGTCGGGCGTTTTCTTGGATCATCGCGCACTACGTCAAGTGATGGAATTATAATACTCACATCAATAATGATATTTAATAAGCCTTAATAAGGTTGAATAATACTGGATAATATTGAATAATGTCAACCAACAATTAACTGACAGGGAATGTTGTATAGAGTACCTCAAACCGACCATGACCGGTCATATCCAACCGAAACCCCGTCTCCATAGTCCATACCAAAGGTATTATCCTATTCCTTCTCACTTTTTTGCCCCCTCTTCCTCTCCGCCGACCGTCCCGGCGACGCGGAAAGGATTCGCCTGGAAACGATAGCAGCCGGATGGCCTGTGAGTGGCCGGACTCAGTGGAGTGGGAAGTATTGGGTTTAGTGAAGAGGAAGAAATCCTTCAGAGAAGACCCGAAAACCACAAAAGCAATAATTATGCTGGGACGCAGTGGGTTAGGGAAACGAACGGATCAATCCGATCAAAATAAAAATAAAATAAATAAAATCATAAAACAGAGAAGAAAAAAAGAAAAAAGAAAGCAGTGAATAATTACTGGTTGCGGTTGAAGACAGCTAGCTAGCTCCGAAGACGATCCTCGCACAGAGCAGCCGCCGACATTATGCCGGTTCTGCTATTTTTCTATGCAAACACTCGAAGACATGGATGTTGTTCTTGACCCTCATGACGAAGCGTGATCGCCGTAAGACAGTACCAGAATAATAATGACCATTATTTTTTATACGATTGTAATTGATATCGCCGCTCTCGCATGCTTTTGGTCTGTGGAGTGGTCGGATGACAAGTTGATCCAAGGATTCAATCTGTGGATTCGATTTGATATTCTTTCATTGCAGTTTCTGCTTTCTCCCCCATTCGGAGAATCTAGACGCGACCTTGAAAGTTTCGAGGGGAGATCGATAAGTACTAGGCTAACCATAATAGCCTCAATAATAATATTAAGTAGTAATAATATTAAATGCGCAAGAAAATAGTAGAATATAGAATCTAATAAAACTCAAACATAAAATAAATAATAACTATCAAGCTTGACAATACAGGTTCAAAGTTGGTTAGCTAGGTGGAAGATGGCGCATGGCATGCGCGCGGACACACGTCCAAAGAAAAAGGAAAAAAAAAAAAAAAAAAAAAAAAAAAAAAAAAAAAAAAAACAAAAAAAAAAAAAAAAAAAAAAAAAAAAAAAAAAAAAAAAAAAAAAAAAAACCATTAAACCCCACTAGGAAAGCGATGAACAATCAACTGCCTACCTAACCTACCTAACCACCACTGACCTCTACACAGCCTTCCCAAACCTAAGGTAAGTTCTGGAACACCAAAAAAACCCACCATGTCTATTTGTTACACCGTCAGTGGTGCGGCCCAGACCTAAATCAAGACCTGATGGAGAAAAAAACGGACACTTTTTGTCTTGCTACCCATCCATCTGATTGGTCAATTTTTATCTTTTCCCACCCCCAATATCATCTCGATAACTTATCTTGGTTAACTTTCAAGCCCGCGACGCAATCCTGAGGCAATCCCGCCAAGGTATAAGCCTGGCTGGGTGGATGAGTGGATGAGTGGATGGATGGATGGATGGCGCCGCCATCCTGTTTTGCTTGGGATAACCATGCGATTACAGACGTCAAAAGCACCAGGGAACGGGGTTCGAGATCCCAACATTCGTTCATTCATTCATCCATCCATTCATTCATATTCCCCGTCTGTCCGGACCACACCCGGACCAGCGTAGAGTTTGAATCTATACGAAGGCGGCTAAGTTTCCATACTGCGGTCGTATACCCCAATGCTTCTGCCTATCGGTATTCAACTGACCCTTTCTCCTCCCCAACCCAACTGGGTCGGTCTTTCGGTCGATAGATAGTCTGGCTAAGCTGATATAGTATAGTGTAGTATGTTCCATCGCTTTGGTCTGGTTTGAGCCATTGAGCTTCGCTCCAGGGTTTACAGATAGTATAAACTAACTTGTATATGGTAAAAGAAATCTCTTTCGGGCGATGATTGCGACGTTGATGGTGACAAGGGACAATCAAGACGAAGGACGCCCCGGTGATGTGATGTCGCCAGACTACTCTTTCGTTACAATAATTACTCCATATGCGAAGTTCTAAACAGCCCCCCCGAAAGGTCATAATTTCGTCAATGTTCCACTAGAGCGGGATGATGGGGCAGAAGGGCAAAAACTTGAAGAAAGGCGAGGCTGATAAAAGAAATAAAAATAGGAAAGACATAGGAGAAACATGGATAAACAGAAAAGCAGCCCAAATGGAGTAACAAGGCTCCAGGTTGACGAGATCCGCAGTAATGTCAATCAATCAACCAGAGCGCATGCGATGTATGCATCATCGCAATCCGGTCATTCCTGTGTCTCCCCGATGATACTGGGTGGATGATACTTCAGATACGGAGAGTACCTATGTAGGTACTAGGTATGTGGTGATAATCGACAGTAATGGCTAAGAGTCATGGACGACGGAGTCGATATGGAAATAATGGGGTTCTCCACATTGACAATTTTCAGATATAAAAATAAAAAATAAATAAATAAAATCAAATCAACATTTTAAAAAAGAAAAGCGAAAAAAAAAAAGAAAATGAAGAGGCAAAAAAAAGGCTATCAGGTCATGCTAGTCACGTTGCTGCTGATTCGTATACACGTTCCCCGTTTCTCCTCTCCCTCCCCCTCCTCCTTCTCAACCTTTCACTCGTTTCCACCCCCTTCCTCATCCTTTCCCTTTCCAAGTTTGAAGGGCGGGGGTTGGTCGTTAGCCACTTTTTGCCGCGACCGGGCGAATGAGAGGTCGCATTGATGTATCGCTCTGGAACATTGATCTGCTCCACCCGGGAGCCAGGTATCATGGGTGAAAATTACAGATGATAGAGAATTGGGAATGATGGGGTCAAGTTCTCTTTGGTCTATCCGGACCGGTTCCATCCATGTACGCGTGCTCCATACAAAGAGGAAACTCGTCCGACTGATTGCTCGATCCCGACGTACAGAAAGAAGCGGAGGGAGGATGAAAGGAAAAAAGAAAAAAGTAAAAAAAAGAAATAGGAAAAGAGAAGGAAGATTGAGGTATCACGGGCAAAACTTAAAGAGGTCCATTACGCCTACCTGGAGAGCGAGCTGTTCGATCGTCCCCATTTCCAAAACTAAAATCCTCGGAGAAGTGGTAATATTGGGAAAATGCATCATCGGACAGTATCATCTAGCTGGTTACTTCTGCGGCCTTGCCGGTATGGTGGTAGTCGTACGCCGACGTTGGCGTTGACGATCCACGACGGTCCTGGTCCTGGTCAGCTCTGTATTCGACTTTTCCCTCGTCCGAACGCAGAGGTAGCCGGAAATGACCATCGCACTTTCGTGGATGATGTAAAGAGCAAGTCCTTGGCTGGATACCTACCTAGCTAACGACACTCCGACTCCGCTACAAGTACTACAGTGCTAGACTGTTAGTAGATTTCGATTCCGTGGATGATATGGGACCCTGGTTGGGCAGATGATCAGGAGTAAATACTTGCCTAGTTTTCTTCCCCTGTATAGAGGTTTCTCGGCAGAGGGTATTATCATCGCGACCAATGACTGAGTCCATTTTCCACTTCCGTACGGGGCAAAAGGAGGCAAACTGAGTGACGAGAAGTCCATATCCATATTATTTATGTACCATGTAATCCCGTACTCCGTACTATGTGCTAGGCGAAGCATATATGGAGCAGCACTATTGGTAGGTGTGGTCACTACATGGAGGCAGGCCGCTGAACGCAGCGGTACATCAATAAACATCGCGAGTTGTATTTGATTTCCTTTATTTTAATTTTCGGTCTGTTTTTATTTCGCAGCCGCTGTCCGGTTTCCCTTGTTGGTCCTTGTCTCAAGGCGAGTCATCGAGAAGATAGGGAGGTTCACTTTTATTGCCAATTGTCTGAGCATCATCCATCCTATCCTTAGCGCCGGTATCCATGCCCACCCCATGCTAGGGGAGCTAGAGAAATGTGTAGTGACTTGACTGTCTGTCTTGGACGCATCCCTCCCCCCCCTCCATTGTTGGTTTCACTATGTTGCCACGGGGAGGGCAAAGCTGCGCAATGTGATAATCAAGAAAGGGTGATATCAGACCATGGAAACAAAATTTCTCTTTTGACGCCGATCCAACCAGAGTTCCCCGAATCCCATCATTCCTAATGTATCGATGTACACGAGCCAGCTGACAGGGGGCGTAAGGAAAGGGAAAGAGAAAGAGAAAGTCCAGTCCTTCCCAAGCCCGTCAAGTCAGTCCGTCCGTCCTTCCTCCGCCCCGGCCTTGCGCCTCCATGGGTCCTTGTTCTTGGTCGGGTGGGCTTTTCTTCAAAATTCCCAGGGCCAAACTAAACCAACACGGAGGACTGGACTTATCCATATCCATCCTACCAATTGTCCTATGGTCGCGAAACCCAAGAATCGATACCGGGAAGGACCTAGTGGCGGCATGACGATGGACGGGATTAGTTTTTTTTGGGGCTATTGGAATCGTCGAGCACACACCGCAGAAATGAATGAATGACACGCGGAGATGATGAATGGATCCATTTCTTTTCTTTTTCCCTTTTCTCTTTCTTTATTTTATTTTTATTTATTGTTTTTTTTGGTTTTCTTTTTTTTGGGTTTAATGAATTTTTGGTTGGGACATGTATGGAATCCTACGACTGGCTAGAATACTACGGACTAAAACGAACGACCAGTTGGACGATCGAAAATAGCAGAGCAGTCTGAGAAAAGATGCGGCAGACGAGATCGGTGTTGGATGGGGAGATGATGATGAATTATGTGGGGTGGATACTGGATAGGGAGAACTCACAGTAGTACGACTAATATCGGGAGGATAGTATGCTCCCTGGGTAATAATACAGTGGTTTGGACGGTAGATTATTACCAGTACCAGGCCGGGTGTCGGTCGGCAAGGTTGGTTGTTGGCCCAAGGCATGTAGGGCGCATAGCTAATGCATTATTATTATGATGGATGTGCATTACCAGGTTGAGAGGGATCAGGGGGGCGCGGCGTTTGTGGGCGCTGCTGACCCCCCTCTCTCCCAGTATGGAGAAACTCGTATCTGCTCGCGTCTCACATTACTTGACTTGCTTGCCTTGGATGGGGAAAGGTACTTTGCGGATAGTAGTGTCATAGTATAGGGATCCTAGGCCACATCCTGGTAGGAAAGTGACCTATCTGTCGTAAGTTCCATCTACTGATTCGACTGTACTTTGTACACTAAGGACGGTGTCAACAGGTCCGGCGGCTACGACTTATCCACAGGGAAGGGAAGGGAAAGGACAGGACAGGCAAGGCAAGGCAAGGCAAGGCAAAAAGCCCGGGAATGAACGGGTCAAACATGGCGATTGGTGGGATGATTTGGTTGCTCTTTCGACGAGTGGGGTTCGGTCATTGGCTGACTATTTCGTGGGCCTTCTGGGTCTCCTCGTCGGAGTGACGCTTCCATCAGCTGTGTGCAGTTATTTGTCCAATAAACTGGCCAAACAAGCGTGCTGTGTCTCCAGCTGCATGTACCTGTCTTGGTCTTTTGTGGTGGATACTTGTACGCAGTCAGAAGCTACGAGGCTGGTCCAGGTCGGTTTGCTCGACGATTCCTCCGTGGAGGTGTTTATTATTAGGTCGTACGGAGTCCTCAGGTTCTTGTCCGACGGCCAAATGGATCACGAAATTGGCATGACTACTGGTAGCATCGATCATGACTATTACCACCTCCTCTGTAGTACTCCGTACTATACCTACTATTCCATCGGTGCTGGTGGGTAAGGTGACGGACTGGGGGGCTGGGTCTGTCATTTACGGCCCATTTCAGTCTAGGCTAGTGTGAGGGTGTAATGTAATGTACTCCCTGGCAAGTATCCGGGCAATGTTCCATACCGGGGAACAAGAGGATCGGTAATCCATCGGTCTACTGAGTATTATCTAGGTATCTATTCCCTCCCATCCGGGCGACACTCATAGCTACGGGGACGGAGCACGGCGACATGCAATATAATTTGAGCATCGTCATTAGCCTGATGATTAATACCACACCCAGTCAATTCTCCTCCCACCCACACCATACCGTATATGTGCCCGTCTGGTTTCTTTACCCTTGCCATACCAACTAAGTTCCGCTTGATTCACCTTTTGATTGTATTTTTGGTTTTATTTTTATTTTTTTTTGCCATACTCGGGAAGGTCTTCCAAGGTCAGGTAACCCACAGCGTCCATTTCACATTTCTACCTATCAGTGATCATCCCTCGTCTTTGGCCACTCTTACCAAAATTTCCATTCCCTATACGCAGTGACCCATAATTCCAACCTTTCCTCTCCGCCTCGCCTCTCTCTCTTTTTTCCCCCTAGGCTTTTTACTTTACCTTCCTTTTTCTTTTCTTTTTTCCCTTGATTATTTTTTTTTTCACCTTTCCTAATTCAGCCATCCCTTTGGCCCATCTAGTTATCCACACCTAGCTGTGAGCATGAGGTTCCCCAAAGTAAAACCACCCAGGTATGATTTCGTAAGGATCGTTTGATGATTGCACCAGTACTGCGGCGCCAATGGAATCCTGTATCCTACCCCCCCCTCTCATTCCTTTGCTTCAACCTGGTTGAACTAGATTCTGGTGATCAACCATACACGAGTGCACAAACCCCCCTTTGCTCACTTCTCCCGTGCCTCCCGGGAAGCTGAGCAATGCCCCCTTCACCCCTGGGAGGATTAATTCTTTACCAGTGTATATTAATCTTTTTGTTTTATTTTATTTTGTTCTGTTCTGTTTTGCTTTGATATGATTGATATGGCATGGTATAATTTGATTTGAATTATTATTAATATTCTTGTCAGCATTATTCTACTTTCTTTATGCGATCATTTGGAATATCGACTTGGAAACCATTTTACTTACCAAACTTTAAGCCTGAAAAAAAAAGGGTAATTAAAGAAAACAGAAGAAAAAACAAAATAAAATAAAAAAGGTTATTTGGGCGGTACACCAAGACGACGGTTGCAATGTGACGCTAAATTGGATTTATAATTGGATCTGATATGGGTCCTGACGGGGACTCAAACAATCACCACTATGAGGTTTCTTCTCCGAAATTCCCACCCCCTCTTTCTTACTTTCCGCCTCCTTCTCTTCCCCCTCTGGGCTCTCTGCTCGCTGACTGATGGACGTTTCTCCCACCCGTGGACTGGACTGGACTGGACTTGGGGGACCCAGTTTTCCTCACTAGTCGCTCAGCCTACCCTTCTTTCTCTTCCTTTTTTTTATTATTATTTCTTTTAATTTCTGCGCTTAAACTCAACTTTACTAATACAAGACTAGGGCTGCTCACCTTGTTACCCTTCCACTACTCCGTAGCATGCATCCACTTGTTCCCTTGCCCCCTCCACTCCCCCCCTCCTCCTCCCCCCGTGGGCTCTTCTGACATCAACCGGTATTTCCATGCGCTTCAAGACAAAGCAGAGACAACCAATCTAGGATGACCAAACCGGAACCGAACCCAAACGAGTCCAGAAAGGAGGATCTGCCTTCTGGACCTGCGGCCGGGCCAAACTCTGTCCACTCTGTATGGTCACAGCACTTTGCTCCGAGAACTAATACCCTGGCTCATGCTAGCGAAGTTGGATGATTTATTAGTATTTGCTGGATGAGGCATGATGTCTTGACCTCATCCTTTCCTATTATTACCATTTTTTTTATGTGATTTCTTTTCTTTTCTATTCTTTTCCTTTTTTTTCCTTTTTTTTTTTTTTTTTTTTTTACTTTTTGATTTTCTTTTTATTTTTCTCTTTTGTTTTATTCCCCTTCTTTTTTTGCCCTTCTACTCCGTACTCTCTCTATCTTTCTCTTTTATTTTATTTTATTTTTAATTTAATCCTTTTATTGATTTTGGTTTTTTATTTTATTCGATTTAATTTTCTCACTCTATTTCCTTTTCCGCTTCACCCTTTCCATTCCCTGCCTTATTCAATTTTAAATCCATTCTCTTACATGGTTTGGATCCATAGAGCTCTGGGTATACTAGCTTTTTGGTTTTTTTAGTTATTTAATTCATTTACTGGATTCTCTTCTCATTTATTCCATTTTATTTTATTTTTATTTTTTATTAATTACTCTTCCATTCGACTATAATACTCTGGGTATTTGATTATGACTATCCGGGACTTTGATTTGATTTTCATTTAATTATTCCTGGGACATACTTCGCTTTGATCTATAACTGGTTGAATCGCCAACCGCTATAGTTCCTGCTTATACCTTCACCTCACGTCCCTTCCTTTTTATTCCTCGATCTCTCTCTTGATATTGCTATGAAGACTATGTGATATTTTGTCTATCCTGGCCTGGAACGACCCCCTTCACTTGATCTTACCTTTTCACCCCTTCAGTGCCTTCATTCCACCAGGCAAGGCATGGTCAACATTCACGAGCACCACTGTTGCTATCCGACCAAGACCCGCTTGGCTTCATGATATTCACAGTTACAGAGTATACAACCTCGATCCTGTGTCTACCGAATTGAACCATTCCGGAGGGTTTCGCCCCCTAACTGCTCATTCACTTGTCCGCCGTTACAAACCAGCGACTGCAACCGTGGATTGGTAGTGGATAGTGACATTGAATATATCAACATCTGTCAATGAGAGCTCCGCAACAACTCCGGTCACCAGAGTTCCCCTTCTAGATCTCTCACCTCACTCCCCCTGCCGGATTTCTTCTTTCTCTCTTCCTTTCTGTTTCTCCTGCCATATGTCTCTTCCAGTCCTCCCGACACAATCATTTCCTACTGTCCCTCCGATTACCCCCACCCCACCTGTCTACACTCGCGCGGAAGGCGCAAGAAAGCGACAACTCGAAACTGTGTCCGACGTGTCGGATCACTGGACCGCTCCCTTCAGGGACGGTTTACCAACGCCCCCCAGCGACATGACCGGCGTGGCCTACAACAGTATACCCCCGTCCAGCTATGGCTCGAAATTGGACGGCATCACACTTCCGCCGTACGCCAAAGCCCCCAACTACTCATGGATTCCCTCGGAGCCGTCGAGTACGGTGATGCGCTCCAACCAGCGCAGCCATGAGCCGTCCATCCAAAATGCCCCAGCCTCGGAACCGGAGAGTCGGAAGAAAAGCACCGCTTCTGTCCCCTCATATCTGAAAGTTCCCCCGTCCATCAACAACGGCAAAGGAAGCTTGACGGAGTTTGCTGCGCAGGTGAGATCTTGGTTAATTACGTGTTGAAGGTGGCTGGATACTGACCGGAATAGATGACGTGCCTCTTCTGGTTCGAAAGTACTGCCAAATTGAAGGCCATTGAAGATCGCCTGAACCCCCTTCCATTCCTTGTTCCGGAGGCCTTTCCGACTGCTGGTTTTCAGAAATGGGTGACGAATATCCTCTCGACCACCCAAGTGAGCCAGAACGTCATCCTCCTGGCGTTGATGTTCATCTACCGCCTGAAGAAGTTCAACCCCGGAGTGCGAGGGAAGAAGGGCAGCGAGTACCGTCTCATGACTATTGCCTTGATGTTGGGGAACAAATGTGGGTAACTCGAGGCGCTTGCAAAGTGACGCAACAGAAAGCTGACTGGTTTGCAGTCCTTGATGACAATACCTACACCAACAAGACCTGGGCCGAGGTCTCCGGGATCTCGGTTCAAGAGATCCACATTATGGAGGTCGAATTCCTCAGCAATGTTAGGTACAATCTATTCGCGTCCGAAGAGCAGTGGGCGGAATGGCACACGAAGCTTGCTCTTTTTGCCGACTTCTTCAACAAGGCGACTCCCGCACTGGAGACCAACGACATGGGCCCATCTCCGCCAGTCACCCGTCTCTCGCCCAGCCTGGGACCGCTACCTCGCGTGCCGCAGCTGTCATCTCCAGTATCCAAATTGCCCTCCCCTCCCGCATCTGATTCCCTTCGCGCCCACAATTGGAACCTGCCATTGAACGGCCCAGCATACTCGGCCGCTCCCCAGCCACGAAGCGAGGGACCGGCTCTTTCTCGAAAGCGTACTCGCGACGAGCAGATCGAGGAGCATCCGACCAAGAGAGTGGCAATGCCAAATTCCGCGCAGAAATCTCTGCCTATCCTACCACCATCGTCGGCATTGGCGAACATGCCAGCGTTGCCTTCAGTCTTGACCCCGACATCAGCCTCTTCACAACCTCCCCTGCCAGCGACTGTCTCGAGGTTGCCTCCACCTAACTTCCCGCCGCCCACCTCTTATGCCTACACCCCTACTATCCCGACTCCTGTGTCTCAGTACCCTCCCGCTACCTCTCGCGCCATGCAGTCTTCTTACAACCCCGCTCCCAGCTGGCCGTCTCAAATGACACCGTCGATGGCTGTCCCGCCTATGACCAATGGACTTTATGCATCCAACACCGCAATCTCCTTGCCAGATCCCGGAAGACTGAACAGCAGTCCGTTCGGAGTGTCATCGGCCACCGTGTCTCCTGCGTCAGCATATTCCGTCCAGACTCCCCAAACCTATCCATCTCCCTCCTATCTCCTTGCGAACCGGAACTCGCCCTACCGGCCCGTGCGAAGCGTCAACACCTTGCTGATCCCCCCGCCATCCTCGTCTTTGCAGCAGCAACGCAACATTCCCTACGAGCACATGCATTATCAGCCGCTAGGCAAGACTGCGGCCGATCGCAAGTCCGGCCTGTTGCCGTACCTTCAGCCGGAGGATTGGTCGCAAGGGCAGCCGTTCCTCCACCCTATCTTCCATTCCACCCCGAACTACTAGCGGTCGCCGGATTTCCATCCTCGCAACCACATCATCACGTGACACGACGATTCATACGAGAGAGATGCTGATTCTTCTATTTTCATTATTGAACTTACGACCCCCGTGTATATTGTACTTTTAAAACTTCCATTTTTCACGACCTGGCATAATTATGGCGTTTTGACATAGATTCGGATTCACATGTCGGGGGTGTTGAAGATTTCTGTTCTCATTCTCATTATTTTACTCATGGAGCATCATGGGACTGGCGTCGTTTTCTCTTGTACTGCAGATGATCTGCTCTGCGCATACATTCAGTCTGGATTTATTGCATTGCATGTCGAGGCGCTTTTTAAGTGCTCGTCCAAGTGGAATGGGCATTGTTAGCTAGGTTGACTGGCGGTTTTCCGTCGGTCGTCGAATACGATTATCTGTGATACTTATACTGTGGTTGCAGAGTGTGTAGTGTAATCTAGTCGGATCTTAGTAACTCTATTATCTCGTCTTAGTCGAGTCGAAGAGACACAAGACGATCAGGTGGTTTCGTTACCGGATGGTCAGCACCGTAGTAGTAATCTGTAATCCGCCAGTCTACAGCTCCTTAACCACACCGGGGCTATATCGACCAATGTATATAGCCTTTGCTACCCTGGTTGGCTCCAGGGGAGTACGCGAAGGATATCGAGGACAGGCTTGCTCATGGAGTTTGATTTCAATAGTATTTTAGTATTGTCGGTGTATTTATTGCATAGGAGGTGTTATGGTCAGGAGAGATATGCCTCGAACTGGCTGCAAGTATTAGTAGTTTAATTTTGTCAGGTTCTTTATTTCCCGAGTGTTCATTTCCATAATTTTCATTAAAATTTACTTGGTCCATGAGAATTATTGAGGTATGAGGTATGAGGTACGAGGTATGATTGTGAACGACCTGACGGTGGTGGTTGTTTTTCCCATTCAACGGCCCGACAATTATCCGCCCCGGCCCGGGAACAACCATGCAGCAACGCCGAAAGATCTTGCTGCCATTCCCATCCGTATACCACCAGTGGTCATCGTCGGTCCCTCCCCATCCACAACACCATGGCACCCAAACTCCAAGCGCTAGCCATGCAATGGCAGCGCGCCCTCGCGAAGCCGGTCGTGTCGACCCCCACGCAATTGACACAGTTCCTCCTCCCCCAACTCCAACAGCAGACCAGAAACGCCCACATCCTCGCCTCGCTCTCCGATAACCCCGGCGCCTACAACAAGCGTATCCGACGCGGTCGCGGTCCCGCTTCGGGGAAGGGAAAGACGTCTGGACGCGGTCATAAGGGTCAGAATCAGCATGGGAAGGTCCCGGCGGGATTCAATGGTGGACAGACGCCGGAGATTGTGGTTCATGGTGAGAGGGGGTGGAATAATGTGTATGTTTTTTTCTTTTTTTTTTTTCTCTTCCCCTTCTTTATTTTGGCATTGTGAATGTCGTCGTGCGCTTCGAAGAGTGGAATGAAGGAAATAGTTTCAATCAAGAATACTAACAAGTCAGTTTCGCCCTCGACCTCGCAACCGTCAACCTAGACCGCATCCAATCCTGGATCGACCAAGGCCGCATCGACCCAACCCGCCCCATCACCATCCGCGAGCTCGCCCAATCCCGCTGCATCCACCAGACCAAAGAAGGCGTGAAGCTGCTGGGCCGCTCCGCCGACGCCTCCTCCACCGACGCCAACAACATCCTCAAGCAACCGATCCACATCGTCGTCTCGCGGGCGTCCGCCTCCGCCATCGCAGCCGTCGAATCCGCCGGCGGCTCCGTCACCGCACGGTTCTACACAAAGTCCGCCATCGCGCGCATCATGAAGCGCGAGATGCACCCGTTCGTGTCGACAGCGTGGACCGCCCAGAGCGGCAGCGACGAGCTGCACCGCGCAGACGGCATCCCCCTCGACGGCCAGATGACCGAAGCCGCCGTCATGCGCCAGATGGGCTTCAAGTACCGCCTGCCGGACCCGACCAAGCGTCGCGACATCGAGTACTACCGTGACCCTGCCCACCGCGGGTATCTCAGCCACCTGCTGAAGCCCATGGAGGGACCCAGTTTGTTCTTCCGTAGCCCTGCGGAGCGCAAGTCCGCTGCTGGTGTCAGGAAGGAGAAGGTGTTGCCTGAGAATAGACTCTGGTAGTTTGGTGCGTGCGATGCCTGGATGTAGTGTGTGATACATGTTTGGGGTTAGCGCTTTCTACTTACCTACCTACTCTACTGTACTCTCTCTCTCTGTGTGTTTGGTCGGGTAACTTGACTGGTTGATGTCTTTCTTTTTTCTGTTTTATATTGGGTCCTTGTACAAATATCATTTCTAGATCTTACGCATTGAGCATTATTTGTCTTACTCTCTTTTTTTATCTTCTGACATCTATCACTGGCTAGGCTATACCCCTGGGAAGTCCAACCGACAGCTACCTAACAGGATAAATAGATAGCTTTGAATGTGTTAGATTTCTCCATCTATACCTAACTAGGTAATCTGTCTGCCTCAACAGTTGCTGTCAATACAGCCAATAACAAAACCACTTAAACCGATTTATTAAAGTAAAAAGAGAAAAGCCCGGGTTAGGTATATAGGTACATGATAGTTGAGGCAAAAAGTTCCGACCGTACAAACGCCTTGCTGGTTGCCCGCGTATCATTTTCATAATTTTGCTCAAGAATTTTGCTCAATGTTGGAAAGGAAGGAAGCGAGATAAAAGGAATTGGAAAGCCAAGATGTCAATGCTAGGAAACAGACGCACATGGAAAGGAATATAAGATGAATAGAGCAAAATAAAATAAACTCGAAACACCGTGGGAGAGGGAGAGGAAGATGGAAAAAGGAAAAGGAAAAGGGAAAAAAAAAGATAAGAGAAGGGTATCAAATATGATCGATCGAAATCCCAAACACCACCACATTCGTCCAAATTCATTATAGGGTAAAAACGACCATCAGATCGTAAAATTAGAAATCCGCGTCAATCTGTGATGACCCGTCGATCAACGAGGGCTCATAACACAAATCAAACGGCCATCACTCCTGGAGACAGCCTTTACAGCCTCCAGGGGCTATCGACAGCACTATCATCAATACCGTCCGAGTACTCCTGGAACCAGCGAGAAGACAAAACATCTCGAATAGTCCAACGGCTTTCACTGTTCATATCGAGACATCCTGTGATCACCTCCAGCGCCAATTCTCGCTGCTGGCGGCCAGGCAAATCATCGTCCCCACCCAGCACGGCACCTTTGTCCCAAATGCCGTTGAGGATGCAGTTTTGGACGCGAGGTCCGAATGTGTCCTGGAATGGTCGTGATCCCACCAGCACAGCGAAGAGGACGACACCAAACGCCCACATGTCTACCGAAGGGGCGATGATCCCACATGGGGAAAGAAGCAGCTCGGGGGGTGCGTATTCGAGGCTTCCTGCAACACTGGTACTTGAACCAGCAGGTCCGATATTCTGCCGGGGTGGCCGATCCGCTGCATCATCGTAAGGGTCGGGCGAGGCACCATCGTTGTCTGCGGTCATCCATTCTGCCATTCCGAAATCACACAGTACAAGATTCGACGAAGTCTGCCCATCTGGCAGTTCCACCGGATCCAGGAGACAATTCTCGAGTTTAATGTCCCGATGGACGACGCGTGCATCTTCATGCAGGTATCGCAAGGCGCAGGCCAACTGATAGCTATACTTCTTCGCCAATCTCAGCCCAATACCACCGCGGTTTTGGCGAATGACGTCAAACAGAGTGCCGCCGATGTGCAATTTGGTGAAACAGAAAGTTGCATATTCGGTCTCATAGACAGCGTCCAGGGTCAGAACATTTGGATGGCTGAGATATCGCCAGACCCCGACTTCGTGGTCAAATTCAGCTTGAACGGCGTCGTTCTCCTTTTCGCTCTTGCCAGAAACCTGCTTCCGAACGATCTTGACAGCCAGCCGCTTGGTTTCACCGCTTTCCTCCACCTTGTAGGCTTCTTTCACCGTACTAAAGCCACCGTAGCCGATTTGCTTTCCAAGCACGTAGTCCGTCCCGACCATCTGCCCCTCGTCGTCAGGCTTTGGGGCAGGTTCTTCCCTGGTGCTCCACATAGAAAGGAACATGCTGGCTGGTGACTTGCCACTCGAGGCAGTAGATCGGCGAGAACCGTGACGGGTAGAGCCCCGGAGACCCCTTTGCTTGCTTCCGAATGGAGTGGGCACGCTTCCCGACCAAGAACTGCGATCGTCCAGTGAAGCAAATGTTTGTGCTGGGGACGCCACGCAGATCGGAGAAGGAAGGATGCCTCTCGCCGCTTCCGGGGGAGTTCTCAGCTCCTCTGTGATGGGGGATGCGGTCGATACGGATGTCAAGGATGTCGGACGGTCGATATCCTGCTGGGTATCACGCACACCACCATCATCCTGAGGGAGTGCGTTCCTCAAAGCTGAGCTCCGAGGCTGGAACCTCTGCGCTCGCACCCTTCCATCGCCTTTGGGTAATGGCTCTTCGAGCGGTCGCGGCGGGCCCGAGTTCAGGGTAACATGTGGGTCAAAACTAACGGAGGGTCGCCGGTTTTGAAGGAACTCATCAAAAGGCGACGCTGGGATATCCTCCGGTTTATGAGGGAACTCGACATCATCTTGCGGAGGGGGTTCGTCAGGACGGGGTACGGAGATTGGCGGTGTCGATGAATGCAAATCATTCAGCACACTGTTGTCTTCATCAGTACCGCCACGGGATGCGCCATAATCGTGAAAAGTGTTGGTACGGTCGCCCTCGATACCATCTCCACTCCCCATCCCTCCTCGTCCCCCATTTTCAGGCCGCCACCGGGGCCTGTGTGCGAGATCGAAAGAAGTATTAAGCCTCAACCCAGCCAGCGTACTGTTCCTATCTGTATCCGCCATGCCCCTCCCTGAGAGTGCAAGGCTCGGTTCGTAGTAGTTTTGTCGATGTGTTGCAAGTCTCCTAGCGTGTATCACGGAGACAACATGTGTGGTGAGAGGTGGATTATATGATAAAGGATGCTATCGCAAAAGACACCCGACTCAAGGATGACGTCGACAGGAAGTATGGTCGATAGGCCGTGGAAATGGTCTCATCGACAAAGGGTGATAATAATGAGGTCACATAGGTTGATATGGATGGTAGAAAAGAAGGAAAAATCGTCAGATTGGGATGAAAAAGAGGCAAGGATAGGCACATCGGGTGATTACGGAGGTCGATTACTGCAGGATGAGGAAATGAGCAACAGCGGGGAAGGCGGGTCAGGGTGACTAATGCCGAATCCAAGCATCCAGAGCCAATGAACGCTGGGGCCGACGTAAGGTGGACCCTTAGGTGTCTATCACCTGACCCTAAGGTCATCGGCGCTAATGCAGTGTACCCTCTCAACCCTGTACCCTAAACCCTAAGTGCGTCCCGGTGAGATTGTCTGTCCCTCTGGCCCCGTTCTTCAAGCGTTGACAAAATGGACTCTTTTTTATATAATGAACTCGTAGCTTACTTTAATATTTTGTGTTGATCCCGTCATTCTCCATATTCTCCACACTCCTCGGCGTACTTGGTGGTACCAACTATGACCATCTTTACATGATGACTGGCTTTGCGGGACCTCCGACCATTTAAGTTAGATAAAACTATGGGGTAATCAGATAGGAATGAAATAGATTGCAGGAGCCTAGGCGCTCATGAGAGAAGTTTGTTTGAAACCCCACCGGAATATGAGATGTGCATGGGTGAGTGGAGTCGATCTAAAATAATCCAGATTCGGTCGTCCGATCTTTGGGCTCAATTGTCAGTCCAATACATGTCTAAACATGATAGGAAGGGAGCTCATGCATCGACTGAACACAATACTATGGAGTAAGTCTCATTGGACGGCCACACAACATTGTGCCTCCCGGAGACTGCCTTCATCTCATATATGATGTGAAGAGCGACTATACCGCATACGATTCGCTCGAAGGCCTGCAAGGCTGGCTTCCGTATATTAAAGGCAGAATTTTCGACAATGCAACCAGGTCTGCACGAAGGTTTTCGAGTCGTATGATCATCCGATTATCCTTGATCATAGCTCTGTTACTATAATTAACCCATTTTGTTCTCCATGTACAAACATGTCATCGCAACGACATACGGAGGGTCAAAGAAACATCTCTAATGCCTGAGGGTTAACGAGCCTTGCTAAATCTCAGTCACGAGCAAGGACATGACCCTTGTAGTAATCTGGATGTCTTAACGAAATCTTCTTTGTCTTTCATCTGATGATATGACGAGGAACTCTTTGAAACCGGACCGGGAAAGGGATTGAATACTTCTTCCGTACGTCATTGATGACAATAAGACCCATCATATTCATCCAACAGATATATTCGCGACCCAAAGGGAAACTGAAGTGTCCGTTGGGCATGGAGAAATAGTTGGGCGGCATACACCCAGTAACCAAGTCCTTGGCATCTGGTGGGGCTAACCGATATGGACGACCCAAGGGATCGTGTCTGTGGTCCAGGCACGAGCACCCTTTCGGCGTTGGCTTAATTAAGCGCGCGCAAGGGGCGCTTGTTTTGGGGGACTTTGGAGACCTCCTTTTCCCGCGTGTCTCACAAGTCTGGGGAGCTCGTTCCATCCAACTGACGGACAGAGTTCCGGGTTGTTTGTTTGTCTGCCCACGGCCTCTTTCTTTTTTTGGTTTCTTTTCGGTCGCTCATATTACTCTGGAAGTATTATTTTCATCCCGTCGCTCGAACCCCTTTCGATCGACTTGTGCGATTCTTTGTTTTCTGTGGCCTAGTGCCCTCCCCCACCTGTCGCTATTCGTGGCATTACTATCTCCTCGATTATATTCGTCTCTATTGATCGCGTTCGGAACCTTGTGGCCTTCGCTCTTTTTACCCTCGTCGTTCTTGTCATTCCTTCGAATTCTCTGGGTCGTCAAAAACCGCCGCGTTCCTTCCGCACTTTGATCCAACTCGAAATTACCAATTAATTGAATCGCCCTTGATTTCGCGAGCTTCACCCTCAATTTCACCGATCTCTCACCGATCTCTCATTGCATCCGGTACAAATCTCGAATTTCAGCATCATGGCGCGGCCGAAGATGGTGCGAGCGGGTACTTGTTTCCCACTCCCTATGGTCCCCACATAGTACTAATCTCCAGACACTATAGACACCCTTGACCTCCAAGACTCTCATGCACCGTCGGCGAAGGACCACACCAAGCAGGGTAGTAATGCGGCCAACACCCAGGGTACCCTTGCCCCTCATCAAGAACAGTCAATCCGCCATGCCGATCAAGACTCGAAATCCGAAATCATGCAAGGCCCTGGAGAAGCCTCGATGAACGGCGACGGGATAGACATGTATGATGGTGAAGATGACCTGGATGGTGATTTGGGACATGGCCATGACGCGGACGATGGAGACATCGGCGATGGGGAAAGTGATGATATGCTGGATGATGAATTTATGGACAAAATTTCTAGCTCCCCATCGATTGATGACGGTGAGTAATATCCCTTCATGGTATTCCGATATACGTTTTCGCTTTGTGCGTGGGTTCCACAAGTCTTCAAGCTAACCCTGATCAGAGGATATCGACTTTGAATTCGTTTACGCCCTCCACAATTTCGTCGCAACGGTTGATGGACAGGCGAACGCGTCCAAGGGTGATACCATGGTTCTCCTTGACGACAGCAACAGCTATTGGTGGCTTGTTCGTATTGTTAAAGATGGCAGCATTGGTATGTCTAGCGCCTGCCAATAACATCCAATTTACTTATCAACCCAGGATATCTTCCCGCTGAGCATATTGAAACGCCAACCGAGAGGCTTGCCCGTCTAAACAAGCATAGGAATGTTGATGTATGTGGCCCTGACTCGGTTTCTTGATTTGTCTAATAACATCTGTAGCTTTCTGCCACGATGCTTGGAGACAACTCAGAAAAGTCTAAAAATCCGCTCAAGAAAGCAATGCGACGCAGAAATGCAAAGTCGGTTGCCTTCACTAGTCCGACATACATCGAAGCATCCGACGTTGATTGGTCTACTGACGAGGAGCTGGATGATGATGCGTCATTCCATGATGAAGACTTGGCGCGGGACGTTGTTGACGACATTCAAGATGAGCAGGACGATGACATTGTTGTGGAGCCCTTGAGAACGAAATCGCAGCGTGACAAGGTATCCGAAGAAACGGAGAAGGCAGAGGAAGTGCAAGAAGTGGATCGCTCCAGTCCTACTAAGCCACGATCAAGCCAGGACCTACTCGAGCCTGAGGGTAAGGTTATTTTTATTTGTCCCATTCAGCTGTTTGACGAATTATCTGACCTTGGTTATAGCAGAAACCACTGTCAGCAGATCGAGAAATGGTACCGTGCGGAATACAGACTCCTTCTTCAAAGATGAGACAGTGGAAACCAAGAAGATCTCGCTTACTCCCAATCTCCTCCGAGATGAAAATCGTGGCGGGCCTATGTCACCTGACTCTAAAGAGGTAAGCTTTTCACTGGCCTTTGATCCCTATTCTAGGTGCTGATAGGTCGCGCATCAGGGTCGTGGAAGCTTAGACACGCTGGACAAGTCGTCTGTCTACACGACTGACAAAGAGAAAGCCAAGGAAGACAAGAAACGGAAGGATAAGAAGGGGGGAATGCTCAGCGGCTTGTTTAAGAGGAAGGATAAGAAACCAAGGACCTCGGAAGATGAGCCTGAGGACCTCGAGAAGATCTCCGGTGAATTATCCCGGACGTCACCACCTCCAAAGACGTCGATGGAGTCGATTTCTACCGTCTCTTCACCTGAGACGCGTTCTCCTAAGTCTGTCGCTGCCGTGCAAAGACAGACCAGTAAATTGCAGAAGCCGTCTCCCGAGGCCGCATCGCCCACCAAGCAGGATTTCGAGTACGGCATCAGGACACATGAACAGATCCTAGAGGAGGAGGAACCGTTATCCCCGGATGTCCAAAAGGAAGACCAGACAATTCGCCGTGTGGCGTCAGACGACGCTCAAATCGCTTCCCGGTCTCTCCACCATGCTGGCACGCACGGAGAGGCTGTGCTGTCTTCTATTGATACACCAAGGTCGCCAGAAAAGAACCAAAAAGACCAGCAAGAATCGGTTGATCAACGGGCGTATGTGCAACCGCAGTCTGTGATGTCTCCGCCTCAGAAATTTCCGCCAAACCAAAGCTCAGAAAACCGCTTGGACTCGCCTATCCACACGTCTCCAACGGCATCTGGAGTTTCACCACTTGTACCAAGCATGTCATCACCGGGGCGGTCGCCTTCTCCAGTCTCCCCGCCTCTATCACCTGCCACTGATCCTATTGATCGAAAAGCCAGCGACGCGACCTCTGTTTCTCTATCTTCTGAGCTTCCTCCATGGAGTGATGCAAGCCTACGCTCGTATCTTGACGAAGAAAATGATATCCGCGATCTGTTTATTCTTGTCCATGACAATTCCAATGTCCCACCTGCTGGTCCTGACCACCCAATCACCGGAAGTCTCTTCAAAGAAGAAAGCAAGAGGCTCAAGGAAATGACCAGTCATTTGGACAATATGCTAAGCGACTGGATCACCCGGAAAGCACAGAAGGCGGCGAGCAAATGAAGATGGCTCGCATTCGAAGATCCTTTTCCATTCTATCTATCTTTCTTTCTTTCTTTTTTTCCTTTCCTTCTTTTTTTGGCTGGACTCGAACTTGCATTCCCATTCAGCTTGCAAATGGCCTAGAATTGGTTACTTATTGACTGAAAGGGGTGCGATGTGCTGGACGCATGATTTTGGTTGGACCACTTGGACGCTCCTTTTTCCGCCCTCTTTGTGAAGGGACCATCGGGGGCAGGATGGCTGCCACCATAGAAAATGGTGTCTTTTCTTTCTCTTGTTTGCTACCGGTCATTTTGCCAGTTTTCGTTGGTTGTCGATTTCCCCGCCTTTTCAACCCTACTGGGATACCCAAGTGATATTTGTCTTTCTTGCCCGTCGTTTTTCTATATTTTTTCCCGCTTACTATTCCCCCTATTTGACTTTGAGAATTTGAATTATTCATCTTTTAGACCTTTAAATTTCCTATAGATTCTATTCTTCGAGTAGTTGTATATGTACGAAGCCAATACCACGTACTAAAATACTTGGCATCAGTCGTCGATCCAAGCGAGCATTTGCCGGGCCTGTTAATTAAGCATTATCAACATATGTGTATATAACCCAAAATAAAATCTGTCATGAACATGATTGACAGCAATCAAAGGCTCACGTAAGTACGAATGGGAAGGCCGATGCGTAATCCATTGCAGGGGGGTGTCGTGCGGGAGGGTCAGCAGATAGGGAAGCCGTCATTCAGGCAGTCATTAGACATGCAGTAGTGGTACACGCATGTCTTCGCCGAGACCTTACAATCCCAAGTATTTATATACATACTGAGTCACATCCTGAAATACTCCCACCATCGTGAACTCCTTTTTTTCTTTCTTTCTTTCTTTCCCCTTCGTTCGAACCACATTCCCTTCAGAATGTCTGATCCGTATCAGCAATACCCACCACACCCGCAGTACATACAGCCTCCACCATCAGTCCCCCCTCCACCTGAAAGCGAAGCGACTTACTACCCACCCCCCGATACTAGCCTCTACCAACAGCCACCGTATGACTACGAGAACCACCAGTACCCCTACGGTCAACACATCCCGCCAGATCAGTATGGATCGCACTACGACGTCAGCCAGACACCGAGATACCAGCCTCCGATCCCGCCGCAGAGCGATACCTTCCTGAGTCCTGCGTCGGCGGCGGAGTACCACCCGCAAGAATACTACGATCCGGGTCGTCTGAGCCCGCACTATGAACCTGCGAGCCGACAGGGGAGCAATGCGGAGTACTAGTATGTATATCCTGTTGTGAATGCCAATGCCCGTGGTGCACTTCCCGGTCTGGACGAGCTAAAACTAACCAAGAATGCGTCTATCTGTGTAGCGCCCAACACCCCGCCGAGAATAACAATATCCAGCGCGAAACTAGCCCCCACCCGTCCCAGCAATCCACCATCCAAGAAGGAGGAGGAGGAGGAGGGCCCGAGGGAGAAAAGGATGGCGACGAGCGCAGCGTGGGAGGGGCACTCCTGGGCGGTGCTACCGGGTACTATCTGGGGCATAAAAAGGGACATGGGTTTTTGGGGGCTTTGGGCGGCGCACTGCTAGGGAATTTCCTCGGAGATCGGCTGGAAGAGGTTGGTGGGAAGGACGAGCACCATGGGGGTCGACATGGACATCGGCATGGGCGACGCCATCATCATCATGGTCATAGTCATCATGGTCACCATCATCATCACCATCGGAGCCGTTCGAGGCATGATAGTACCGCTAGTTATAGTGGGAGTTCGTGATGGGTGGCTTGGTGGGGGATTATTGTTTCGGGTGTCCTTGTGGTATGGGTTTGTTGGCTTGTTTTTCGGTTCGTTGATTTAGAATGGTGGCGTTTGGAAGAAGGTACTGTTCTCGAGACTGGTTGTTCTGATGATTGATGATTGATGATTGATGATGTGATGATTGTGATTTCTTATTGTTATTGTTTTAGTCTAGACAATACAATTTTAAGCAACTTTTACTTGTTCATATATCAACAGACAGATGTACATCCTTGAATGTGGGCTATGTTATCAAGTAGTCATGGATTTGTTACAGACAGTTTAAACGAGTCTGTCTATCCCAAACCAACATGAGGCTCAACGATATCAGATCGCCGATATCCGTCTAGACCAATCGACAGCCACCGCTCCGCAACTTACCAAACCTTATATCTGGCTCGAAACCGGTCCAGACAGGGTTTCAATCCTAGAACCCAATCAAATCGCTCAGACCACCCTGAATGTCGAAGCAATCGCGAAAATCCACTTTGCCTTGCTGGACCAATGGTGAGGAGAGCCAAAGAACGCGTCGACGCGTGGGCTGAGATAGGCCAGTTTAGGCTGTTTCCTTCCACATGAGTCACAAATGACGGATCTTACTTGGATGGAGAGTTGGAGTGTGGGACGATGGCGTATGTCTTACTTGGATTCACTCGTTTCCTATTATGTTTAGGGGAAGGACAGGGATCATCCTAAGATGATGGGTACCGTATCCTGTCACAAGTGCAAGTATTATCTAGAGATGTGTGTATACATATTCTCTGCCGTTATGTTGTGTCTATTCCGGCGTTTGTATCATAGGCTCTCTGTTGTCCGTCCACACAGAACACATGTCCGTACACTATGTCGTTCTTCTGGATATCACCACTGATCGGTAGTATGTATGAAAGCTAAGTCTTGCCTATCATCTCACTGCGTGAACTGCAAGTGCATGAAATAGGCCATGTCGAATCAGGTCTCAATCTTCAATCATCACACTCCTCGTAAGCGGCCGGGCGAACGGCATAAATAGTAGTATCCGTCCTACCTAGACAGACATCAGAAATGTAACAATGGATAAACCTTATTTGAGAGATTCTGCAGACCACATCCTCATGGACTACATCCCATGCAGAGCGTTCATGGATAGGAGATCCCTCCTGAAGATCGACCCCCCGCTGGGTCTGATATCCGCCGAGTCGACACTAGACAGAATCGGCCATGAAGATCCGCAATCAGAGAACTCGCCAAACCCAGCTGAGTAAGTCTCAGGCTGACCCGCCGGATGCCCGATCCACCCACTCTGGGGCCCGCCAATCAGCGGGACTCGATAGCGGGGGATCTGTTATCAGCGGTGACCATATCATCCCCATCAACTCGTGACCGGATCTCAGCTCGAATGACTAGTCCCTTCGGACGCTTTGCATGACACCTCCTCCTCCTCCTACTCATCCCCTTCTCTTCTCTCCTCCCCTCCTCCCCCTTCCCTTTCTTCCGACTCGTTCTGTCTTTTATTCCTATCTTCTCTCCTTCTTTTCCATCTGTTCTTTTGAGCCGGTCGTTCTCGCTGCGCTTGACCATCCCTGTACAGTGGTCCTTGGTGTATACCGCTCGATAGACTGACGTCCTGCTGCGTCTTACGCGTGCCCGTGTCCCTACATTTATTCGTCCATCCAACGTCTGCGGACTTTGCTAGAACGAGACCGCAGAGTCCTGTCCGCGTGACACGTCATCGAAGAACCAGATCATGCATTCCCCGCGATTAGAGCACATCGCCGCTGCATTACCGCAACACTGTGAACCGACGACACCCTTACTGGCCTATATTTCCGCCCATCTGCACATTTGCCTTCCGACGCCTCTCGCCCTCATATCGTCTCTTCTGGGGACGCTCAGTATTGTTTCGTGGTTGTTCGCGCAACTCCCGCAAATATACAAGAATTTCCAACTTCAGTCCACATCGGGATTGTCCATCTACTTCCTTGTAGAATGGTGTCTAGGTGACGCGAGCAACTTGCTCGGTGCGCTGCTCACCAGGCAAGCAGGCTGGCAGGTTGTCATCGCGGGATACTACGTGCTGGTCGATGTGACGCTAGTGTTTCAATTTTTCTGGTACACGCACTACAAAGGAAGATGGGAGGATCGCTACCTGGGTTTTTCTTCCTCGCCCCGCGATGACGGATTGGAGGATGTCCTGGAAGGGGTCTCCTTCACGGAGGACGATTCCGCATCGCAGACACTTCCTACAGGGGGCACACCCAGATCCGATGCAAAGACTATGGCGGATCTCAAGGAACCGCTACCGCGCTCCCTGGGCAGCCAGTCTCCGTCGTATTCCCACAATGAGAAACTGAGCACATCCCGTCGCACGGTGAGCCGGCCCAGCAGCGGACCGAGCCTCCCGACCGGATCGACAAAGACGGTCCTGCTGGCCTCGATGCTCTGCGCCATGGTCGCAAATGCCGCGCCGACAGAAGCGCACATCACAGCCAGTTCATCGGACGACAGCCTGGAAATCCTCGGCCGGATCTTCTCCTGGATGTCGACCGTCTTATACCTGTTTTCGCGCCCTCCCCAGCTCTACAAGAACTACTGCCGCAAGAGCACCTCCGGCCTCTCCCCGCTTCTCTTCATGGCCGCCTTCTGCGGCAACTTCTTCTACTCCACATCCCTCCTGACAAACCCCAACGCCTGGTCCGATCTTCCACCCTACGGCGGCGGCGGATGGGCCGACGCCGACGGCAACGACCGTCTCGAGTGGATCGGCCGAACCATCCCATTCTTCCTTGGTGCCTTCGGCGTTCTCTTCTTCGACGGCTTCATGGGCGCCCAGTTCCTCATATATGGCTCGCGCGACGACGAATCCATCATTGAGATCGAGGATCCCAAGCGCGGCCGTAGCAGATGGACCCGCGTTCGTGGCTGGATGAGAGGCTGGATCCCCTCCATTTCTCCAGAACGGTTGCAGTCTATGGAGACGTCCCGCGAGAGTCAATCTCTTCTCACTGATGAACGGGATCGATACGGTACTGTCTGATGCTATTCGCCGGGCAGCCCCTTTCTTGATTCCATTCCCTCTTCCCCATCCCCCGTTTCCTGTTATTCCCGACTACCTCGTCTGCATTCACAGGGGGATTCAGTCATGACGTTACGACATACACATACACATACACTCCAGAGTACATCCTCTGGACAGTGCTTTTTTTTTTTTCTCTCGCTCAGCACTCTTATTTTCGGGTTTCTCTACCTTTAGCATTCGCTCGACTTGGCTTTTTGGCGTATTATTCTCCTTTCTTTTTTTCCTCGCTGTTTCTCCCGTTCTTTCTCTCCATTGTCCGGCGTTTGCACACGCCATCAGAATTGGGTTTACGGTTGGGTTGGTTACTCCGGTCGGTTGGTAGGTACACATACATACAAGTTACAGCTTTCTATAGACGGCAGCCATATAAATAGAGGTCGGTGGGTGCATGCATATTGTATGTACCACAATTGCACGACAGCTCCAACACTTTCTCAACACTTTTTTTTGTTCTGCTTTAGTATATCACGGCGCTTATATCTCGCCGCTTTTTATGATTTGTTCACTGAGTAGACCTGAGCACACTACTTGACCTGATATCGGTGAGCAGAGGGTGAGTAGCCTGATAATATACATATATTTCCCACTTGTTTGAGATCCACACGAGTACCATCCTGATCTTGGGGGAGTTGGGCGGACAGATGGATCAGCCGAGGGACTTAGGACGTGGGAGTATCAATTCAATATTCTCTGTATATTTATGGTGGAGTGACGGCAATCGGTCAACATGTGATTTGCGGAGCTTGCAGAGGTTTTCCCACGCGATTTGTATCTTTCATCTATCTTCTTTCAACTTGCAACATTTTCTTTTCATAGCTTTCAGTCATCGATATTACCACTGTGTTTGACTGTTTCATCGGTTACAACTTCCGCGTATATGAGATACCATATATAGTTCTAAAGCAAAAGTCTCCGTGCAAGCGCCCCCATCATGAAAATATATATAATCTCTCTACTTTTTTAAATAACCACCATAACTGCAAATCCTTATAAAATTATATGAGAATTTCAGGAATTATGGAATAAAGGGTAAGAAATTCAATGAATATATTTTTAAAACTAATATTTAGTATACCAACCCTCTGCGTCTAAAACCGCTCGTACATGCTATGGCATAGACTCCACCAAGCTGTCAAATTTATCCTGTCCTATCTCCTCCCATGCTTGCTTAATAATAGTTTTAAAACATGCTTTAAGCTTCGTATTAGTCCCTTTATATGTCTCTATATCAGGATTAATCTCATAGATACGCTGCTTAAGCATGGCCCACGCGTGTTTAATAAGATTAAGATCCGGTGAGTATGGTGATTAATCTATACAAGAAATGCCGTGATCATGAAGCCATGCTTTAACTAACTATACTCTGTGTATAGAAATATTATCATGCATGAATTTCAAGCCTGGTTCCTATATAAAGAAGAGATTATCCTCTAAGAGTTAATAATATAAGACCACAGTATAGCCCCGACCAGTGGATTATTTATTATGTGTTATTATATTAATTTTAGAATAATTCCCACCCCATATAACAGCCCAGATTATAATAGAGATATTCTTTGACATTATATAAGACTGAATATATACTTTTTTCTACTTTTCACTGGCTTGGTTGAGACAGAAACACCATTTTTAACATTATTCTTTACCAAGCTCCACGGAACATTCATTAGACCAGATTATAGAGTATTACTACTCTATAGTCTAATCCTGATATTATATAGTCTATTCCAAGCGCTTTGCAGCATCTGAATTCTTTAATTTAGGCTGTTTTTAAGCTCTCTAATAATCATATCCTGTTTCCTTGATGAGACGAAGAATAATGCTATTAGACGCGACCAGTTAGGTTTAACGACGGATTTCAGTATAGATTAGGAATGGATCATATCAGATAGCATGTTATAATTTTCAGTGTTGGTTTTTATTAAGGATTTTGGGGCGTCCGGGGCGTTTTTATATTATTTCTTACTAACAGTTCAGTGCTTTCTCTATAATATACTGGACGGAGGATCGCGGAATTTGAAGTTTTTCACTGATTTCAGCATATGTAGCTCCCGCGCCCCGTAGACTAATGATTTGACCCCTTTGGTAAGAAGAATATTCAGTATTCTGAAGCCTATTGGGGTTCAAAGGCTTCAAAGGGGTCCTTGGGGCCATGGGTGGTTGAATTCATGAAGGTGGGTAAAAAACGCGTGGGCGCGCGGGACGCGTTTTGCACGGAAACTTATGGGCGGAACTATACTTACAGGATGGCTGCCTGCCACGGTGCCGTATAGAGGATGGGACAACTGAGAACAAATCGGTCATACCATACGCTGGATAACCGCAAGAGTGCGAATATATACATGGATGCGCCACGGAAGAATACAATGGCGACTACGTTATCAAACCGGCGGCAACGGCTCATCTCGTCAACGCTTTCCCCTACTTTGCTGATCTCCCCGATATGGAACAAGGCGCGAGGACAGAAGACAAGCTGATAGCGCTAAGGCCCCAATCGACAAACAACCAATCTTGTCACTCACCCTTCCAACCATATCTTTATTTGTGACAACATGCCCTCCTCTACGTTATAACATACTCCGTACGCAGAGATCAGCGGCACCTGCTACCCAGCTTAAAATCCTACTGGTCGATGAGATTCAGATTGGCTGAAGTATTCGTTAGCTGAGTTTCATCTTCGCGCGTCAAGCAAAGCGGTGCTTGCTGTCCAATGATCAAACCTAGACTTACGCGCTGGCCCGCGGAGCCATCGGGGGGGCAGTCCACAATGCAGGGTATGGTTATTAGTGCCAATGAGTGTTGGTGACGGTGAGCTGGGATGCGCCAACCTATAAAGCGAGAATGGCCTCCCACCCATATTCTCCAGAACCGCAAAGAGAAATTCCACAACTACTCTGTTATCGAAATCTGCATCAATAGGCCTCTATGTCTCTATCCAACCTCGAAGTTAACGGACTTTATATTATTCTATTTTTAAGGTCCCATCCACCAGTTCAGAACGATTTCCATTGGGGTCTCTACTTCCACCGTCACCCTGACACGGGTGGCACGAAGTACCATATCAGGCAGCAGGGCAGTGGTTGGATCGCCGATCACGGGCCTACAGCGGGCGTCTTCAAATCATTCCTTCTCGTGGGCCTGTTCAAAATCGCCGACGTTCCACGGGGATGGGAGAGCCATTTGGACCAGACCCTCAGGGCATACGACAGCCAGTTGAACACGCCGGGGGTTACCTGCCGTGTCTGGGTACTTCAGGTTCTTGCTCTTCTCCAGAAGCCTATCAGCGGCCAGATCATCTTGAAATGCGGCAACCTAGCGGCTCTGGAGACTGAAGTTAAGGGCTGGGGAAATGCGAATGCAATGGCCGCCGCAAATAATGTTCAGCCAAGGCCTGTAGCAGCCTCTGCATTGTGCGGGCTGTAAACAACGCGAGGTATCTTCTTCACACTTGAATTGTAATAGCATACCACTCACTCTTGATACAGGGTCTCAAAAGATTGTGCAAGTCACACATGCCATATCAATCTGGGAGAATGAAGGCGAAGGAGGACTTGTCAACCAGAGGATTCGATTCCTCTGAATTATAGGCAGTTATCACATTCCCAGTAACATTGAAATCGGGACTGTATTCTTTTTTTCTTTTTCCAATATGCTACCAGTAATATGACGAGCTCGTCAAAGAAGTCAAGGCGCGTTCACAATCGAGTTCCGCCATATACTGGCCTCCCCCAAGCCCTATCACGAACTTGTACCACCAGAAGTTTTCCTGGGTGAACCCAAGCGCCGTGGTGAAGTCCCAATACTCAGGGTACCAGCCTGCGGATTCCCAGTCCAAGAAGCCCGTAATCTGTCCGTTCTGCACGAGGATGTTATGGTGTTTGAGGTCACCGTGCGTGAAGACAATACGATGAGCCATCAACCCCATTCGCTTCGCCCGATCAAGTGCACTGTTGTATTCTGATTCAGACGGGAAGCCGCCTGGCCAAGCCGGCCTCAGCAGGTACTCGTTGAACTCCTGTTCCGACTCGAAAGGGCCAGCGAGATGATCAGGCACGCGGACACTCCTGACAGCCGTGCCCAGCAGAGAGCAAACCCTGCTCCCGCCCCACGGATTGTCCCATCTCCGCATCCCGTCCAGATAGGCCTTTAACTGCGTGTGGATGGACTCTCGTTCCGTGCCGCTGAGCGTGTCGTACACCCGACCGAGCTCGTCGCCGGGGATACGAGTCATCAGGATCGATATGGGAGCATGCGGACTATCCGGATGTTCGCCGTAGCAGATCACCTTCGGAACGGGGAGACCAGCCCTTCGGGCAACCTCCATAGTCAGGACTTCTTCCAACCGAGTACCGTCGGACCATTTCAGAATCAGTCCAAATGGAAGCTGAGCAATCTGATTATCGTAGGTGGTCCCAACCCAGCTACAGTAGGATCGAGAGAACCGTCTCAGATACTTGTGGAGAAGGCCCCATAATCGTCGTAACTGTGGATGGGTCGCGCGTGGGGTGTCGGGTATTTGGTCAGTCATGGTATGTGAAATGTGGACTGGCCAGGTAAAATCCGGCATCCAGCAACGGGGTAGTAATGAGAGTCCCATCATAAGCATGGTAGGGGAAAGTGAAGCAGAGTATCAGACCTGGTGGGAGAAGAAAGAAACAGATTAGGTTTCTGGGTCAGGACTCAGATGCTTGCGTTTATTTTCCCGAGCGGTTGTTGTGGAGACCCTTTCCCGTAGACCAATGGGGCTGGCTGGCTGCGGTCTATTATTGCCCTTTCCTGAACATCAAACCAACCCACCAAGCAGAGGATCATGGAGTCAACCGAGGGAAGCGCTCAGGCTCCTTGGGATACCACCTTATTAAAGTTGCGTGCGTCCTTGGGCTTACATCCTTGACATACTTCTACAGGTTTCTGGTTAATTTGATTGCAACAGTGGATCTATAAGGAGCGGGAATTCCGCGTCGTCGAGCCACTAGAGATGCCCTAAGTGACTTGCGGTGCAAGTGATACGTCACACTATAAATTTATGAGAAGACTGCTTTTTCACGGAGGAATCCTCCGCCATCGTACCTGCAATACCGGACTGTCTCTACGCCCCGAGAACCGGTCCGGGGTTGGATATCAGAGCCAAGAACACGTCGACGCGTCAATTGAGATCGGTTGGTAAATGTCCGTCTCGCACACAGAGCAGGTGAAGCACGAAATGTCCAGTATCTTTTATCCGAAAGCATTGCCAGTCATCAAGGCAAAACAGATAGATCCAATCCGCCGATGTTGGGGGCCGTGGGCATAGAAAGCAATCGGTTGGTGATCTCTTTTGAGCCTGCTCTTAACGACCTGTCAAGGATACTTTGGTTGCTATTATCCGTGGACCCTGCGTCGGCTCCATGCTCCAAGAGTTTCTCAACCGTGCTCAGGCTTCCCGTTTCTACAGCCCAAGAGAGGGGGGTCCGGCCGTTCTGATCTCTGGCGTCTACCTTAGCGCCTAACTCCAGCATCTTTTCCACCACCTTCGTCAACCCTTGACCGGCTACCCAGGAGAGCGGAGCCCGATTGCTCTGGTCCGTCGAGTTCAGGTCGGCGCCCTGTTCAACTAATAATTGCACGATTTCTGGGTCGACCTCCTCCCTCCACTCCAGGTCAAGAACGATATCCTGCTCGAGTGGCCCCGAAGCCTCCCGAAAAGCGCAAGAAATACCGTGCCGGACACCTCTCGAACCTATCCAGGATATCGGGGTCCGCCCCGTTGCGTCCTTGATGTCCGGGTTCTCCTGATGCCGAAGGATGACCTTCACCATATCCTCCCTTCCGCTCGCGGTTGACCACGAGAGCAATGTACGGCCATCACGGTCGATACAGTTGACGTCGGCCCCAGACTGAACAAGCAGTGCAACGACGTCGAAGGAACCCATTTCCACGGCCCACGATAATGGTGTTCTACCTCTATCATCCGCCAGATTCAAGTCGACTCCGTGCAAAGATAGTTCCCGTACAGCATCCACGTTCCCGGCTCCGGCGGCCCACGACACAGGGGTACGCCCGGCGTTATCCTGGACACGAAGTGTCTCTGGCCGCGACAGTCTCAACACCGCGGCAAACACCGGGCTGGTTCGCTGGCCTGTAGCCCAGAATAATGGGGAGCGTCCTGTGTTGTCGGGTGTGTTCGGATCCGCCCCATATTTAAGCAAGAGGTCCACTGCCGACTGATTCCCCTTCTCACACGCCAACGATAAAGGTGTTCGCCCGTTCCGATCCGGTTGATCGATGGCTATCCTTTGTTTGAGTAGCAACTGGATTACCTTCCCATGGCTGGGCCGAGTCCACCAGGATCGCACCTGAAAAATATCCGACTGCGACATGTTGGGTAACGCAATGGCATGGATCATCTCACCTGATCCGCCGAATGAGATTGGATCTGGTGATTGAAGGCAAAACCATCTTCTCAGCGAGAACGGAGCCGATCTTCCGGAGACCAATCGACCCATTGTCGTCTTCTCCATCTGGGTCGCCCACGACACTGGCGTCCGGCCATCTATATCAAGGGAGCTTGGACTAGCTCCGTTTTTCAACAGGAGTTTGACGATCTTCACATGACCACCTGCAGCCGCCCAGGCTAACGGGGTGACACCGTTGGAATCTGATGATAGATGACGGACCTGTTGTTTTAATAAATATTTGACTGCTTTTGTGTGGCCTCTCCCTGCGGCCCACGCGAGGGGCGAGCGCTGCTGATTATCCGGAACCTGCAGACTGGCACCGTTCGTCCCCAAAATCTTCATGATCCCCACATGGCCCTCCTTCGCAGCCCACAAGAGTGGTGTGCGCTTGTTCCTATCCATGGTGTTCGGGTTGGCTCCTGCATTGAGGAGGATCTGCACTGCCTTTTCATGGCCCTTTGCTGCTGCCCGAGCGAGCGGCGTGCATCCATCTTGGTCTTGGCTCTCTAGGGACGCTTTACATTTCTCATTTCCCAGCAGGCTTTTCAAGATTTTGACATCACCTGCTGCTGCGGCCCATGCGAGCGCTGGTTGGCCCGTCACGTCTGTATTCTGGGAATTCGCAGAGTGCTTCAAGATGAGTTTCACCAGCGCGACATGCCGACCCACCACGGCCCACAGGAGCGGCGTTCGTTGGTACTCATCGACCGTTTCTATGGACGCACCGTGGGTAAGTAGAACTCTTGCTGCCTTCCGATGGCCGTTTTCGGCAGCCCACGACAGCGGCGTACGGCCTTCGGCATCTCGGGCGTCGACGTCCGCTTGGTGCTGGAGTAAAACTGCCAGAATAGTGGAATTCCCTCGCTGGGCGACCCAGGACAACGCGGTACGGCCGTAATGATCTCTCCCATCCACCCGGCCGCCTCGTTGTAATAGGATATGGATCATCGCGCCATGTTCACGATATGCAGCCCACAGCACAGGCTCGGGTGGATCGACCCCTGAAGCTTCCTTTCTGGTCCATAAGGAAGTAGGGTCTGAAAGTACTTCGTTGAGCCTTTCGCACATACCAGGGACTTTCTCGAAGCCTACCGCAGACATCGTTGAAGGATCCCACCGGGTAAATGTCATGTTAACTGTTTGGTAAGATCGACTTTCCAGTTCTGATGGCGTGTTCGAAGCGTCCACCACCCTCTCGATTTCTGCCTTGTAGCCCCGCAGGCGCAAATTACGTTCAGACGACTGGCGTCCACGTCCACTTTCCTGGGCAACGTCCTGGAGCAGCTGATACACAGGAGCCGCCGTCTTGCGGTTTACCACATCGGAGGGAATAAACCCATAATAGTCTTGAGCATTGGGGTCAGCCCCCTCATTGAGCAGCAATTTTGCGATGGATTCATGGCCTCCCTTGGCTGCAAAATGCAATGCTGTCCAACCCCTGTCATTACGCACCGTGGGATCGGCATCCCTAATGAGCAGCTCCTTGGTGACGCATTCCCAACCGATTGCAGCAGCCCGCATTAACAGGGTTTGGTAACTCCCAATTTCGTACCAGATGTCTGGCGTGTTCGGAAGAGACTGGTTAGCTCGCAGTGCCGGTCGACATTCGAAGTGTGTGAGCGACCGACCGCCCCCTAACCTAAAGTACATATTGATGCAATTGCTTGCTCCGAGTAAGACGCGGGCAGCTTCCGTGGCTTCCTCCTGACGCTGACAGTCTAAGACTCCGGTGGTATCCATTTCTTCATTGCCGGGCTCGTTCAGTCTCCCAACCCAGTCCATCAGCCATACAAGTGGCGGACTGTGGTCAACATCTTGCTCCTCAACGCCAGCACTTGTCGCAGCCAGTGTTTCCACAGCAGCAGAGAACCCCTGGCCTGCCGCCCAATGTAAAGCAGTAGCATTGTTCGTGTCTCCGGTATCAATGTCAACATCGCCTCTCCTGCCTATTCTCGGAACGAGGGTCTGTAGACCAAAATACGCAACGATATGTAGGTCCGAGAACGAAAGCAAAAATGACTCCGTCAATTCCTTGGGGCGATAGTATTTGGGAAGAGCATTGCATAGGTACCACTGGCTCAGATATCGTTCGGTAAAATCTCTGGCAAGGTACCTTGTCGCCTGTTCCAGTGATTCCTCCCACTGACCAGCCTTGCGAAGGTGATGTCCCCAGTATGCCGCGGCGTATGAGATGAGACCGTCTGACCCTCTGCCGCCCAGATCTGGGACGTCACCATTCTTCGCCATTCGGGCGGACTGCTCCAGCACAGAAGTGAGTTCCAAATATCTCAAACAGATTCGGAAAAGCCGGTCTTGGACGGTCTGGGAAGGAGCGATTGGTCTTCGGTGGTCTTTTGAGTCTTGTGTCCTGAGGTATTCATGGAGCGATCGGTGGAAGAAGCGAACAGTAGAATCTGATTCATCTACTATGACCAGGCCCAGACAACGCGCCTGCAGGTCCGCTGGGTCCATCCAATCCCTCTCTTCAATCTCATATTTCGTTAATTCATCCGAAGGGTTGTTGGACAGTTGGTCATCGATCTCCAGCGCATGGAGGAGCTCTTTAAGTGTCAGTGGCCGCTCTGCGAAAGCAACCAATGTCAGAATTTGCTTCCTTCGTGATGTGTGAAGGGTGTGCGACAGCGCTCTCTTGATCATATCGGCAAATGCATCCTCAACCGTGTCGGGAAGGTCGGTTAATCGCCGTCGACGTTCTTTAAGGTGGTCCCCGGCCAGAACAAACTTGACCAGGCTATCTGCGAAAAGGAAGCTGAAATTAAGGTTAGAGAAGAGGGGATAGATCAAGCGAGTAAGGGTAGATGTTCCTTAATATGCAGAGGAGAGACTGACTTTCCTTCCGCCCGTTGAATGATCCTTTCGGTCATCACTCTTTCAAAGTCCTGCGTGGAACATCCGATTTCGCTGTCCCTGACGGTATCTCCGATATGTGCTTCAAGGTCCGCCTTTGCGGCACGGAGATGGATCTCCATGACTCGAGAGAAGTTCTCTAGGAATAGACACCTATTCAACTTTCGACCTGTGATAAAAAGACGAAGCTTAGGACGGATCTGGGACAAAAAATGGAGAACCTGCTTCCTCGGGTAGTAATCCCACTCATCCACTGCATCGACGAGGATCCAGACAATATCGAAGAGATCACAGATGGCGTTCAACTTGGCCTCCGGCCGACTATGGCTGCTCCTCAGCATGTCTACCACCTTGCCAGGAATGTGCCTCCTCTGTTCCACCAGTTGGGCCACCAAAATCTTGATCACGTTGTCCGTGGTCTGGTTCTGGTCTTCGTGCTTGCAGTAGACGTAGGCCAGACCAGAATTCCGTCTCAGCCGCAGATGGTCGTCCTTCAATCGGTCGACGACTACGGACCTAGGATATTGTAAGCGAGATACCCTCGGAGCGGACGGGGTACTCAACGGTGTGCATACATCATGCATGACTTCCCTACACCCGGCTCTCCCCAGCAGCATATGGCAGCTCTCTGGTCGTTAGTCTCATACCAGGCCTGAAATTCTCCGCTGTCGAGTACACAACGCCATGTCGCACCACCAGCATTGCCTCGATATTCCTCATGTCGCTTTTCAAAGCTCGTAGTTATGAGTCCCTGTAGAATCGTCTCTGTTTGCTGGTCTACACTCACTTAGCCATGGACTCAACGCACTCCGGGAATGGGCCCGTTTAACCTTGTTGTGTAGTGCGCATCTCGCGCTGTACTTCTCGAAGACGGTGATCCACTGTGAACACTCAGTAATCACAATCAAACCGGGGCGTGCTGACCGCGTGCCCACCTTTCCTCACGTTCTCCTCCAACCGGTGTCGGGCCTTGCATTCGGCGCGGACCACCTTAGCTGTCACATATCCCAGCAGCTCTCGGGCACATGCGGAAGCCGTCATTGCTGCATAATGTTGCCATATATCATTCTTATGAGAATCGGCATAATCACAAATGCCGCGAATTACGAGACAGGGCAGATTGTTCATGATCCCTGCGGCTTCCATTTCGATACACAGGGCTTTGTAGCTCTTGCCGATTTGATCCCTCAGCCGAGGGTTTCTCACGAGCTTGCTTCCCGAGGCGATGGTCCCGAAATGAACGATGGGGTCTGTTGACCGGTCGAATGGGCGGGCAACCAGGCGGCTCATGTCACAGGTTCCGCACGCCCCGTCGTCGCTCTCACATGGGTATTCCCCAGAGAACAGACGATCCTGGTCCTTTCCTGGATGAGAAAATCGGCCCCGGTTCGCAGTGTGCCTCTGTTGAGCATGGGCGATTCGATCCGGAATCTGACTCCGTGCCAGGGAGATTTCCGTCTCCAAGGTTGCTGCAGCCGTAAGCAGGAAGACTGGGGGCCGATTGAGAGAGCCCTTGCGGGTAAAAGAACAATCGTGCAGCTCGGTTCCCATATCGAACTCCACCACCCCAGGAAGGTGGTTATCCGGGGTACTTACTACCACGTCCCCGAGGCGCATGTCCGGAGCGAGAGCGGGAATCCCAGCCCCAATACCAACCATGAGACAGAACCGGATGGAACTAAAGCTTGTCACCAGGTGGGTCACCACCGTGGCCGCGGAGGTCACCCCATACGATCCCTTTGGTAGCGTCGCGATGATCACATTGTGTTCCCCCATGCGGCCAAAATAGTAGGAGTTCTCATCATTCACTCGACCAGGCAAACGCTCGTGCTCCTCATCCAGTAGCAAGAGGGCCGGCACGGCCTCCTTGGAAAGGGCACAAATCCATCCAACGGTATACTCGTCAGGGTCGAGTGTCTTCTTCTTCTCTTGTTCGCCCTTCTCCTTTCTCGTCATTCCCAGTGCTACCAAGCTCTTCTCTTCAGTCCCCACCCGCCTCGCCCTCTTCCTCTTGTCCTGCCTCTTCTTGGTTGAACTTATGGAGCGGAGTCCAGCCACCTAAGTGGCATGTCAGTCAAATAATGACAATCACGTTCAGGGCAAAAAGGTGCCGCACATTGCTATTGTGTTGCATGTTCCCCCCAGCGTCAACGCTCCCACCTTGCTTGACTCGTTTTTGACTTGCCCGGGCTCCATTGTCTAAGCCGTGCCGTCTTCGTTTCATGTTGCAGCAGTAGCACTGACAAACCCAGTATTGTGCAGGTGAAGTATGTGTTCACCGGGCCTTCAGTAAATGGCGGCAATAAGGAATTGTCCGCTCCAGCACAGGCTTCTGTTGGGATGAGACTTGTGGATTGTCGAAGGCGTGCCGAGCGCTTCCGGTGCCCAGGAATGAGAGGCACAAAAGCAAAAAATAAATAGATAAATAAATAAACAGAAAATGAAACGTAAGATAAAAAAAAAAAAGAAAAAGAAAAAGAAAAAGAAAGCATACAGGAATAGGCCCGCCCAACACCGACTGCCTCAGCAGGAAAGCCATTGAAGGCTGTGCTCAGCTTCTCAGCTCCTCAGCTCTCGAGGCCTTCTTTCCGTCGCAGTGGCTGCATCTTGGCCGCTGCACGATTGGGGGACCTGCAGCAAACAACTCATCAAGCTGATTTCAGCCTCGTACCAATGACGCAAGAGATTGAACTAGGAAGACTCTTCTTAAGCCATCGTACCTAACGGTGGCGCAGCAACGAACGCTGGTCTCGTTCGATTACGTCGAGTCTTTCCTGCAAGAGTTTAGTAATGTAGATTGGGCATCAGGATATGCTTCGTAAATGGGTCGGACAAGAAGACCCGACAGCCCGGTGGGCAGAGGACATGCGTACGCCTACATGTACCTCGCATGTTGACAGGTCAAAACACACTCTGAGGGGTAAATCAAACACGTCATTTAATAAAAGCGATGCTGATCCATGCTACAGTGAAGGATATGCGGCTTCCTGTAAACTCGTATAAGACGCCCACCGCTATAGTCATCTCTATTTCTTCCGTCGAAGCCATCATTCAACTTGGGTCTACAGATACTTGCACAACGGTCAGCTGTGTCCTAGGGGATCAAAGCGCCATGGGCAGGAAAGGCTCCAAAACAGCGGCTCATATGTCAACCACCGAAAAGACACTCCCCGGCTCGATATGCGCCGCGAAGAATATATACAGGGATCCAAAAGATGAGTCTAATTGGCTATCAGAATACCCTGAAGACACTGGTGAAGCTGCGGAGAACGAAAAGACAGCCAAGTTCGCGGTGATTGTACGGAATGTGAAAAGCGGAGACTCACGAAGGAAGTTCGAAGCCCATTCCATCATAATCCAGAGCGAATGGTTACAGAGCATCCTTCACCAGAGCGTATTCAAAAACTATCTTGGAGTCACTTGTGAGGTCAGGAGACTTGTCTTCTCATCACCATTTGAACCGTTCGTGCATCGGTGGCTGGCGCTACATAAGCTGCAACGCCGCAGCGACCTGGACGAAACCACGAGAGGCCATGTTAATCTCCTTTACGACACTCTTGCGGGGGTTATCGGTGATACTAGAAACACATACGAGGACTATGTCGCCAATGGAGTGATAACGTGGGAGTGTCTGTGGATACTCTTTGAGCCGGGGACAGTCGTCGTATCCCAAATCGAGAGTGCATGGGCGGCACTCGAGGTGGACTCGACGGAGTATACTAAGTACGATGGCACGCCGGTTTTTGTTATCACCTGCGAGTACGTCGACTGGAGCGGCGCAAAGTTTGGCCGTGGACGTCGGGCCTTAGCAGTGTCCAAGTTTTCGGGCACACGCAAAATTAATGCGCTCTCGGTCTATCCACTGCGTTATCACGAGATGCCGACTAAGATGGAGGCTTATCTCACTGAGCGAGGAACAAAGTTCGAAGAGCTGGCCGGGTATCACTATAGAGAGTGAGAGCCTCCCTTTCCAGACACTGGTACCAGGTAACACACAGAGCTAACATGGTCCCCATTAGATACTCTGGACTTGCTATATCATGGGATGAGCGTGGGAAGGAAGTTCCGGTCGATGTGTCCGGGCGAATAATCATCGATATGGAGTCCTTCGACATACACGAGCCATTCCAAGCCCGATGCGTTCGGAACTGGAATGACAGCGACCTGGACGCTCTGAACCAGGAGACTGGCGGCCGAGTAAAGCTAACACCGCGTCTTCAGGTGCTCTGCCACCCTCGTGTCCGGGGATACTTCCCTAAGATGAAACTTTGGCTAGACTTTTTCGTGGATCTTGTGATCCCCATCCGCTGGAAGCCACATGCATTCGACCGGCTGGTGCTCCATCCCGACCGGAAGGAACTCATTCTGGCTCTCGTCGAATCTCAAAGGGACAACGGGCGTGTATTCGAGGATTTTGTGGCGGGCAAAGGCCAGGGGATCCTGGCGCTGCTCTCGGGGCCACCGGGAACGGGGAAAACCATCACGGCAGAAGCGGTGGCTGAGCATCTTCGTGTCCCATTGCACACTGTCAGCTCTGGGGATCTCGGCTCTGGCGCTTGGCAAATCGAGAGGCGGCTCAAGCAGACGATGAGCCTGGTTGCTCGCTGGAACGCCATTCTTCTGCTGGACGAGTGTGACATCTTTCTCGAAGCCCGCACCATTCACGACCTCGAACGAAACGCTGTCGTATCGGTCTTCCTGCGTTGTCTCGAGTATTACGAGGGTATCCTCTTCATGACCACCAACCGCCCCGAGAATATCGACGCGGCCTTCCGCTCCCGGATCCATCTGATGCTCCAATACCCCGAGCTTGACTCGGGGGCGCGCCGCCAGATATGGTGGAACCTACTGCGGTCGTCCGCCCCCCATCACGAGCTGACAGAAGATGACCTTACTCAGCTGGCAACCCACCAGCTCAATGGACGGCAGATAAAGAACACTGTGAAGATGGCCCAATTATTAGCACTCAAGAGAAAGGCGGGGCTGAGCAGGTTATCCGTTGATGCTGCTCTAGGGATTGAAAAGAAGTGGCAAACCCTCGATATCAACACTGGCCAGTCCGGATGTTCCAGTTTCTCCTCTCCAACAGCGAAAGAAGGATTGATAGCTCCGCCAAATGAGGACACAGGCCGAGTGGCCGCAGGCCAAGACACGCCATCCCTAAAGCGTGCACGCGATGTCGACGTGACAGACGACAAGAGGGGGAAGAAGAAGAAGAGAAAGAGCAAGGAGAACAAGAAGAACAAGGAGGAGCCATAAGGAGGGTGTCCTAATCCTGTAGATGGGAAAGACTGTACGAGCAAAGGTATGGGAAGAGAAGGGGAAGGAGCATGTCTGGCAAGAACGGCAGGAACTACTCCACAAATCGGCCACCTCCTCCGTTCCTAGTTTTCACAACATTCAGCAAGTAAAATGTCCTAATCGCACATTACCTACACATGATGCATGTTTGACGCCTCCCGAGTAAATCTAAAGGAACAGTTTTCAATGATTCAAACCGTGTCCAGGTTCATAGATGCTCCAGCCGAAATAGCCACCTCGGCGATATTTGCATTACAGGAATGATCATTCATCGTCAACCTCATTTCATTAAGCTAAGGTACAGCGGGTCGGTGCAAGACTTCCCGGGTAATAAAAGATGTATGTTGAAAAGGAAAAGAAAAAAGAAAAAGAAGAAGAAAGAAGAGAAGAGAAGAGAAGAAAACAAAAGAGCAGGCAACCCCGGCCCTCCAGCACTTGGTGGGCAGTCGATAGGCGACCGCTCGGTGGGTCAGAAGGATGTGTGTCTATAGGGATGACATGACATGACGTGACGGTTGTGATGTGGTGATTGACTAGGTAGGGGGTAGGGGACACTGCTGGATGATGGAGAAGAAGAATAGAATAATGATAATAGTGGTGATGCTGATGATAATGGTCATTAGGGGATGGTCGGCAGGGAGGGGAGGGGAACACGCTCGGCCCTCTGTCGCGGAGGTCCAGAGGACGGTAGGAGACAACGTCGAGCGGTATGCTTTGTTTGTTGTAGTTGATGGTTTCTCCCGACCGCTGTAGGTGTAATGGACCGTGATGATACCCCGACCTGTCTATCTTGCAATCGGAGTGGTCCCATGAGGCGCGTAGACTGATCTCCCCGAAGAGCCGTTGAAGGCAGTGATGATAATAGAATCTGTGATGCGGTATGACCAGCATCAACCGGGTCTGTACACAATTGACCTTTGACGTTGTGAAAAAGAACTCCTTCCAATCCCTTATATGCAAGACCACCAGAGGTAATATGGACATTCAACGTAACGAATGACCCCGCCCGCCCCGAAGTGGGACAGGCAGGGCTGGGTTTCCAAAAGAACAAGCATTGCTCTTTTAGTACAACGGCGCCTGTACATCTTGAACACCACGTTTGATCACATCTTCGAGCCGCCAGCGCGGCGGGATGACCGTGTTGCTCTGACGACGTTGGTGTTTCAGCATTTCGGGAGAGGGCTTTACGTCGTCGGTGGGTGGCAAGGCGCCCCCAGCAACGCCGGTCGAGAACTTGAGTTGCAAGGCATTTCCGATTTCGTCGCATGCAGCCAGGACGCGGTCCAGGTCTTCTTTCGTGTGGGCGGCCGAGACGCAGAATCGGGCTCGGGAGGAGACCAGAGGGGTCGCAGGATAGCCAACGACGACCACGGAGATCTTGCGTCGGAGCATCTCATGGGAGAAGGCAGGCATCTTGGCCGGGTTGAAGAGGAGAACAGGGATGATAGGCGAATCGTCGTGGCCGTACACTATAAAGCCAAGACGCTTCAATCCGAGACGCAGGTAACGAGAGTTGAAGGCCAATCGCTGTAGCCGCTCTTCGCCCTGGCCGGGAATGATGTCGCCGCTGATGATGCGCAGCGCCGAGGAGATTTGCGACAGCACGGCCGGCGCCGGAGACTCTCCGTAGAGAACGCCCGAGTTGGTTGCGCGCAGGGTGTCAATCATGGCCTTGTCCGCGGCGATGTAACCTCCGTTGGCGCCAAAGGACTTGGTCAGGGTCCCCATCAAGACATCCACTTCACTGGTATCAACGCTGAAGAAATCACACACGCCACGTCCGCGGGGACCAATGGCACCGATGGAATGGGCTTCGTCGACAAAGAGGTTGAACTTGTAACGTCGCTTCAACTGAATCAGGCCGGGGAGGTTGCACATCGATCCCTCCATGGAGTAGAGACCCTCGACGACGACCAAGATCTTCTTCCAGGGGCGGTGCGTGCGAGGCTGTCCTTGGCTAATCGCCTCGCGCAGTTTGACTTCCAAATCCTTCATGTCGTTGTGCTTGAACATGGCGATCGACGCGCCGGACAGACGGGCTCCGAAACGGATCGACGCGTGGTTGAGTTCGTCCGAGATGAGGAGACAGCCGCGGCTGACCAAGGCGGGGAAGACGTTGGCATTGGTTCCGAAACCCATGGAGAAGACCATGGATGCCTCCTTGCCCACGAATTTGGCCACCAGATCCTCCACTTCCACGTGCAGATCCTGCGAGCCGACTTCGGCGCGGGTGCTGGGCGAGACGATGCCGTATTTCCGGATGGCGTCCTCCGCCATGTCGGCGCAAGGGCCTTCGGATTGGGCGAACCCGAGGTAGTTGTAGGAACTGAGGTTCAGGGTGTCGGTGGTGGTTCCGGTGAAGTAGAAATGCTTGTTATGGTCATTGGTGGCCCGGTCGATCAAGGTGATGTACCGGCCCGGCACCCCGGTCACCGGGCGTTCGAAGCAGTCGTTGATGCGCAGTTTTAACCGGCGGACGTAGAAATTATCAAAGTCACTGTTCAAGGCCCCGTAGCCATTCTGCGGCTTCAGATGGCGATAATGCTCCTCGCGGAAGCGCTTCCCGAAGAAGTCACGGACATGCCCAAAGGCAATGAGAATTAGGTAACTGATGTAGGTCGTCAGCAGATAATAATAGGGCGGCTCGTCCATGACGGGTTCGGGGAAAACCCCGCCGGGATGTCGACTCGAATAGCGGTGGCTTTGGTGACCGATGGGGCCAAACTGGGCATGCTGCTTCGCCAGGCGACGGGCCTGCTCCGGCGACGGGGGCTGGAAGAGCGTCGTGGGCGGCTCGTCCATGTTGGGGTTGTCCGCGGTGGCCGTGGAGAGCGAGATGGTCGGCAGCGACAGGGAGGCGGAGTTGATGGGAGGCGCGGAGGCGGGCGGCTGGGAATTCGCACTGGCGGTCTGGCGAGGGGCAGTCGGATCGGCTCTGGGTTTGGGGGAGCCGGAAAAGAACTGGACGAAGCGATTGGGCTTGACGGAGGACGATTGAGTCGCGATACCGCCCTTCCCGGAGGAGGAGGAAGAAAAGGACGGCGAGTCGGAGGGGTCTTGAGCGGAGGAAGAGCCAACAGATCGACGAGGCATCGCAAGGAGACCAGCGAACCAGACCGGGGGAGTTCTTGCACCACTGGGCGACTTCAGAGACGTGTCTCTGCGATGAACACCGGGTCGGAGGTTGTGATCAGGGCACGACCACCAGAGTGGATTCTCAGGTTAAGAATAGATTGACACCGATGTCTTCACCGGGGAGCAACAATTAGCGACCGTTCCCCAATACAATCAGGTACAATAAAAAAAAATAGGGTCAAATGGGTGTGAAGCAAAGGGAAAAGGAATTTGACGGTCGAGTGATGGAGGTAAAATTCAGGTACAGGATAGGAGAAGAGTGGAGGCCGATTCCGAGGGACCCGGATCGGTCCTGTAATTTGCGGGAACGAGCGAAATGGAGTTGACTGACCGACCTGCACACGTGGAGAAGGGTTGAAGCCCTGCGAGAGGGAGAATGGATGCAACCTCGATATCCAGGAAGGAGTGAAAGGATTGAGGAAATTCAGAATTAGGAAGAGAGTGGACGGTGAACTGACACAAGAGCCAGAGGGGGAAACCAGAAGAGGGAGAAGCTGAGGAGCTCGAAAAGAAGCGAGGAAGAGGAACCAACGGAACCAACAAGGAAGAGAGCGAAAGTCTGGGTCACGGATGGATCCAGACGCCAATTTTTTTGGGTGGGATTTTTCTTTTTATTTTTTTACTTTTTATTCTTTTTTCTTTTCTCTCTTATTTCCTCTGGATTTGTATTATATTTTGTATTGTTTCCTGTATCTTCTTCCCCTGGCATCAGTACCTTCGTTAGTCTTCTTCCTGTCTGCTTACTAAGGAGATGGTTTTCTCCGACGGCTCCGAGGTATGGTAACGTGGTAAGATATACCGGATCGGAGCGATTGGACCGGAATGGCAGCGCCACTTGAGTTTTCATACGGTAAATGGGTTACCACCTTTCAGCCCCTGTCCTTTCTTTATTTTCACCCTATATATTATTCCCTATATTTCTATATTTTTTACCTTTCCTCCCTTTCTAATGAGTCGATGGCATCTGATTGGGTCAACTCATCACCATCCAGCCCCCCACTCGATGCAGAGAAAGGGGCATGCAAGGTGAACAAGATGGAAATGAAGTGGAATCATATCATGCAGGAGACTGACTCCCTTCAAAAGGCTCAAACGACTCCATCGCACATTCCACTCCCCTGATTTCAACCACTCCTGAAACACTGCAAGAACTGCATGCTGAGATTTGCCGGGATGGTTCAGGAACATCCACTGCCGTGGACGGCCTATTTTACACCCTTGGATGGAGGATAGATGGAGGATAGATATTCTATAGGGATGACCGACACTGTACAGAGTAGAACAGAGACTAAAGCTGTCATCAGAATTGAGTACAAGTATCCCGCTAGAAAGAATACTAACAAGCATCCCCTGTCCACACTATCGCGGGCTATCGAGGCTATCGTCGCCTTAGTGGCAATGCCAAGACCCTACCATGGATCATGCATGATGGATGTTGGGCCCGTTGGGGTGTCGCCTGGGGACTCTCCCACCCAGAGACACCAAAAATGGATGGAACAGGAGAGACCTCTGTCAACGTCGGAATGGTTCCTGGACTGTCAGCGGTGGAGTTCCGACTGAACTATTCATTGCCATCGGTGAAAATCACGGCGGGGTCCCCTTCCTCACGGTCGAAACGGCCGCCGCCCCTCCGGTATTTTCCGCCCCCGCGATTCCAGATTTGGAGTCAGCATGGATGGTTCGCCTGGAATCAACCTGGTCTGGATTTTCCTTGACAACCCAAGTTGACACTTACACAATTTGATCCATTGCCACTGGGATCTTCCACTCAACACCAACCCATTCCTCTCCGATATTGACGCAGTTGGGGCCTTCCTGTCGAAAGACCGAGTGTGGGGTAAGGTTACAATTCCAACCCAGAACAACCGACGATGACCACCAACGGGTCCTGTCATACTTCCCCGGAAGAACTATGGCGGCACTCGTCGCCCGAAAGCACCCAGATCCACGATTTCATGCAGAAGTCGGCGGAGAGATATGACCTGCCTCTAAACAACTACCAAGACCTGTGGCAGTGGAGCGTATCCGAGCCGGCCAAGTTCTGGGAACACGTGTGGGAATATACCGGCGTCAAGGCCCACGAGCCCTACAACCAGGTGAGTAGACGTGGCGCGTTCCGCGGTCATGCGTCGTCGACCCTTTCGTCCCACCCTGCCCGTGTTTCTGACGGTTGTATAGGTCCTGGGAACAGACGAGTCTCTCTTTCCGCGGCCACGATTTTTCGAGGGCAGCAAGCTCAACTTCGCCGAAAATCTACTCTACCCGACGAGTGCCCCGGATGAAAACGCCATCGCCGTCATCGGTGCGACGGAGGTGGGCCGCGAATATGTTTCCTGGAAAGAACTGCGTGAGCGGGTTCGCAAATGCGCCAATGCCCTGAAAGAGGCCGGTCTACAGGCGGGTGATCGGGTGGCTGGGTTCCTGGGGAACCACGCGAATACGGTGGTTGCCATGCTGGCTACCACGTCGATGGGCGCGTTCTGGACCGGAGTCTCCCCAGACACCGGGGTGCACGCAGTGCTGGAGCGCCTTCAGCAGATCGAGCCGAAGATCTTGTTTGCCGACAACGCCTCGATATACAACGGGAAGGTACACGGAGCGAACGCGAAGCTGGGATTGATTGCCCCGGAGCTACCGAACCTGGAGCTGCTCGTTTTGTTCGAGACGGTTCCATCTCACACCTTGAACCTGGAGGAGATTTCACTAGTCAAAGGACAGGCACTCACCTACGATGCCTTCCTCCACAACGTCAGCAATTCCTCGGCTCCGCTCCAATTCGGGAGCTTCAGTCCGGAGCACCCCGTTTATATCTTGTATTCCTCCGGTACTACGGGTGCGCCGAAGCCGATTGTGCATGGATCGCTGGGTACCCTGCTGCAGCACAAGAAGGAGCATGCACTCCACTGCGAGATTCGCCCGGGAGACCGTCTGTTCTACTTCACGACTGTCACCTGGATGATGTGGCATTGGCTGGTGTCCGGTCTGGCTACGGGTGCCACGATCATTCTCTATGACGGCTCGCCCTTCCGGCCGTTTGACTCCGAGGGAGGCAACGGGGAGATGGCGATGCTGCGTCTGATCGACGAACTGCAGATTACTCACTTTGGCACATCGGCCAAGTACCTTTCCGTGCTGGAGCAAGCATCCCTGAACCCCCGCAAGCATCCCCACCGGCCGGTGGCCTTGAATTCCTTACAGGCGATTTTCAGCACGGGATCGCCCCTGGCTCCTTCGACCTTCGAGTACGTCTACTCCTCGATCCACCCAGATATCATGCTGGGTTCGATCACGGGCGGCACCGATATATTATCGCTGTTCTGCGCCAGCTGCCCGATCCTGCCCGTCTACAAGGGCGAAATCCAGTGTCGCTGTCTCGCGATGGCAGTCACCGCGTATGACTATGCAGGCAAGGACATCAGCGCTTCCGATGAGCCCGGCGATCTAGTCTGCACCAAACCCTTCCCCGCACAGCCCGTCATGTTCTGGCCGCCTGGCCCGACCGGAGCAGAGAAGTACCGCAAGAGCTACTTTGACGTGTTCGGGCCGTCGGTCTGGCACCACGGCGATTTCGTGCGCATCAACCCCACCACAGGCGGCGTGACAATGCTGGGCCGAAGCGACGGCGTCCTCAAGCCCTCTGGCGTCCGGTTTGGTAGCGCAGAGATCTACAACGTCCTCCTCAAGCACTTCGCGGAGGAAGTCGAGGATTCTCTGTGCATCGGACGCCGGCGCGAAGGGATCGACACGGATGAGACGGTCGTCCTCTTCGTGAAATTGGCCTCCACGTGTGATGAATCGCCGACCACTATGCCGGCCGACCTGGCTACCCGCATACAGACGGTGATTCGCAAGGAGCTCAGTCCTCGCCACGTTCCTGGTGTCGTGGATGCTTGCCCGGAGATTCCGGTCACGTCTAATGGGAAGAAGGTGGAGAATGCTGTGAAGCAGATCTTGTGTGGGCTTAATATCAAGATTGGCGCCAGTGTTGCGAACGCGACTTGTCTCGACTGGTACAGGAACTGGGCGGCGGAGCATCCTTGAGTCGAAGCTTTCCTTTGTATAAGTGTTCCTGTATAGATAGACTAAGAGATATCGATAGACTAAGATATTAGATAGAATATACCATAGATTCCCTCCCAATTTAACATGGCTGGAATTAAATGAACGTCCCCGATACCCAAGGATTATCCTCGTCGATATGTGGAATCAATAACTATATATTGGGCGTGTTGAGCGGATGGCCTGCTTGTGCTCGCTATGATGTAGCTGCAGTGTTGCCACTCTATCGAGCCAAGAACACAATGTTTCGGCTATGGTCGTCAACTATTTAAATTTCTGGCACTATTATATCTCCCTTAACACAATCCTGTTTCTGCCAAAATTTGGATTGAGTGACATAGTTGCAGAATCCTGGTCTTTTTCCGGCCGTCGGCGCAACTCGATTAGATAAGCGAACCGGCCAAATCCTTTTCCAGCGCAGACCGGGCGTGACGAAACCTCTCCAGAAGTAGTCTTCTCTCACCATAATCGCACGGGGGAGGCGCAAGTTGAACGGATTATTCTTCACCGCGCCTTGCAACTTAAATATTCACCATGCGTCGCTCTGTACTGCGGGCAGTCGAGTCCGCGAAGCCTCTTGCCCGCTTGCCTCGTGCAGCGTCCAGAGGTTTTGCTACTGCCCAAGATAACTCGAAGGTATGCGTCCATCGGATACACAGCTTTCTGCATTAGCCTCAGCGAATGATGGATGACTGACGCTTTCATATTCAGGACCCTGTCGAGTTGGATCAGATCACCGCTCTACCGAACGGAATCCGTGTCGCTACCGAATCCTTACCTGGACCTTTCGCCGGTGTTGGAGTCTACGTGGATGCGGGATCTCGCTATGAGGACCCAACCCTTCGAGGTGTCAGCCATATCATGGACCGGTTGGCATTCAAGTCCACCACAAAGCACTCCAGCGATGCCATGCTCGAGGCCCTCGAGGGTCTGGGTGGAAACATCCAATGCGCCTCGTCTCGCGAGTCGCTGATGTACCAGTCCGCCAGCTTCAACTCCGCCGTCCCCACTACGCTTGGCCTTTTGGCGGAAACGATTCGCGACCCGCTCATCACGGAAGAGGAGGTTCTTCAGCAGCTGGCGACCGCAGAGTATGAGATCAATGAGATCTGGGCGAAGCCGGAGCTCATTCTGCCGGAGTTGGTCCATATGGCTGCCTACAAGGACAATACGTTAGGGAACCCGCTGCTTTGTCCGGCTGAGAGACTGGGAGAGATCAACAAGGCCGTAGTGGAGAAGTACCGCGAGACGTTCTTCAACCCGGACCGGATGGTCGTTGCGTTCGCGGGGGTCCCGCACGACCAGGCCGTGAAGCTTACGGAGCAGCTCTTCGGCGACATGAAGCCACACAGCCCGAGCAAGGGCCCTGTGCTTTCCGGCAATGGGGTCGACACAACTCTCGAAGGACAAGTACACAACATTCCCCAGTTTACGCCCACGTCCACCGTTTCGTCCACGACTCCCTCCCCGAAGACCGAAGCCGGCTTCCTCTCCAAACTCCCCTTCCTCAAGAATTTCAGCTCCGGGTCACAACCGGGCTGTACGGAACCGCTCGACCCGGCGCTGATGGAATCGCCGTCTTTCCATTTGACGCGTCCGTCCCACTACACCGGTGGATTCCTCTCCCTTCCCCCGATCCCCCCTCCCGCCAGCCCCATGCTCCCCCGGCTGAGCTACATCCACCTCGCCTTTGAAGCGGTCCCGATCTCGAACCCCGACATCTACGCCCTCGCCACTCTCCAGACGCTGCTCGGCGGGGGTGGATCCTTCTCCGCCGGTGGCCCCGGCAAAGGCATGTACTCTCGCCTGTACACCAACGTGTTGAACCAACACGGGTGGGTCGAAAGCTGCATCGCCTTCAACCACAGCTACACCGACAGCGGCATCTTCGGCATCTCCGCCTCGTGCAGCCCGACCCGGTCCACCGAGATGCTCGAGGTGATGTGCCGCGAGCTGCAGTCGCTGACTCTCGACACGGGATACAGCTCGCTGCAGCCGCAGGAGGTCAACCGGGCCAAGAACCAGCTCCGCTCGTCGCTCCTCATGAACCTCGAGTCCCGCATGGTCGAGCTGGAGGACCTGGGCCGTCAGGTCCAGGTGCACGGCCGCAAGGTCGGCGTTCACGAGATGTGCCAACACATTGAAGCTCTGACCGTGGAAGACCTCCGCCGGGTGGCTAAGAAGGTCTTTGGTGGCCTGGTCGAGAACCCCGGAAAGGGAACCGGTAAGCCGACGGTCGTGTTGCAAGAAGGCGAGCTGGAAGGATACCGTCTTCGCCCGTTCCCGTGGGAGGAGATCCAGGAGCGGATCGCGCGTTGGAATCTCGGACGTCGTTAATTCGTGGTGAACATTTTTCGAGGGTATATGGCCGCATGGATAGGCACTTACTATAGAAACGTCGTGTCATATTAGATGTATAGTATAGAACGGAGAATCGCCGTGGTATTTCCACTCTATGTATTTTCAAAATGATAATGAGATTTAATTCATCTACCGTATAGGATTTCTGCGGGCAGTATTTTATTAATTTACATATTACTTGTAGTTTTCAATAATATTATCGCATACAAAATTCCAGAAGAAAAAACAAAGAAATAGTTAAAAACATCGTCATAGTTCACATTAACATGCATAGTAATAGTAAAAGCGGACGCCGAAGCTCCTTGCCACATTAGTCGCCGAAACGCCCGCTCGCTCGCTCTCGCACCGGCGGGAAAAAAGTTGGACCATCGGAGCAAAGAACCTCGTCCGCCTCGCAATCCGCAAACTCGCATCTTCAATCTTCAAACCTCCCCTTCCCCGACAACCCCAGCTCTTCTAACCACGCGCCAAACTTATCTTTCCTACTTCAATAATCACTTTATAAACATTTTCATCCACAACTTTCACAATGGTTAAGCTTACCGAGGTCGAGGACGAGCACTTCGCCCAGGAGAAGCCCCAGCCTAGCAAGCACGACGTTCTGCTGGCTTCTGATGATGAGGATGATTACACCGATACTGGTGAGTACTTACTACGTTTATTTCTTGTCCGCTAGGGGGGAACATGTCTTCGTCGATAATCCATTGCGCTGGCTTGTCGTCTGCACTCACTCCCCTCGCAACATCATTGTCAATCAATATTTATTATTTGCGTCATCCACACCCGACACGTCCATCCCCCCAAAAACATAAAAAGAAAATGAAAAGGACGAAAATCTTCAACTTCAGTTAAAGGAAAAAACAATCTAACAAATTTTCACCCCCAGAGTCCGAAATCTCCGACCAGTCCGATGACGAACTCGACAGCGAGACCTTCCTGGACCGCCTGTCTGCTCTGCAAGACATGATCCCCCCGTCGGCGCGCCGCTCGTTCACGAGCTCCGTCTCCGCCGTCACCTCCTTCACCAAGTCCAGCCTGAGCTTCAGCGGCAAGGCGCTGTGGATCCTGAGCACCAGTGCTTTCCTGGTCGGTGTCCCGTGGGCTTTGGCCTATGCCGAGGAGGAGCAGTATATCCAGCTGGAGCGTGAGCAGGGTATGATTAAGGGCGCTAATGATGTGAGTATATAACATTTTTTCCTCCTTTTTTCTTTTATTCTATTCGAGGGTTGGGCCTGTTCTGGCGCATGTTCGCTGTCGGGCTTTGGGTTTGCGGTGACGGTGATGTGAAAACTTTTTTTCCTGGCGATGATGGCATCAAGGATGTTAGAAGAGCGGTTTCACTGCGTTATAGCTCGCTCTTCACTTCTTTCAACTAGTCCGCCGCTTGGATTATCTGATCAGGCTAACCCATTTTCTTCAGATGCTCACCCCCGGCATGGCTCCCTCGGATGAGCAGAAGGCTCAGTCCACCCTGTGAATGAAAAACACCGACGAATATAAAGATCACAACAATTCGAATGATTCGCCGTGAACTCGCTGCACCGGCCACTCGATCCGCTCGACGCTTTCTGATCTTACGGCTCATGAATGTGGTATCATACAATGGCATCTATTTGCCTGGCAGAAAGCGTTTGGTTACGAAGGGAAAAATAATAACGGGTTTAAAAAAAGGAATGAAAGACCGAAAAGAAAAAGCAAAAACCAGCAGCAACAACCAGTAACAACAAACTGGTCAGTTGGATCTGCTCAAAAAGAAAAAAAGAAAAAAGACCTCGGCATTGAAGCGGAGTGGCATACGAAACAAGAAAAAGGGCTTTTGCATGATCTAGCAAGTTTTTGTTTCCAACGCGTTGCAGTTGCAGTGAACGGTGTCTCATCGGTATCTACCCATCCATCCCCTGTTGATTGATCTTTTTTTTTACGCTCAACTCCCGTTCGTCTCCTCTCATCATTGTTTCGGGAGTCGTGGATATCTCGGGCAATGCTTGTATTTGTACATTTCCTTTCTTTCCTCTCTTTTTCTTGTCTCGTGTTATTCCCGCTTTGTGAGTTCTTCCTTGTGTTTAGTATAGTATCGAGCCTACGTTTTCCGGATATGGACTGGATGAGCGGATGGTGTTGGGAATGAATCAATCAATTTAGTTCCTTTCCTTTTATTTGGTTGGACTTGTGTATGTATCAATTGGTACCATTTTATCTGCCTTGTAAAAAAAAAAAATGAACTATCAAAGCCAAGATAAGATATATGAAACTGGGTATCACAAAAATAACGGAATATCGACTCCATCCAGGAAAGGAGAAAAGAAAAGAAAAGGAAGAAAGTGCTATGTACGATCACCGAGAAAGAAAGATAAGAAAGTCTGCAAAACAAGCAAGAACGACGACGCATGCATCCGAAGATGAGATTCAACCCGTACTGTACTGCCAAAAAGAAAGAGCCCTATCAGAGCGTCTACATCGACGAGGTCAGTCAGTCAGTCAATCAATCAATCAATCAATCAGCCAGCGCTAATAAGGAAGTAAAAGAAAGAAAGAAGAAACATACAGTCGACTCCCTCGCAGTCCGCAAATTGATATGAAAATCACGCCAAAGCTTCTTAACCTCGTCGTTCTCGACCATCGTTTTGAAGACCCGCGCGGCGTACTTCGTCTGGCGCCTCACGCTCCAGTGGCTGCGTTTGACGACTTCCTCGTCCGAAAGGTACCCCATGCGAGCGAGATGGTCGACGACCCATTCGTTGAGGTTGAAGCGCCAGTGTGTGAGCGTGTGTGCGATGGTTGCTCGGTTTTTGCAGTGTCTGTGGGTGGGAATGATGTTAGTTTATGGTTTATTTATTGTATTGGGTCGATTCTGGGACTGATCGTACGTACCGGCCAAGGTAGAAGCGGTTGTTTTCGTCGGGGAGGATGTGGCCTTCGCGATCGCGCTCGACGCTGTCGTCCTCTTCTTCTTCTTTCTCTTCTTCTTTTTCTTCTTCCTCCTCCTGTTGTGAGGATTGTTCATCGTCGCTGCTTTCCTCGGTTAGTGGCTCCAACGTTTCCAGAGAATACGCCTTTCCGTAGAGTTTGATATCCGACGAAGCTGGATGTCCGGATCGGTTACAAGCATCACACGGGTGGTTCTCGGACGTCGGATACGCGGTGATCTCTATGTATGGACGCGCGAGAAGAGCGTAGCGGAAATCTGCGTTCCACACTGACGACACGAGCGTTGACCCCGTCCGTCCCTTTACTTCGCTTTCGAGCTTGTCGAAGGCGACTTTATAGAGCGGGTCGGACCGTGGGAATGCCGGGTTGAGCTTGTTATGCACCATCCACTCCACGGCGTCTTGGAAGTAATCCTTCAGTTGCTTGTATGCGTGGCGGGAGAACTCGAGAGGCATGTCTTCGTGGCTTGTCGGGACGCCGAGCTTGTCGTCTTCGTCGTCTAGCACGAAGTCGTCTTCGTAGCGGTCGAGATCGTCGTTGCTGGCTATGGCTGATTCGACGTCGCTGTCTTCGTGCGAGATGCGGAGTCGGGGCTTTCGTGGGACGCTTGTGTCGCTGCTTGCTTCGCTTTCTGGTTGCTCGTCCTCTTGCTCGGATTCTTCGTCCTCTTCCTGGCCCGCGGATTCCTCAATATCCTCTTCCTTTTGTCCTGCACGTCGGCGCCGCAAGGTCTCTAGGTGTCGCTGCCGCTGGGCTTTAGCTGAATTCGCGAGTCGACCACGGGTCCTTGTATTCTTCACAACTAGTAAAGGATCAGCGACTTATACTAAATGCAGGCAAGGGTTAGTAACATACCGGAATCTTGAAGGTCCGCCAGGTCCTCCTCGATGTCTAGCATATCCTGGTCTTGATTATGCGGGGGAGTCTGAGGCGGTTCGGCAGGCGCACCAACGCGCCGTCTTTTGGCGGGCGAAACCACCGGCTCGTCCTCAGAATCATCCAGAACTACCGTAGCCACCGGCGCGGGACCTCGTCTCAGCTTGCGACGAGGTCGAGTGACAATTTCGTCCGCATCGCTATCTTCCATATCGGCCGGGTTTGGAGAGGCTGCAGATGGCGGCTCAGGAGCATCCGGAGTAGGAGAGCGTTTTCGCTTAGACCTTCTCTTCTTCGGTTCAGGTAACACAGCGCTATTTGCCTCGACCTCTTCCTCTTCGGCAGTTCTCACATCTCGGTCGGGAGCGGGGAGGTCATCGGAGCCGTCGTCTTGTGTCAACTGCTTGTCTATTCGAACGCTCACCATCAGCAACAGACACCCGACGAGCCGTAACAAGCGTGTAAGCAACATACCTTTCTTTTTCTTCTCTTTCTTCTCCTTCTTGGCCCTCTTTTTCTCCCGCTTCTCCTTTTTATCCTTTTTCTCCTTGGTTTTCTTTTCGCAACCAGGCTTCATTGTGTCTTCCGCAGATTTCGTCTCCACGGTCGGGCTGGGCGAGACGGGGGCCCGTTTCTGGCGGAGTATAGCCGTTGAAGGACGCCCATAACGCAGGTTCGCTCGGCGATCGGTTCCGTCTGCATTCTCTTGCGTATCTTGAGGCGGCGATGCTACTGGGGCGAAGGAAAGCCGCGTCTGTTTCGGTTTGCCATAGGTGCGGGGCATTTGCGATGGGGGAGTGAAAATCTCAGCGCCTAGGGTGGAAGTGAGAGCTAATAACTGCTTGGAGGCTTGGAGGGGGGAAAGAGAAAATGTAGAGGCCAATCTGCAAGCAGACAAATTCTCAAACGATCGAGGGGAAATCGTTATGGCCCGCCGTTAAGTTTTGGAGAAGCTCCGATGATGATCCGCGGAGACCGCGTCGGAAGTGTCACGAGAGCACGTGATATACGATATAGACCGAATCGGTGGTTGATAGTAGAAGTCAAGGTGTAGCCATAACTTATAAGCAACCTTACCGATACCTCCCTTGCTGTATTTGTACCTGTCGCAGTCCACATATCAATGACTGAGTCTACAGTATATGATTATGTCCTGGGTCACACTCTTAAACCATCCTAACGCTATAAAATAGTAAGGTGCTTTTCCCTCCTTGTTACTTTTGAATTCTAGATTTCCCAGCATGGGTCTTTGTCGGGAGCAATTCAGAAGATCTCTTCGGTTTCTGGATTTGAAATCTAGCATGTCATTATCTTCCACTGCTGCCGTCAGCAGTTCGCCAATAGAAGAGGAGCGAAGCCCAGGTTACAACCCCAGGAAATATTACCCGGCCCGGATCGGAGAGACCATTGGGAAATATCGACTCATTTCTAAACTCGGATGGGGTGCTAATTCTACCGCGTGGTTGGCAAAGGATATTTCTCGGTCAGTTGAGTCATTCCATTCCCGGAGCATCGTCTAACACCACAAAGCTGGGCCTGGCAGTCGACCAGATATGTGACTGTGAAGATCACTAACTCTGGCGACGAGGAGAGAAAGGCCAGCGAAGATGAACTGAAAATATCAAAGTACATTTCTGGACTGGGATCTAAGCATGAAGGTTTTGCATATATCAGACTGGTCCAGGAGTCCTTTCGAGTGCGAGGGATGTCTGGAGACCATATCTGTCTGGTGTTTGAGCCGTTACGAGAGCCGCTTTGGCTTCTGGGAAAGCATCTTGGGAGTGTTGGTGTACCTACAAATGTTCTCAAGATTTTCTTGAAGATTTTACTGCAAGGACTGGATTTTCTCCATTCTGAGTGTCATATCATACACACAGGTATGCGAGTGCCCTTTGTTTTAGCTAAATTTCTATTATCTGACTGAACTGCAGACCTGAAAGCCGATAACTTCCTTCTCGGATTCGAGGATGCTACAATCCTCAAGAGTTACGTCCGCGAGCAAGAGGACCATCCCGCTCCGCATGTTTTTCGGAATGGGCGCCCCGTATTTGAATCTAGGCATGACTTTGGGCCATTGAAGAAAGGGGTGGGCTCATTGAGGATTTGTGACTTCAGCGCTGCCGTTTTTGGTAATGTAACGACGCCACACAACCACGACATTCAGCCTCAGCCATTCTGCGCCCCGGAAGTCCTTCTAAAGGCTGGTTGGACGTATAGTGCTGATATATGGAACTTAGGGACTGTGGTAGGTCGCTTAAATGTGATGTCCTATTATGTGTCCTACATACTCACGTTACCTACAGCTGTGGGAACTTCTTGCCGACACAACGCTTTTTGATGGATTATGCCGTAGCAGTGGGCATTATTCCCATGAGGTACATATAGCCCAGATGATAAGGCTTTTGGGACCAGCACCCCCACAGTTTCTGGCTAAATGTGACCCATGTATACGCGATAAATTGTTCTCACCACAAGGTACGTCCTATATGTGGCAATTGTACGAGAGACGCTAATCCTCGACACTTAAGGGATCTTTAAATTTCCTCACTTGATTCCATCGGAGGAATTCAATTTTTCAAACTTGACCCCCTTCCTGGACGGGGAGGATAAGCGTCTATTCATTGACTTTGCCCGCAAGATGCTTCAGTGGGAACCAGAGCGTCGGGCGAGTGCAAAGCAGCTCTACAACGATCCTTGGCTTAGCTACAATCCTTAGGAGATGACCACATCCGCAGTGTTTGCTGGTTTCTGAGTTTCGTAAAGCGCAAGGAAGAAGATATTCTCTATCCGCTGGACGGACGAGAACGGGAAAATGAAGAATATCCACTAACCACATCAGCACCCTTCGTCATCACCATAAGCGGTTTGCATTTTTGGTGTTCAGGACGCGGATACTGGATATCGTGATTGCTGAGCGGAAACCTTGAGTTGATTCTTTTTTCTCAATAATTGGGGTCTAACAGGCATAAATGGGGTAGTTTGCTGAGATCTACCTATGTGTAACACGATGTTTATTAATATCATTATTGGGTCTCTACAAAGATGGGAACGTGAAAGAGAAGCAGTCGACGGTCTTCCAACAATCCGTTTCGGACAGAAGCATACAGGATCGCAGGCCTATTTATCGACTTCGGACCGGAAATCCGAAGATAGAGCTACTCACGGAGCGCAACTGTGTCATGACCTCTTTTATAGCCGAGTTGGATTTCTTTTCCACAGTATCTTTCCAAATGATTATAGATAGGCAAGCAGCCTCGTCCTGTAACTAATGAGCCTCTTAGTTGAACTGTAGGGAGCGTTGTCTAATAAGATTTGCATAATATTGCTGAAGCTTAGGCCCCGGTTGATTTTCAACCCTGCAAATGTCTCTGCTCCCCATCAGTCTACGCATTCTCTCATCCATCGCTCATTTCCCCAGAATTTGGGTTTGGATGTCTTAGTGACACCAAATATCAAGAGATCCTGGATCTATAACGTCACTTTATTCGTGGATTTTGTCCCATTCCATTCCCTGGTCTAGTTGTCTCTGATTCGTGGAAATCACAGTGTACTTTCTACGGGCCAGAATTTCCTCGAATACCACCTTGTTCTTTTCAGGCAGTTTCAACCTCGTCGACGCCCCAAGCTACCCTTGCTCAAATCCGTGCCCTTTGTTGGTCCGGCTTGGACACCCCGCCTTTTAGGAGCTGCATATTGACTCTTAGTACCATGGGCACGGAAGTTGGTGTCAGCTGGGGAAGCCTGTTTCGTGAGTTCGGGCTACCACCGAGCATGGACAACAATCCTGGCCTTTCTGATGGTCTGAAATATAAGGGCTTGTCTCCGCTCTTATTCTATTCAGTCTGTGGTGAGAGTTGTGTTTGTCTATCAAAGTGACTCGGGACGGCATCGCAAGTTCAAAACCCGCATACAATTTGTGAGGGTCCATGGGGTTTGCCATTGCTGAGGGCTAGTTGAAACAAAGTTCGTTTCCTCGGCGTCGCATCTAACCTCCTTGCTCTGCGAACACTTATCCGGCAAAATAGACCACAGGCACCATGAGAGCCATGGGCTTGGTCGTCTCAAAACGAGGCTACAACTGGTTCGCACGCATCATCGCCTAGCTGATTAGCATATGACTAACTTATTCCAAAAGGTATATCTCACTTGTCGCAGCAGCATGCATGGTGCTTTACGGCTACGATGCATCCGTATATAACTCCGTCCAAGGATCCGCAAACTGGGTGGCTTACTTCAATGAACCGAATGCAAACGTGATTGGGGCCGTCAACACAGCATACACTGTTGGTGCAATTTTCGGAGGCTTCTTCCTCGGTGGTCCGATTGCCGACTTTTTAGGTCGGAAGCTTGGGATGGGTATTGGCTGCGTGTTGGTAATTGCGTCAACCTTCATGCAGACATGGTCCCCTCGTGGGAACATCGGATGCTTCCTTGCTGGAAGATGTATTATCGGTATTGGCCAGGGAATTGCCTTGAGTAAGTCATCGAATCTATGCTAGGTCTCATGAAGAAGAATTGAAGTCTGAATTGACCGTGCCATCTGACAGCGTCGGGCCCGATTTACATTGGTGAGCTGGCACCAGCGGAGATTCGAGGGAAGATTATGACGTTCTGGCAAATGTTTTACTCGGTAGGGTCTTTTATCTGCTTCTGGGTAAATTATGGCTGCACCGAACACAAGGAAAATCTGGGTGAATGGGACTGGAAAATGGTTGTTATTTTCCAACTTCTGGTTCCCGTCTTGATTCTCTGCCTTCTGCCGACTATTCCTGGCTCGCCACGGTGGTAAAGTCTCACACACCAGACTCCACGGAGAAGATTTGTTGACATAGGACTAGGTTTATACAGCGTGGAAATAACGTCGAGAAAGCGCGTGCCGCTCTTCAAATGGTTCGAGAAACAGCGGAAGAAGTTGAAGACGAGCTGCTGAGGATTCGCGAGGCCCTCGAGTACGAGAGGGAGGCTATATCCAGTAGCTACTCGGCCCTTTGGAAGGACAAGTCCTTGCGCAAGCGTATGGTCCTGGCATTGATTGTTAACGCTGGTCAGCAAGTCACCGGACAGGGGACGCTGAATACCTACTCGACCAAAATCTACCAAAAGGTATTCACCAGTGCCGGCCAGATAGCCCTCATCAACGCACTCAACGCTACTTTCGGTATCCTATTCACCCTAAACGCTGTTTGGATCATTGACCGGTTTGGGCGAAAGTTCCTTCTTATCGTCGGTGGAATCGGAATGGGAATCTGCATGATCATTGTCGCCGCAGTTGAGACAGAGACCCCATCCCCCAGTGGCACAAAGACCCAGCCAGTCGGCATATCCATCGTGTTTCTGCTGTTTCTATTCATATTCTTCTGTGAGTGTCCGCTGACCACCGGACGTCTACGCAAATTACTCACGGTAACACACAGACAAGCCATCCTGGGGAGCCACGGTGTGGATCTGGACCTCGGAAATCTTTTCCATGAATGTACGAGCGCAGGCAGTGGGAATGGCATCGCAGACACAGAACGTCGCCAATGCCATCTTCCAGCAGTTCTTCCCAATTTTCCTCGACAACTGCGGTTTCTATGCGTTCTACATGTTCGCCGGTATCAACTTTCTTCTCGCCGTGTTTGTGTTCTTCTTTATCCCTGAAACCAAGCAGGTTCCTCTCGAAGAGATCGACGCCCTGTTTGGCGGAGCTAATCATGTTACTCATGGCGAGGATCTCATTGCAGATGCAAAGCAAGTTGGATCAGCGTATTCGGATGCTGGTGCAAAGGTGTCTTGAGCTTTTGCGGTTGAGAATACTATCGGAGATAGGCTTGACTAGGTCAGTTGGGTAGAAATCCTACCGCATACAGCGTCGTCTGTTCGGATGTCATTATGAATGCGTAGCCTCGCGTACGACAATTATTCTCATCGATACTGTAATATGGAGATGCACCTGCTAGGCCACCTAATCGTTTAACAGCTATTTCCAGACACTATCCAATGTGGAGCCGAATGCACAGCCTTATAAACTACCATATAAGTTGGAAGTCATGCGCCACGACGCCTGTATTATCTAGTGTTGAGACGTTAACAGCATTGGACGACAACATTATATGGGTTCGGGGTAGATAGCGTGCATTATAACTTTCAAGTGAGATCATATACATGTGCTCTGAAACCCTTGCATCACCATACTACTGGAATAAGAATACACACCATGTCAATATCTAGCGACAGAGTGCTCCTAACAGGAAGTCAACAAATAGAAAAGATAATATCAATGTACACATGGCGCGCATAGAATCTCAACCCTATTTCACACATCAAGACGGCAATGGACGCAACAGGTAGTTGGCTTTTACCATACCACCACGGGATAGGCCAAGGACAGGGACACACTAATAGAAATCAGAAAGACATGTGCGGCACGCTGTACGGGCGGAACAAGATGCAGATGCACAGACTGGCGCGAGCCCCTGCTCTGCATCGGAGGGCATCTGCACCCGCGCTGCATGCAGTATTGGGTTCGGCCTACTGCATGATGAGTTCAGGTGCGGCATACACGTCGATGGGACCCCGCTTCGACGAGATCGTCAGGTATAAGACGGTATTGAGAGGAAAGAGAAGAAAAATGTGAGTTTTCTAAGCAGGAAACCGGAGTCCCTGAGGTACAGTCATTCTCTAGATATTCATTTCCTCCTATACTTCTATTTCTTCGAACAAAGTCCAGCTTTGGCACCATGTGTGGACTGAGTGCGTTCTATAACTGTGGGCATTGCTACGACCCTTATCGTGATGTGGGTGCGAAAAAGGACGAGGAGACCCTCAACGCCAGCCTTGATATAATACAGCACCGAGGGCCAGACGCGCGTGGTCTATGGATCAGCAATGACCACCGAGTAGGTATGTTATCCTCATCAGCTAGCTGCTCCGCTTTCAAATACACTCTAACATCTTCATCAAGGCATTGGCCATGTCCGACTGTCCATCGTGGACCTTAGTCCAGGAGGGAACCAGCCTTTCCATGATCGCGAGCGTGGGGTCCACGCAGTGGTTAATGGAGAGCTCTACGGAGTGGAGGAGGAGCGCGCGGAACTAACCCAGGAATATACCTTCCAGGGGAACAGCGACTGTGAATTTGTCGTTGCTCTTTACCAAAAGTATGGAATCTCGTTGGTGAATCGCCTCCGGGGAGAGTTTGCCTTTGTCCTGTGGGACGAGCATCGACAACTATTCTTCGCGGCTAGGGATCGGTATGGGATTAAGCCACTGTACTATACCGTCTTAGATGGGAAGATCCTCGTCGCATCGGAGATGAAATGCTTTCTTCCGTATGGATGGAAGCCCAGATGGAACCTGGAGGCGCTGAAGGAGGCGTCGTGGATGTTCCATGGCCAAACCATCTTCCAAGATGTGTATAAGGTGGGTTATACGTCGCACTATCCCTTCAATGAGAGACGACTCACAATACCTCCGTCAAGATCAAACCCGGTCACTACCTTCTCAGCAGACGGCAGAGTCCGATCGAGGAAAGCCCATACTGGGACCTGGAGTACCCTGATAAGGTGAGAAAGACTGAAGGACACCAGTCCATAGGAGGCCAACTAAACAAAAGCTAGCGCACGGTCGAGACCAGAACTGAAGAGGAGATGATCCTCGGAGTCCGAGAACGGCTTATAGATGCTGTCCAGGCGCGCATGCGGGCAGATGTGCCCATCGGGATCTACCTGAGTGGCGGGGTAGATTCCTCAGCGATCGCAGGCATATTGACGCATTTGATGAAGCAGGGAGTCGGGGCTGGAAGTGACCAGTCTCGAGACACCAGCAAGATCAAATGCTTTACGGTGCAATTTGATGCCGACAGTGGGGTAGACGAGTCTGGTAAGCTACTCGTATCCTCGCTTGCCTTTTTTTTTATTATGTATTGATCCATATCGGTCATAGACGTGGCAAGGCGCACTGCTGAGTTCCTTGGACTGGACTTTCACACCGTCCACATGAATGAGGACGCCATGGCCGCGAGATTCGAGGACGCCGTATGGCACAGCGAAACCCTTTCCCCGGGTACCAATGGACCCGGACGACTGGCCATATCCGAGCTGGCCAAGGCCCATGGCCTGCGAGTGATTCTGACGGGTACGCTCATCCTTATCAATAAAAGAAAAGGAAAGGATAGTATGGGCTAATATTTGCCATTCCTCTTTAGGAGAAGGATCGGACGAGCATTTCGGCGGATATGACTATCTCATCCCCGAGCTACTCCAAGAGCCTGATCTAACGTGGCCACACCTCCCGATCTCCCACGACGCGCTGCGCAAATCCATCGAAGCGAGCGACACAAAAGACCAGTACGGGCAGTCGAAGCCCAAAGCCGCAGATCGCCCGGTGAACCGCATGCTGAACAACACCGCCACCGCGATTGGGCTACGGCGATACACCCCTGCACCACTGGCAGCCTGGACGGAAACCCTAGCGACCAGTCCAAGCGACGTTGCATTTGCCGAAGGTCTGGACGGCGTGGTGCGCGAGAAGATAGCAAACAAATGGCATCCGCTCCACACAGCAGAGTACACATGGGCCCGGACGATCCTGCCCAACATTATACTGCGCTACTTGGCAGACAACCAGGACATGGTCTACCATGTTGAGAGCCGGCCGCCATTTCTGGACCACCATCTCACAGAATACGCCAACCATCTGCCGCCGAGCGTGAAAATCAAGTATGACCCCGAGACGAAGCGTCTCCGGGAGAAACATGTGCTCCGCGAGGCGGTTCGTCCGTTCATCACGGACGAGGTCTATGCGCGCAAGAAACAGCCTTACAAGGGCCCACCGACGTATAAGATGGGTGGGCCAATGCATCGGCTCATTAGTCGCCTGGTTACGCGTCAGAGTGTGAGTCGGCTGGGTTTCATCGACTGGGATGACGTGCAGCCTATCCTGCAGGCGGCGTTTGAGGGGCAGGATGGAGGGGCGGTTAGGCAGGCTGTCTCGGTAGCGCAGTTTGTTGTCATGGCTCAGAGATTTGACATTCCCGCGGTGGAACGTCCGTGCAATTGAGGGGTTGTTGTTTGATTTTGGATGGTATTTGGCTATAAATTCGGCAGTCATCATTTTTGCCTTCCAATTCATGCACCATGTAAGCGCGGAGAGGTTGATGTTACATTTCACTCTTTCGGAAGGAGGGGAAAGATCAATAGGAAAGGCTTGTAAGTCAAAAGCATAATATACAAGCAAAAGAGAGACAAAACCTTGGTATGTCAGTGGTATTGTGTGGTATCCATGTTACAAATGTAGGGTACCAGCACTATTTCGAGGCTATATATGAAGATGGTTGCAAAAGGTTGCAGGAATCAAAACATAAAACAGTGTGGGAAAAGTACAGCAAACGCTGCAAGCCAGCGGACCGATTGCATTCACTCCATAGTATTCCAGCTTCCTCATCTAAATATCGTGGTAATGGTCCAGATAGCACTCATTTCCTAAACTCCTCTTGTCCCTTCAACACCCCCTCCATCAGCTCCGGATACCACTTCCAACCAACTTCCGGGTGGCTGGTTAATCGCGCCGTGAAGATGCCCTTCCCGGGGCTCTGAAGATGATACTCCTCGAAGAAGGCTTCCGCGTCCGAGTTTACCTTCATGTTCTGGCTGAGGTCCGTGATATGCTTTGGCAGCTTCAACGACGTGTATTCATCATGCTTGAGATCCATCTTCAGCGTTTGAAACACAGGGTACGAGTACCGTGGCCCAAGCGGCGTGCCGTCTCGAGTGTAAAAGTATTCCGGTTTCAGATTCACCCGATGAGTCGTCGCCAGACACACCCCCTTGGTTATGGACTCTAGTGAGCGGCCGACATTGATGACCAGAGTGTCTTGGATTGGGGGCACCGGGATCCATTGGCCAGACTTATTCTGGACCTCGAGTCCCGCATGCGGGGTCGCTTGCAGGAGATAGGTAAGGAAACCACCGTCCTTATGTGAACCCACGCCCTGGAACTCGGAGCTGGCGGTCTCGGTGCCATTGAGCGCTCTGCCATGTCCATTTGCGAAGGAAGGAGGGGAGTCCGGGACTGGGTATTTGAGTAGAGAGACTTTGTTCCGTGGTGGATGACCGAAGAACTTATCAAATGCTGTCGGTTCGAGATCGAGTGCCTCTGCTACCAAGGCATTCATAATATGACCCAGGTCTCCAACGGCAGCCAGATAGGATTCTATCGCGCTCCGGAACCCCGGGACTACGGTTTCATCAGGCCACTGTGAGATGCTCCATGTAAGTATCGAAGTCCAAGGTTGATATCAGAATGCTCAACTGGTCGAACGTACCTGATTTGGACCCTGCACATTCATATAGATCGGATCATCGGGTGTAGGCGCAGGCACTGGGGAGAGAAACTTGGATTATCACGGTTATCACTGGTGTCCAGGGCCAGGAATCGAAGGTGAAACTCACGTCGAACATCTCCCTCTGGTCTATTTTGCGAGCTGTCCGTTCCAATCCCATACGCGAGTATCCAAGAAAGTGCTTGCTGTTTATCATGTCGATCTCTATCTTCTTTTCTAGGGGGAGGTCACAGAGCTGTATGGATTTCTTTACAAAGCTAGTCTGTGTCTCCTTGGACACTGGAGGGTTCTTGAGATAGAAGAAGCCCACTATTACCAGGGCCTCTCTCAGTTGCTGTAGGAATCGGGGCTTGGTATCAGCCGATTGACTGAGGGAGAAGTCGAGCACTGGGACAGTGCTGAATGTTGTAGAGAAAGCACTTCCCCTGGCAAGGGTGCTGCCCAGTGTGCGGGATTCAGTAATGGTGACCATGATGAGAGTCGGGTTGGATTATTGATAAGATAGAATGTGATAATGATGATAGAGATAGGGAATAGATTCTGTTCCACACGATACTTTGGCTAGGCTCAGATACATTCTCGTCGTTTAAATTCCTTTGGATGGAGATCCTGCAACGCAGCCTTCATCACATTGTAGCGCCCTCCCCTCTCGCATCGATGCCTTTGTCTCTGTCTCCGTTTTTCGCCTCAATCTTTCCAATAATACTCTATTATTATTATTATTGTTATTTCTTTATTCAATTATTTATTATAAAAAAAAGATTATGCCAGCGGCTACTGCGGGGAATAAAGAAAATTCTGTATGCAAAGTGATTATCATTATTCACTCTAATCTTGGCAGAGTCCGCGCTTTCATGTCAACTGTACCAGAACTGAGTGCAGAGAAAACCATTCTGCTATAGCCGAACACATGTAATAACAGCCAGCCACAACCATCTCCACTTCATAGAGCGGGCTGGAATGTCTACAGGGCGCTGGAATAGTGTGCATTGACCTCTCCTAGATCAACGCGGCCCGCATACTCCACAGATAGTAAGTTCAACTAATGTATGTCAATGTGGATGGACTGCAGACAGCTAACCAGTATTCGATATCATCTTACCATCCATTATACCTTGATGCAGGTTTGGAGAGAGTATTCCCCCTCATTTCACTCGCAGCTGGCCAATAATTATGGATTTCACACCCATGGTCTTCTCATCGTCGTGGTTCGGTCAGCTGAAGACAGCATGATGTCCTCAAATGCCTCTCGGCATTATCCCGCAAGCCACGTCACTATTGATCAACAATGGGAGGGAGGGGGAAAGAGGGGAAGAGTATACAAGACATGATTAACTATACTGGGCTGCTTATGAATCCTCAGCATGGCTAATGTCAGGAAAATGACAGGGTGGGATGGTGATGGACTACAGATTTATTGAATGAGAACCCACGCCAACCTCTCCATTGGCAATTACCATTCAACAATCTTCGACAGAGTCATCTAAGACAAGGCAGCAAGCAATCCATATTTCACAGCATGTCGAGCACCCAGGTTGAGGTTGTTACCCAAACAGGGTACCTGCAAACCCCCCAGACAAACCGCAAGCGTGAGTTACATGAGCTGGGGAACAGGATGGCCATGCTCACTGTATGTTAGTTGAATATGCCGAGATACCCACGCTGGACTTCAGTCAATATGACCTCCCAGGAGGCAAGGAGAAATTGACGGCACAGATGAAGTCTGCCGTTGAAGCGAGTGGTATGTTCCCTGTCCATGCTTTCTGCAGAAACCGAACTGAGCACGGTTGTCGCTAGGATTTCTATACGTGACCAACTTCGGCCTCTCCGAGCAAGATATTGAAAAGCAGTTCGAACTCGGGAAGGAGATCCTCGACCTTCCCGAGGAGGAGAAGTTGAAGCATCGTGCCAAGATTGAAGATGGGGACTACAATGGGTACCGGCCTCTCGGAGCCATCGAGCAATTCCCAGGTCTGCGGGACAACTGGGAGTGCTATCACATCTTCAAGTTTCTCCCACAGTACAAGCGGTCCCACCCAGACAAAGTACTGGAGCACTATGCCGAGATTGAACGCTTCCACCGTCACATCCATCAACAGGTGGCCTATAAGGTTCTTTGCCTGCTGGCCAATGTCCTGGAGATTCCGGAGAACACTTTGAGAGACAACCATCTCTATGAAGACCACTGCTCCTCGTTCCTCCGTTACGTCAAGTACCACGCGCGCCCATCCGAAGTGAACGAAAAATACGAGAATATCTACGTGCGCGGCCATACTGACTTTGGGAGCGTCACGTTCTTGTTTTCTCAGCCGATTGGGGGCCTGCAGCTCCAGATCGGCGAAGACGAGTGGAAGGATGTCCGGCACGTTCCCGGGAGCATCATCGTCAACACAGCGGATATGCTTCACTTCTGGTCCAACGGCTACCTGAAGAGTTGCGTGCATCGCGTGGTCGCACCACCCAAGGACCAGGAGCACCTCAACCGGTACGGACTCATCTATTTCCTGCGAGCCAAGGATGACATGCTCCTCCGTGCTCCAGACAGTCCCCTGCTCAAGCGGCTGGGCTACACCGGCGAGAATGAAAGCGAGGAGCTGAAAGCCCGGCGAGATGTGACTGTGGGGCAATGGGTCCCGGTTCAGACGAAACGGAACTGGACTCCATTCAATGCGCAACCACAGAATGGCAGAGGATTTCAGTCCCTCTTCCGTTAATGTGCCTTTCCCTTCTCATAGGACCAAAGATTATGGGTGAGGCTATGGATTGTACTTGGTGTTAGCTAGATCATCCCTGGTTGGCAAACCCAACGACCGCCAATGAAACACATGTGCGACTTGTATGTACTTCGTAATAGTAGAGGACGATAAACTTAGCACGATCCCCGCCCCGAACCCATGGCGGGTGGCTTTTCGGATTCGCCGTGTTATGCGCAGGGTCCCTGCCAGCGGAGGGTTATACTAGCCCTAAATAAGACAGGCTTTTTGGGCCACCCGTTGAATCTCTCGACAAGACGCCTTACAAACATTATTAGTCCTACCCTGTGTATAAATGTACGTAGATATATAGTATTCTATTGTTGTTGTTGATGATTTTTTATATTTTTTATATTTTTATTCTGATTTTATTTTATATTTCCCTCCTTTTGGCTACTTGTGACGATCACCCTATCAGATTCCATATCCGACTAAGGAGAAAAGAAACGGTGGGAAGACGTCAAAAAAAAAAAAAAAAAAGAAAGAAAAGAAAAGATAAAAAAGCCACAAAGCGCCCGTCATATAGAGTTTCAGGAGAGATATCTCCGTGGTTGATGATTGATCGGCGTCTGCTGCAATGCAACGACGAGGGGGGGGCGCTAGAACGGCAGATGCAATATAAACAAATAAATGTACGAGAAACGCTGGGGACGCGTCGTCCATGCCACATCACAGGGACAGAGCGTTGACCACGTTGACTGTCCATGCAGAGGCAAGAAGAAAAAACAAAAAATGATCGTCGGTCAACCCCCTCCAAGAATGCGTATTAATTCAACGCAATGGCCCTGTCTCCCCTTCCCAACACCATCAAGGGACGGGCCAATGGACATATCCCAACCCCTCACTTGATGTACGTCCCTAATCATAACTAACATCTGGCCATCTGAGCTATAGCAACCCCCTTCCTGGTCAGGAGCCCTGGAAATGTGTCAAGTCACGAGTCAAGATCGGAGGTAGACAAGGGAAATTACGCGGTTAAAAAAGGTTAAAAGACATGGAAAGTTGCTGATTTAGCATCGGTAGAAAACATCGTGCACGGTCTTGTCTAATCACCCTCCTCCGTTGACAACAAAGAGAGGGAAATCTGAGGAACTGCGATCGGAGTCCACCAAGGCTGCGCAAGATGTCTGCATTATCGGTTCGCACGAAGATCGATGTCTTCCTTTTACCCCTCCTCTTTCTGGCCTCGAATCTGGCCGCCCTAGACAAGGTAGGTGTCTGCATCCGATGCGGTTCCCACAACAAGGATGAGTCGGACATTAATCCTGGCCCTACCGGCGGTTAGAATGCTATGGCCTACGCTGCAGTGCTCGGAATGGTCGAGGACCTCGATCTCAAGGGACAGCAGTACTCTCTTCTTGGCTCGATATTTTACTTCGGCTATCTCCTCATGGAAGGCCCTACCGCATGGATCCTGACTCGTGCTCCAACCGGCAAATACATCAGCATTTTGATGCTGCTGTGGGGTTTCTCGCTATGCATGATGGCTTCGTGTACCTCATTCGCTGGTGCTGCCGTGATTCGCTTCCTTCTTGGCATGCTGGAGGCAGGATTGATGCCAGCGTGCATTGTGCTCACGGCTACCTGGTATCGCCGAGAAGAGCAGCCGCTACGGACTGCATTGTGGTACTGCCCTTTCTCAGCTGTAAGTCAAGCCATCATTATTAACGAGAAAAATCACTCACCCACTCTGGCTTGCAGATCTTCGGAGGAATCTTGCCGTACGCGATTGGGCGGATCCAGTCTGACCTGCCTGTGTGGAAGGTGTGCGAAGCCATATTCTTCCCGAGAGTCTTACTGATGCATAATACCAGCTGCTATTTCTGATCTACGGTACCACCACCATTGGCGTTGGCATCGTCCTCCTATTAGCCCTACCAGATCACCATGGGAATGCATGGTTCCTCGACGCGCAGGAGGCCGACCTTGCAAGACGGCGAACATCGGCGAACCAAACGGGGTCGAGCATGCGCCAGGTAAGTGCTGATTATCATATCACCGACGTACATGAGCAAGGAAGAAATCGGAAACACTAATTCTCAGCAACAGAGCTGGAAATCCCGCCATATCCGCGATGCTCTTTTCGATGCCAAGTACTGGGTGATGTTAGTTTTTGGCATCTGCCAGTCTGTAACAAACGCCGGCGTGACGAATGTGAGTTTCCTGCAGTATTCTGGGCAATACCCCCTAATAACCCTCAAAGTTTAACCCTTTGATTCTATCTGGGTTCGGGTACTCCAAGGAGAAGACCGTATTGTTGGCATCGCCCCAGGGGGTGGTTGTTTTGATCACACAGCTTGTTGCGACTGTGATTTCTCTCTATATCCCAAACACTCGTTGTATACTATGGGTTATATCATGCTTTCCTGCTCTGCTTGGGGTTGTTATGATTCAAGGTTGGTTCTCTCAATGAATGGAGCGCCTACACCTCCCTATTTCTGTGTTCTCTAACAAGTCACCAGCGATCGATCCATCGCAGCATCCCATCGCCGCTCTTATTGGCTTGTATCTACTAGGTTTCTATAATGTATCCTGGGTCATGGCGATGAGCCTGGTCTCTTCCAATACAGCGGGGGCCACAAAGAAAAGCTTCTCGTCCGTTAGCATGGCTGTCTTCTACGGTACCTTCCCCTTGCCTATTCAACCTGTGATGTTGAAGCTGATAGTAATTCACACCACAGCCGTAGGAAACACGATCGGGCCCCAATTCTTCCTTGACAGTCAGAAACCACATTATCAACTCGGCATTGATGCACTGTTCTTCTGCTTCGCAGTCATGGCAGTCACCGGTGTACTCTATGCGTAAGTAACCGGTAAAGCTTTGCATCTGTGGAGAAGGTACCCCGGGCGACTGACGCAACTGACGCTTATCTGCGTGCTTAGTATGCTTTGCATTCGCCAGAATAACGCCCGGAATCGAAAATCCGAAGAGACGAGCCCTCTCTTGCGTCCGGCTGATCGTCTGGAGGATACCGACCCAACCGATACGGGGATCCCCAATTTCCGCTACGTTTATTGATCTGCTTATCTTGGGCAATATAGAGCTGATGGCCTTTTGAAACACTGTACAGAATTATTGTCTCTAGAGAACAGCTTTCTACGTCGGTGACGATCTCGGAATATGTTTAGATCAATGGATAGATCCAAGGAATCACATTGAAAAATGTCCAGCCGCTTTCTCCAGTGCCTCGGTCTGGCTTACTTCCACGGCAAAAAGCAAGGTTCTTACAGGAACTATGTAGCACAGCCAGTCATGATACGTGTTCTGCAGGATGCATTGCATTTGCTCGGCCTGCCTTTCCCCCCAGGGGGCGTAAGGAAACGGTGAATGTCTGCCTAGACTGCCGATCGAATGCAGCTACTGGCGTCTGCGCCAATGAGCCTAGCATGCAAGCATGCAAGATGAGTCCCCGCTTTATATGAGGTCATGGATACTACTTATTGCTCGAGGCCATATCTTGGCTGCATGCCCTACAATCTCTGTAGGAGACGCGCCTCGGCCTGATTGGCCACCACTACACACGCTCCGACCTGAGCTCCAAATGCAAAATATCAACACTCCGTCCGTTCTAATGTGCAGGGTCGCGATTTCTAACTCCTTAAAGTAATAATATCAATGGGGACTATCTTAAGTGCACCCTATGACACAATCGAGTACATCCCGCGATGACAGAGCCTACAATCCACCAAAAGGCTCAGCCTACCTACGGGAATGACGGCAGTAGAGGCAAGCGTCAATTGCCATCGCTCCTTGAAGCGACCTCCGACGAGCTCTTGTTAGCTCTAGACCGAAACCAAATTACATGTGTCGACTTAGTCAATGTAAGGAATTCGGTTGCGTTACTCGCCCCGAACAGACCGCACTGACTAACAGATATACTCGACATCATAGGCATATATCGCGAGAATCAACGAAGTCAATGACTCGCTTCACGCGGTTTCGGAAATCAACCCCGATGCACAGGCCATCGCGGCACAGTTGGATCGCGAGAGAGCGGCTGGGAACATTCGAGGGTGCGAACCTACCTTTCTACTAAGGAAAATAACAAATATACGAGCTCTACTACTCACAAGCAAAGACAGTCCCTTGCACGGCCTTCCTGTCCTAATCAAAGGCAACATCGGAACCAGCGATCGGATGCAAACAAACGGTAAAATCCTGTCTGTCTGACTCCCAAGAGAAAATGTGGGAATGCTGATCAGAGCACGTTAACTAGCGGGTTCATTCGCCCTCCAGGACGCAGTTTTACCAGCTGATTCGACCATCGCGGCAAAGCTACACGAGAATGGTCTGATCATTCTGGGCAAGGCAAGCCTCACGGAATGGTCAATGTTTCGCTCTGACGATTGGCCTCATGCCTGGAATCCTATCGTGGGGCAGACGTATGGGGCTTACGTCCACAGGCAGTGCCCTGGTGGCAGTTCGAGTGGGAGTGCGGTGGCTGCTGATCTTGGTTTGGCGTGGGCGACGATAGGGACCGAGGTAGGTGTCATGTAAAAAATGTATACCTACGCCTAATTTTTCTAGTCCATTTAGTTACTGGCTACTATGTTTGCTGACTACAACAAAGACATCGGGAAGCATTGTATGGCCCAGCAGCAGAAATAACATCGTCGGTATCAAGCCAACGGTGGGACTTACGTCTCGTCATCTGGTGGTCCCAGTCAGCGAGCACCAGGATACCGTGGGGCCTATGGCGAGAACCGTCAAGGACGCGGCGAGGCTTTTGCAGGTCATTGCTGGTGCAGACACGAACGACGTGTATACCAGTGCTGCGCCGTGTCGGGGCCAGGACTACCTTGCGGCATGCAAGGAATCCGGTCTCCACGGGAAACGGATTGGTATTGCACGCAACGTCATCGTCGAGGCACGAGATGAGATTTCTTACATGATTAAAGCCTTCGAAGATGCCTTTGCCGTCATGGCAGACCAAGGGGCGACAATCATAGACAATGCGGACTTCACAGCGTATGCTCAAGCGAAGTCACTAAAGCCCAATCCTGTGCCACGAGCTGAATTCAGGACAGGCATTGCCGGGTACTTCAACAGACTATCATTCAACCCAAACAACATTCACAGTCTCGAGGATCTTCGAGATTTCACAAGAGAGTTTCCGCAAGAGCAGTATCCCACTTACAATGTTGCTAGCTGGGACTTTGCGCTGGACCGTGGGATATCCAGTACATCGTCAACATTCGGTGCTTTGTACAGGGAGAATCTCTATATAGGAGGTGAAGGGGGCGTTCTAGGCGCGCTCGAGAGGCACGATTTGGATGCAATTGTTCTGCCTTCCCCGGTTGCCTTTGAGGTCGCAGCCCTTGTCGGGACGCCAATAATAACTGTGCCTCTAGGGGCAGCTCCTCAGGACACTTCCATAAAGCATGAGACCCGTGGAGATGCCGTAGAAATGGCACCAGGGGTGCCGTTTGGAATATGCTTCTTAGGCGCGAAGTGGAGTGAGCAGACGTTGATTGAAATAGCTTTTGCTTTTGAGCAGGCGACCATGGTTCGAGGCAAGCTCACACGGCATATAGAACCTGCGGCCCAGCTTTAGACTAATAGACTATTTGAGGGCACTGATGAAGTAGAGTATCTTCTCGTCGGTGTTACCTGGTAGACGCCAATACACTCTTCTTTGTCGATTTGTGTGTAGTCTGTGCAGAACGTTCTGAGTCAGGACTTCATTTGAAACAACTTAAAGGAATATATCTGTGGGCATGGGACCAGCTTAGCAAGCAAAAGAAACAGGCTGCAAGGGTGAGCAGTGTAGTATAAATACCCCTCTAACCCCTCTCCTCTGCTGCTGCACTTCCTTCAAACAGCACCACACCCACAGAACACCAACACTCCACCATGGGCTCGATTGCACTCACTGACTACTCGGTTCCTTGCGAAACAGAGACTCTTTTCCAGAATGGTATCGTGGAGAACCCATTGATGGCAGATCTGCCTCCAGACTTCAAAGCTTTAAGCAAGTTGGTCCATTTCGAAGGCAACGCCCTTCCGAGCATCCCGATGAACTGGCGACTCGCAGAAAGCATTTCGGCATTGAAGGCATTTGAGGCGACCATGGTCAACCATCTTTCAGTAAAGAAATATGGGATAGAGCCGGTGGAGGTTCGAATCAATACGTATGCTGCTGGTTCTGACGTGGGACATTCCGTGGGAAGGATGTGATATGCTAAGGTGAATTCAGAGACCACGCTTCCCTCTTCGTCATGTCCATCCCTCTGGCTCAAATAATTGACAAAGACGGGAATGTGTTGCCAAATAATGCGATCAATACGTCTACGTTGAAGCCCTTCACGTCGGATGAGTGTCCGCCGTCCGAGAGCTTACATCGAATGCTAGCGACCGGTCTCTATCACACACGAGACAACCGTTTCTATCATATCCATGGTTCGTGGCCTTGTCTCCCGTTTATAACAAAACCAAAGCGCATATCAATTGAATTTTCTCTGTAGGTAGTCTGGACTCCACTCCCACCCTTGAAGCCTTGGGGCTTCCCCCGGATGGCCAGCATGATGATACGTTTAACGATGTGCTCGCCCGGATTGAAAACAAGACCTCTGAACTGGACGCACGCGCACTCGACAAGCTTATGAACAACCAGTATCGACAGGCTGGGACTATTGTAATGAACTCATCGGAATATTTGGCAACTGATCACGGCCAGCAGAGCCAAAAGGCTGGTCTCTATGAGATCATGCGTGATCCTAACTCCTGCCAACCTCCCTCCTGGTGGTCGGAAAATAGCAGTCTGCCGTCTTCTCCTCGGCGTCCGCTGGCTGGGTTGAAGGTAGTTGACCTGACAAGAGTCATTGCCGGTCCAACAATCACCAAAGGTCTTGCTGAACTAGGCGCCAGTGTCATGCGCGTCATTTCACCTCATATTCCAGATTGGACTCGGGCCCATCATGACCTTGGCTGGGGGAAATGGAATTCATTCTTACACCTGAAAGATGACGCCGATAAAGAACAACTTCGGAATCTAATTTTAGATGCTGACGTTGTAGTTGACGGCTACCGTCCTGGGGTGATGGACCGGCTTGGATTTAGTCGAGATGCCATCTTTGATCTTGTCAAGGGCAGGGACCGCGGAATCGTTCATTTGAGAGAGAATTGTTATGGCTGGCATGGGCCTTGGAGCCATCGGAGTGGATGGCAGGGGATCAGCGATGCTGTGAGTTATTACCCTGCGTCCGAGGAGCGCAAAGACTAAATCTACTCAAGTGCTCTGGAGTCGCCCTGGCTTTTGGGCATGCCATGGGTCTGGACGAACCAGTGATTCCGCCATTTCCTAACTCAGACCATTGGTACGTTGGTGAACCTTGAGATGGCTTCACTTGGTATTTGGCATTGAATCATTCCATGACTAACCGCATGTCATAGTACCGGGGTAAACGGCTGCACCGGCATTCTGCATGCGCTTATCCGTCGAGCTGAGCACGGAGGCAGCTACGGTGTTGATGTAAGAATTCGTCCCACCAGGAAAATTGTCCCCACGGCTGATAATCTAGCAGACGGCCCTCAACTACTACTCCCAGTGGCTCGTCCGCTCCTGCGGCGAGTATCCGCCAGAGATCTGGGACTTTGTATGGAGAAAGCACGGGTCCCCTGTCTTCCGACACTATGAAAATACCCGGCGAACACTCCCCGCGATGCTGAATCTCTTCGACAAGAATAGCAAGGACACTCTATTGCAATCATCGTTTTTCGAAGAATGCCGGTCGGAGGCAGTGGGTTCGACATTCATCAAGGTGAAGCCCATTGCCCAGTTCAAAGATAATGCGGTTCAGTTGGGCTATAATGTGGGTACGAGACCGAATGGCACGGATAGGCCTATCTGGCCTCAGGACTTGACTACCGAGGTGGTGAGATGAACAATTTGCGTTGCATGAGTTACATACGATAGATAATCGCTGAGAATCAAATCCGACAAGAACCTATTCTTACCAGCACTAGACATCGGAATGCATCTACTAGGCCAGCAGATCTGTATTTGACATTAATTCCACAGGCTCGATCCAATGTGGAGAACGCCCAGCCTTATAGACTTGACCAAGCGGCGGCCATGGTATGCGGGGAACCGAGACCGCGGGACTAAATCCGGGGAAGTTCTCCATCGTCAATTTCTCCCATGCGTCATTTCCCATAATATATTCTACAGCTTTTTTTTTTTTTTTTTTTTTTACCTTCCTCTCCACTACATACAGATCCATGCACTGTGAACCAATACGGATTTAAATGTCTCCCCAAAATCGCGGCTCGTATATTCCCACGTGGACGACAACAGCATCAATCCCCTAGCGTCCAACCTCCCACCACGTAAACACCCACAAGATGAAGGATCCCAACAAACGGAACCCCATTCCGCCCGCCAAGCAGACCCGCTAGCCTGATCGAGACCAAGTCGAGTCCCGGCCTGTATCTTTTCCTGGATTGACGGGGTGGCAAACCAGCGCGCTACTCCAACTTATCCCAGAGACGTGGAATCGCTCCGCACTTGTTTACTGCGATATCCGGGGTTTGCGGGGGAAGGATCCACTGCTAGCTTGGCCTATTTTTCCTTCGACGTGAGTGCTTTTCGGTGTTCTTGGGGCTGCTCTATATTAAGGTGATTGTCTGGGGTTTGTTTTTTAGACGCATTTTCTGATTTGTTATTTGGGCGTGTGGGCAAGATTTGTATTGTTATTTAGTAGATATGGTTTATAAGTAGTAGTAGTGGTAGTAGTAGTATATTTGCTAGACAATACCACTGGATGCCTTTCCTTCCACAATTATCCATAAAAAAGTGCATCTTCACCCCTGTTCCCACTCCTTATCAGCATGTACAACTTGATCTATCTCCCCCATCGTAACCACCAACGTGAACCTAGCCGATAGAGATAGCATAGCTCACCAGATCCTTTGTTGAGACAACCCCACATCAACCAATCCTCCCCCCCAGCTAGACAGAAAACCTTCTTTGGACCTTGGCCTCTTGGCACGCCCACAGGCGCGGAACCCGGGTAAGAATGCGGAATCCTGACGTTCCTGGGGGATTTGCTGGCTGTCATGTACCTACCTAGGTAGCTTCATGCATATGGATATCGGAGAAGAGGCCGGTTAGCTTTGGTTTTTACCTTACTTGCTATGTGAGTGGATTTGGCGTAATAGGCGAAATAAGTGTTAGTCTGTATAAAGAGTGCTTTGCCCCGCGCTTTGTCTTTCTGTGCCGGTGATGTATGTATGTGGTGATGTAGGTAGGGGTCAGTGTTTACCTTCCTGTTCGTTTTTCCATTTCTTCATTTGCGCTCCAGGTGTGGAAAGTTGAGTGGTACAGTTTGTATTTGCTTCAGTATTTTGAGCTTGTGGATTCTCTCTACCTACTTACCTACCTACCTACTGCCCTCCCTTGCTACCCTACTTCTACCAAACGACAGAACCGCAAAAATGGCAGCACCATCCGACCCCGAAAAAAGCGAAATGACCCAAGAGCACCTCGAAAACGTCAAGTCCTCCTCCTCGAACTCCACCATCTCACCCGGCGGCGTCTCCGAGCGGGCCCTCCTCTGGAAACTCGACCTCCACGTCGTCCCGATCCTCACGCTCCTCTTCCTATTCGCCTTTCTTGACCGCATCAATATCGGGAATGCGCGGCTCATGGGCCTGGAAAAGGACCTTGGCATGGAGGGCCACCAGTATAATATTGCACTATTTGTGTTCTTCATACCGTATGTGCTGTTTGAGGTGCCGAGTAATGTTATCTTGAAGAAGGTGAAGCCCAGTTGGTGGCTTTCTGGGATTATGTTTGGGTGGGGTGGGTTGAATCTTTCTTTTCTACCCTTTCCTTGCCCCTTTTTGGGGGATTGGTTCTAATTTGGTGGTCTTTAGGTATTGTGACGATTTGCCAGGGCGTGACGTCCAGTTTCAAAGGACTCGTTGCCTGTAGGGTTCTGATTGGGTTGTTGGAGGCTGGGTTCATGCCTGGTTTGTACCCTCTCTATACCTACTGAACTCCATATTGTCAGAATCGTGCTGACTCCCGAAGGATCCGTATACCTCATCAACATGTACTACCGCCGCCATGAGCTCCAATGGCGCCTCAACTTCTTCTTCAGCGCGAGTATCCTGGCCGGTGCAATCAGCGGGGTATGTAACTCTTCCCCCAGTCAGACAAAACACATCCAATAACGTATCGGATTAGCTCCTCGCCTACGCCATCGCCAACATGGATGGCATCGCCGGATACAGCGGCTGGCGCTGGATCTTCATCATCGAGGGCCTAGCCACCGTCGTCGTGGCCGCCATCGCCAAGCTGATCATCGTCGACTGGCCCGAATCAGCGACCTTCCTGAATGAGGACGAGCGGGCTTTCCTGCTGAGACGGCTGGCTGATGACCAGGGAGAAGCGAAGATGAACCGCATGGATAAGAACTCGATGAAGAGGACGTTTTCGGATCCGAAGCTCTACCTTGGGTGCGTGTTTCCCTAGCCAAGGCAGTCGTAGGCTCCGCGATCCCTTGAACTAACTGATGATCTGAAATAGTCCAATCATGTATTTCGGCATCGTCAACACCGGCTACGCGGTATCGTTCTTCACCCCAACCATCCTGCACCAACTCGGCTGGACCGAAGTGCGCGCCCAAGTCATGAGCATCCCCGTGTACTGCGTCTCCGTGGTCATCACACTGGCGACGGCCTACGCCAGCGACAGACTCCGGCACCGGTTCGCGTTCACCCTGAGCGGGTGTCTCGTCGCCACGCTGGGCTACGTGATCCTGCTCTGTCAGGGCTCTGTCCCCGTGGGAGTGCGCTATTTCGCCGTCTTCGCCATCACGAGCGGCGGGTTCCTCACGCAGCCGATCTTGATGGGATGGCTTAGTAACAACATGGCGGGCCACTATAAGCAGTCGATTGCGTCGGCGATGCAGATCGGCTTTGGGAACTGCGGGGGTCTCGTCGCGAGTAATGTCTATTTTGACTCTGAGGCGCCCGGGTACCGCACGGGGTATGGTGTTAGTTTGGGGATGACTTGGATCTGTGGGTTGTCGTGTATGGCTTTTCTTGGGTACCTTGTTAGGGAGAATCGGTTGCGAGATCGGGGGGAGAGGGACCATCGGTATGAGCTTCCGAGGGAGGAGCTGGAGAATCTGGGAGATGATCATCCTAGTTTTCGGTTTACGTATTAGGATATCGGTTGTCCGTTGGATTCCAGGTATAATAGAATTGAATTGGTTTCCTAGGATGTCCATTCATATTATATTCACTCAGAGCCTGGGAATGGATTGTCCCGCAAGTATGTCGTCGACTCGGCCTCTCTATGGGCACTCGCGGCCATGCTGCCGGTTGACTCGGTATATACGGTGTATTTCCAGGAAGATACGCTTACCCCACTGAAGTAGAATGCGTAGCAGTGTCTTCTGCGCGGGTCAGACTGCGTGTCTCCTATTGTACTCGTTGCGTGAACAACCAGCTCGCCCGGTGTTTGCATTTCTTCTCCAGCCCGCCGAGGCAGCGTAGCATCCACACCATGAGAAAAATAGCGATAATCAATGGATGCATCCACGGCATTACCCAGCCAAACTTGAATGTGAGGGCTGCAGGGTTGCAGGAACGGGTCCTTTAGACAGTAAATACTGCGGCTTGGAGCCACCGCTGTATCGCTGACCTCTTCGCAGAGGTATTCCTTCTCGTATCCTGCGAGAGACACGTATCGCGGATGGAACGTTACTGTTCCAGATGCTTTCTTCTCCCCGGCCGAGTATGTCCGTGAAAACCGCCAGGTTCCGTGGAAAGCCCGAAAGACTGCAGCGGCGGCAGCCATATTCGGTAAATCAGGACCGGGGGAGAGGGTTTTCTCCAGAGATTCCAAGACAACACGAACGTCTTCATCTCCCGCGGTTTTTCCACCCTCCACACGGCTTGTATTGACTTGATTACCCGCATACCGCGCTGGTATAACAGGCCCTGGCTCTCCCTCCAGTTTCGAGAGTGGAGCACGACAGATCCCCAGCTGTCTGGAAAAAGTCTCCATCAATCCTACGTAGTCGCCCATGGGGAACTGACCACGCTGCAGGCGCGGATCGGCACGCCTGAGAGTGCGAATAGCTTGTCTTTCTTGAGATCTTGTCTCAATCTCATGGTGCGGGATTTCAATTGGATCTTCGGGCTTATTTCGGGACCAGGTTTGCGCGAGGCTTCTCGCCTGCATCTCCATGGCTCCCCAGTATGGGCCTCGGTAGAACCCCACGAACCCTAGATCGGGGATGTCCGCGTGCGAAGTGCCCTTTCCATCTAGAACGAGGGGCAGGAAGGGGTCGCTTTCAGAGTAATCCAGCGTTGTGCGAACGTCCGCTGGGAGGTAGGATATAGAGGTAAATGGTGTAAATCCGGTGGCCATGACGATGGCAGCAACATTATCGAGAAGCTTCGTTTCGCCATTTGGAAGGTTCACTTTAATGCTTGCTTGGCCAGAGGGAGAAGGCTCCACGGCGCAAACCCGTCCAATAACCGGGCTGATTGTCCCTGAGCGCACATATTCTGCGTAGTCGTCTTCGATGGCTACCCAAGACGGTGGTTTGCGTTGATCTTTTTCCCCTTTTGAATTGACACCAACACTTCCGACTCGTCTATGCTCTTCTCCAAACAAAGAAAAGAAATAATCATTGATTCTAGTAGCCTGTTCTTGGCCGATAGGCCCATAGCCATATTCGACTGGTCCTGGTGGGCGCCGTGCTAGGTCATAAAACACGAGGTCAACCGGTAGGAACGTAGAGGGCGTCTGAGCAGCAACCGACGAGCTCGTATGTGGAATGTAAGTTGGAACTGTCCAAAATGGTCTTGAGCAAACATGGTACACTTCGAAGTGTGTCGCGTTTCGGGACGAATGCCGCGAATGCTTGAGAGAGGACAAGTGAAGTGAAAGCGCCGACGCAGCCTCAGCACCAGACATACTACCTCCAATGACAACCAGTTTACTTCCAGCCGTCCCGGCAGTGGCAAGAAGTTTGCGAATGTCAACTTCATTGTTCAGGGCTGAGCTGTGGACTGTCCTGTGAGCAAAGAGATCCAGCCTAGGAATATCAGGCGTGTAAGGCCTCGAGAAGTATCCAGATGCGACCAGGAGACAGTCAAAGGTTTCACTGCTTTCTTCTTGGTTGCCCTCATCCTGATCTGTGCTATACACGTTTTAGCATGTATCTCAAAGCCTCTATCAAAGCCAGATGGAGAAACCTACCTCTCACTCGAAACCCAATACACAGTCCACCGCTCACTCTGCTTCGCCTCAGTACAGCGAACAGCGCGAACAACCCGCTGACCCAGCCTAAGCACACTCGGCGAGAGATACTTCTCCGAATACTTTTTCAGATACCTCCCCACCTGCCACGCCTGGGGAAACATAGGAACATCCCGTCCGTCGAATACTGCCTCCCACGCCAGATCGGAAAACGCCACCGAGAACCGGCTGAGGTTTGTCCTCATCAGCGGATCCACTTGCACGCCGCGCGTCGGCAGCCCGCTAGAGCTGGCCCCATTCTCCGCGAATGGAGGATCCGAAGGCCAAAGACCGCCGATATCATCGCGTTTTTCGAAAACCACGGGGTCGAATGTCCCGTCTGGGTAGTTCCGGAGCAGCGTTTTGGCTGCTACTAGGCCTGAGGGACCGCCGCCTGTGGTTGTTAGTTGGATAGCTTTCTCTTGGTGTATTGAGAGATAGCCCTCGAGGTATATGAAGGGAGCTGACCTATTATGGCGACTTTCTTTGGGCGTTGCATATCATGCTATCATATCATTACTTGGGAATGAGTAAAAGTGAGGGGTCCGCCCGTGCCCCGCAGAGGGGTATGCTTTATAGTAGTCCCTTTGATGACATGCAGCAATGACAAGGGTGGTAAAACAAAGAACAGTAAGACAAGCATTGAATTGACTCTTGAGAACTATTATTGTTCGCTCCATCTTCAACCTCAATTCGTAAACCTTTTCATAAATCGTCTAATTTGCCAATTGGCTTCCAGTCTTCCTAGGTTAGCAGTAAGTCAGTTGTAGATACACTACGATGTATTCAGGAAATACACTCTTATAGCTTTGCCGATCTCGCAGCAGCACCTCCTCGAGCATCGGGGTAGTCAATCGCGAAACTATAAGCAGGGTCATAATGCATAGCCCAATATCCATCCCAGATGGTCTTAGTGATAGGTCCGACATTACCCCCGTTTACAGGCGAACCATCCAACGACGTGATAGGCATCACACCACCAGCGGTGGTACACATGAAGATCTCATCGCAGCAGTATGCCAAACTGACAGGCACGACCTCAACGCGAACCGGAATCCCCTTAGCCCGGGCGACATCGATAACACTCTTCCGCGTCACGCCCTCCAAGACGCCCCGGTCCGGAGTGTAAAGTGTGCCGTCCTTGACCAAGACAATATTATACCCGGAGCCCTCGGTGAGGTTTCCATCTCCGTCGGTCAGGAAGGGATAGTCGGCGCCCCGATCGGCCGCCTCGATCATACCACGCGTCAAATCACCCCATTGCAGGTTTTTCACGGTGGGGTCCATGGACCCGGGTGGGACCCGTCGCACAGTGCGAGTGATGATCGCACGGCCGCCGACGTGCTGCTCCTTGGGCTCCATGACCCAGAGATAAGGGACCACGAACAGGTAGAGGGTATTGAGGAGATCGCGGGTTTTGGCACCACGCACGCTTTGGAGACCGCGGGTGACGATGATCTCGACAAAGGCGTCCCGGATGCCGCTCTTCGCGACCATGTCTACCAGAACCTGCTTGACCTGTTTCCGGGGCAGAGGAAGTTTGAGGCGCAGCTTTTGGCAGCTGCTCTCGAGGCGGGATAGATGATCGTCGAGGCGGAAGAAACGCCCGTCCCAGACTGCGGGGACATCATACGTCAAATCACTGTGCAAGAAGCCTTGGTCTAGGAGGGGAATGCGGGCCTCGGCGATGGGGACGAGGTTCCCTTCCACCCACGCGATTCCTTGGGCATAGGGACTATTGTTGGATGCTAGGATTGTCTGGCGAGAGGCATAACCTGCGAATACATCTTTCATGGAGGTCATGATGGGGGTTGTCGTACTGAGTCAATTTGATGAGAATCAACGACTGCGATCGGAGTTGAATTTTCTTCAGTCATATAGACTGCATAATCGTCTTCTTATATGCTCCCATCGACGAGCGCACAGGCATGGTTAGTACATGTCTTGAGTCACATAGGTACATTAGTGTCGTTGCTCCTCCATATTCAATGGACGAAGCGGGGAGCGGGCAGACAAGGCATCCAGGCCGCGATAAGGAACGAACTCCCTAATCCGGCAAGTGACACGACTGACATAATCAATCCGAGTCACAAAAGCGCCGAACCCTGAATTGCCCCATTCGGTTAGTGTCAACTGGTCAATCTGCGCGCAGCGATATCGCCGGAGGATCAGTCTATCTCGAAAGGAGCAAAATCGACATATCCGTGCAAGTGAACGAGGAGCTACAAGTCAAGCAATGGATCGTTTAATATGGCCTGATCGTATAATGTCCAACCAGGTCTCCCGTGCGGGGCGAACCGAATCCCTTAGGTAATTGACACCAGGACCTAGTCTTGGTGCTTGCTATCAGCGGAGGGTTCCCCACAGTCCAGTGGTTGGTTTTAATCCGGACCCAGACCACAACCTGGAGCGGTTCATTTATTTGACTTTCACCTTTGGAACATTCTCCTGACAAGAGGAAGTAAAGATTGCACGATGTCGCAAAAAAATGTTGTTGTGATCGGGTACGACTTCGGAATATGCATTGATGATCTGGATATGACAGGCGCAACTAACGACTAAATATAGAGCCGGCGTGGCCGGGCTGACGACCGCTCTCCTGCTGTCCAAGCGTCCTGGCTACAAGATTGTGGTGGCTGCCAAGCACATGCCCGGTGACTATGACATTGAATATGCTTCCCCATGGGCTGGAGCCAACTATATGCCGTACGTCAAGCTGTGGGTTCTTTGACTACGCACGGTGACTGACTGGTTTCATGCAGGGTTTCTGTTCGTGGAACGGAGGCAGCCAAGTGGGACAAGGACACCTGGGGTCCGCTTGAAGACCTAGCTCGGAACCATCCCGACGCTGGGGTTCACTTCCAAGGTGGGTTTGAACGCTACTATACAATTAACTCAGAAGCTAATGTTGCGCAGAGTGCGAAATCCGCAGTCGCTCGAAAGACGTCGGCACCGCGACAGCGGACTGGTTCGCTGAGCTCCTGTCGCCCAGCCCGTGGTTCAAAGACGTCGTGCCCAACGTATGTTAAGAATACGTATTCCCAGTCGGTGTAAAGTCCCGATCCACTAAAGAAACCACAGTTCCGCACACTCCCTAAAGAGTCTCTCGGGAAAGGGATCGACTCTGGCACGGCCTTCACCTCCGTCTGCATCAACACAGCCATCTACCTCCCGTGGCTCGTCTCGCAGTGTCTCAAAAACGGCGTCATCTTCAAACGCGCCGTCTTCGCACACATCTCGGAGGCAAGCTCCTCGGGGATCCACCCCGGAAACAAAGTCGACATCGTCATCAATTGCACCGGCCTGATGGCCTCGCGGCTCGGCGGCGTAGAAGACAAGACCGTCGTGCCCGCGCGCGGCCAAATCGTCATCGTCCGTAACGACTCCGGCCGCATGTACGACATCTCAGGGACAGACGACGGGCCCGACGAAGCGTGCTACATGATGACGAGAGCCGCTGGCGGCGGCACCATCCTCGGCGGCTCCTACCAGAAGGGCAACTCGGAGTCGCAGCCGGACCCGAACCTCGCGATCAGGATCATGAAGCGCGCTGTCGAGCTGTGTCCGGCGCTGACGGGCGGGAAGGGCATCGAGCATCTGGATGTTATTCGGCATGGGGTGGGGCTGCGGCCTGTGCGTGAGGGGGGCACCAGGATTGAAAAGGAGCGCATCGGTGGCGTGTGGGTTGTCCATAACTATGGTGCTGGGGGGGCTGGATATCAGTCGTCGTATGGGTGTGCGCAGGCAGCTGTTGATTTGGTTGAGGAGGTGTCTAGGGAGAAGGCGAAGCTATAGGCTATAGAAGACTATTGTACGTACATAGATCGTTTTAGGTAGGAAGGAGTTTGTACAGCAGTGTCACTGCTCAATGCTGTTCCATTCCGCCGGGCGGATGGAATAGCACAATTCTTACCAGACAATTCTCAGGTACTGAGTAATAGACTATATATCCATAAAATATTGAAATTGTAAAGATAGAAAACCATCGCTTCTGTATAAACACAATAATAGCTACAATTAAACCCAGACGATACTAGCCCAAAGTTAATGGACGAGTGCCGCCAACCGGTCGACCCCACTTCAAAAGATACCCCGTTCAAGTTCGTACATCAATCAATCAACATCCCTCCATACATACATACATAAATAAGCCCACGACTCCAAACCTAAACACCTACCTAAGTATCTATATACCACATCGAACCAACCAATCCAATGGCCGCCCCAGCCAAACGCCCCGAGATCATCGCCCTCGCACGCGACCTCCAAGGCGTACCCCACTGCGAAGACTACGAGCGCATGATATCGGGGATGATGTATGTTCCCTACCTACCTATCTACTACATACATACACACATACATATACATATAGTATACTTCCACACCTGCATATACATCATCTACCTCTATCCCCATATAACAACCCTATCCTATCCTATCCTATCGCCCACCATAACAACCACCCCCAGTATATATATATACCCAGACACCCAAACTAAAAGCAAGCACAAAGGTACAACCCCACCACCCCCGAACTCGCCGAAGCGCGCCACCGCAGCCGCGGCCTAACAACCGACTACAACAACCTGGACACGAAAACCCTCACCCACGAGTCCATCGGGCCCGCGCGTCTGGCCCTCCTGCGCAAACTCGTCGGCAAAGTCGGCGACGGCACGTTCGTCGAGCCGCCGTTTCGCGTGGACTACGGGTGTAATACCATTATTGGGAAAGATTGCTTTATTAATTGGAAGTTAGTTGGTTTCCCCCCTCTCTCTCTCCATCATTTACACCCCTGCCTAGTATATATATGCATCAGCTATATACCCCATCTAACCCCAGAATGACAGTGTAACCATCCTCGACACAAGCCTCGTCGTCATCGGCGACAGAGTCCAAATCGGCACGGGGGTGAGCATCTTCAGCGCAGGCCACGACACGAGCGTGCTCTCGCGGCGGAAGTTCGTCGAGTTCGGGCACCCGATCTTCATCGGCGATGACTGCTGGATCGGCGGGGACGTGATCATCTTGCCTGGGGTGCGGATCGGGGAGGGATGCACCATTGGGGCGGGGTCGGTCGTCACGAGGGATGTTCCGCCTTTTTCGGTCGCTGTGGGGAGTCCGTGTCGGGTTGTGAGGAGGGTGGTTTCGGCTGAGGAGGAGGAGAGGGATGAGGGGAATCCTTATAGGGGGTTGTAGGTCTACCTTACTATTGTAGGTAGGTATTTTGGGTTGGGTTGGGTTGGGTTGGGGTGATTTAGTGTAATATGGTGGAGGAGGAGGAGGAGGAGGAGGAGGTTCTAGATATGGGGTGGGTTATATATAGATAGAAATTATGTTGAGAGGGGTTCGTTTGGCGAGATTTAGAATATAGTATAGGACTGGGCTATCTGTAGGAGTCAGAGAAGGTCATTCGAGAAGAGAAATACCAAGCAAGCCAAGTCAACAGACAGGGTCCATCCATCTTTATAGGACGGATATATATTTCAAACCCAGATACTACATACTTACAGCAAGTCATGCCTAGTTTATCACACAGGCGAGAGAATGAGAGTACAGAACATTTGCCACGTTCCTATAGTAGGTATACAATACATACATACATACAAGTCGCTCACTCACAATTATACAGTGATCAACACCATCATTCTTCGGAGCCACAATCGACGTCCTACTTATCCATCATCATCATCCTATCAAACAACAATCCGAGCGGAGCCATCCACCCCGAAAGCCAAAACTCATCAAGTCAATTAAAAGATATATTCAAAATTCATTATCGGTTCAATGGGTATCAAAAAAAAGTATAAAAAGAAAGAGAGAGGGAAAAAAGATACGGCCCGAGCCGCGGATCGAACGCGGGACCTCTCGCAGATATGCTTGGGTTTAATCCCTAAGCGAGAATCATACCACTAGACCACCCGGGCTGTTCAGATGACGACATGAAGCGAGGAATGTTCCAGAAAGCCGTATTCAGTAGCTGGCTGCTGCTGCTGGCTGGAAGGTTGGTGGAATGGAAGTAGAAGGTGGAAGAAGACTGAGTTGAGGTAGGTCATGCGACCAAATGACGAGCGTTTTCGACAAGGCTGAGAAAAAGAAAAGAAAGGTAAGATGAGGCATTAAACGATAGGCTGTGCGATGATGCTTGTTTTGCGTTGGGGTGCGTCGCTTGGCGCGTGCGATGACGCCAACGCCAAGGGAGGATGCGCATGCCCGCATTGTTCTGGAAGTTAGGGGGGTTTTCAATAATCCATGACGCAGCCTGCCTCGGTTATCGTCACTTCATGAATCCCTTTATATGATTTGTTGTGGTGTGGTGTCGATCTGGGGTAGTAGTAGCGGTTCTTTGGGAGGGTTGATTATTCTCCCACCTGGATTTCTGTGGCGATTGATCGACGGCGTAGCGGATGTGTTGTTTGGGAAGACACCGCCCGTTGTCGAGATGATGTGTGTGGGTAGGGGAGGAGGGAGGGATCTAGTTGGATACCCGCTCCAGCCAAGCTGTCACCTGCACTTCCGGGCTATCCGTCTGGGGATGATAGACGGCCGTGACCTGCTGCGACGTGACGAATGTATCGACGTTGCGCTCGGTCAGCGGGATCTTGGTCCGGTTCTTCTGTCGGAGGACTTCGCGCTCGGCGCGAGCAGCCGGCGACAGCTTGGAGAGGGTGTTGCGGATGCGACGGATGCCCCCTCCACCTGGGAAGGAGGTGATGCGCGGCGGGCCGAATGGGGTATCGACTCTCCAGGGGTCTTCGGAGGCGAGAGAGCGAACGCTCTTCTTGCGCTCGGAGCGGAACTTGGACATGATGAGCCAGGGTGAGGGTGCTTTGGAGGGGCGGTTCTGATGGTGATAGTGAAAGGGGAACCAGGAAGGCATCGACGGGGGGGGGACAATTCAGGAGGGTGTGAATATATAGGGGGAGAGTCAAGTAAGAAAGTATGTGTTGGACTGGCTGGCCCACTAAAGTGATTAACGTGCGGGGGGGTGGGCGGGGGGCAGGCGACTTTCTTCGGCCTCAACTGGATGAATACGGGATGAGTGGACCCGCATGCACTAGTTCCAGTGCAGTTGGGGGGAACGGAGGGGAATAGGATAGATAGCAAGAGCGCGAAGGAAGACTATACCTGCCATTAAACCTGCAAGAGCCCGGAAGGAAATACTACGCTACTTGGCAGTAATAGTCGGGGTCCGAGTGTTATGCCATGCCATTCTTTGGATTTGCATGATATTTTTCTTTCCATTTTTCTCTATCTCGAGAGTATTGATTAGGAAGATTGAAATCAGACAAAGGAAGAAGAAGAGAGAGTAGCATCGAGGGAGAAAAGGGCAACCTACCGACGTCATTGAACAACGAGGCAGACACACGACTCCCCGTTAATGCTGACAGGTTCGGTTTCATGACACGACTGGTTTATTATTAGCTGTGTCTGTACTTTGTCGGCACTGCCATGGTAATAATAATCACGGCAACACTTTCCACCATCCAGGTAATAGTATTACTCTACCTACCAGTCCACGTATTCATCCCATCAGGATCAGTTAGTATGACTGATTCCTGCCTCCCTCGACTGATAGATAACACGGCAATCGCGCGTATCTCCCTAATCTAGTCAGTAGTCGTATACTAGTTAGCGCCCAGAGTGGGGTACAAAGACGACGAATCCATAATCCTATCCTCCTAGACTTGGCCTATCTCGCCCAGATGAGCGTGCAAGAGTGGATAAGGCTGGTTCCCAGGAATCATCCGGATTATTCGACCAGGGATCGTAGATGCATGAAGCTGGTGCTTGGCAGGGAATGATCGCCGGACAAGTCATCATCTGCTCATCGTAACTTCTCCATACTGGAGTTTAGTCTGTCGGACTAGCAGGTTGTATGTACACAATCACAATCAGAAACTCAATCCTACTTGATAATGCCCTGATAGGAATTACTCCATTCCATCAAGTAATCAGGTAATCAATTAATCAATCAATGACATCGGAACCCACCCCGCACCATTGCATAACCATAACAAACATGCAACTCCGCGGAGATCACCCCCAACCCACACACCCACCGCATCCTGGAACCATCTGGAAAAAGCCAAGGGAATGCTTGGAAGGGCTCCGTGCGGGGTCAGCAGCCACTGAAGTGTAGCATGTATGTATGTATGTATGTATGTATGTATCTCCGGCAGTCCGTCACGTCCGTTGCCCACTATGGATTTGGGCTCTGGCTGGTTTGGTTCACTTGACTGGTTGGGAGTCCCGTTGGTAGGTAAGGTCGGACTGGATGGGTTCGTATTCTCCGTCTATCTACCGTCTTCATGCTTCGAGGTGGATTCTCCATGCGTCGCTGATTGGGTCTTGGGGTTGGGGGGCTGGTGTGCATGTACTGAATTATTGTGCAGCCTTGTGCTGGGTTATACCGCTACCTAGGTGGTCTAGGTGGTGAGGGGAGGTCTGGGTGTGCTATTTTGGGTGCGCTAGGTAGGTCATCTGACTATAGCATTGACGAATGGTTCTAGATCCAAAGACCGATCCATGTTTGTACCTATATTTCCATGTATATAACCATTCCTATACACGAGCATATATTATATCCACAGAGTAAATAATCAACTCAACCATACCCGCTGGTTAAAAACGCCAAGCGCCAAGCAACCGATTGTCTACAACCTTGCGTATCATACCAGATGGCCCAGGCAACGGACATGTTAAGAAATCAACAGTTCCCGAACGCTCATCCCTGTCTTCTTCTGGGGGTCTTGCGTGGCGGGTCGGGAAGCTTCCGGTGGAGTGGGATTGGACACATCATACCCCTCGATAGAACCCACCGACCGCCGAGACTCCCGGTTCAACATCAGCAGCGCGGCTGACGCCTCGTGGTCGAGATTGGCGGATGAGTTCATATACTGCGGGTGAAGTGCTGGGGATGTGTTTGCGGACGATGCCGTCCATGACGCATGTGATGAAGGGACGCCGTGGTCGGCGGGATTCATGGGGCCTAGGGCTGGGCTAGGGAGGACAGAGGGCGGAGGCTCGACTGCGGCAGCGGTCGGTTGTACACCACCCCAGGGAGAGTCTGCCAGGGAGGTCTGGCCCATCGGTACCTGGTATGGGAGGAGGTCCGGGGATACCGAAGCCGAGGGGTCCTCGGCCTCATCCCCCAGGATATCGGGTGATGTGGGCGAGGGAGGACCGGGTGGCATTCGCAGGGGGGCCGCGGCCGGCTGATCGGTCGTCTTCAGATCGTGGACGCACTGTTCCAGGTAATTGACGTAGTCAATGCTTGCCTGGTGATACTATCAGTCGACTGCAAGAGCAGGGGCGTGAAGGTCGCTGGACGAACCTGCAAGATGGCCAGCTTATGCATCTCCTGGCCTCTACAGGCGGGAATCATATCCTTCAACGTCGCAAACTCCTCGTTCATTTTGGACCTCCGCCGTCGCTCGATCAAACTGTGGGCGGTCTTGCGGGCAATTTTCCGACCGGCCGCACTCGTCGCACTGGGTTGTTTCTTTTTGGACGCCGCAGCAGGCGGACTGGTGGCGGGGGCCTTGCCACTCTCCCGGGACTTGTTGGCCGGCGGGGGAGGCTTGGGTTGCGTTTGCGCCTTGGGCTTCATCTGGATGATCTTGCGGGTGCGGGTGGGAGGTGGGGGCAGGCCAAAGTCGTCCAGCGGCCTCTTGACGCCGGTCTGACGGGATTGGCTTGCACGACTCTGCGTGGCGTCTGGGGAGGTGGGCGAGGCCGGACAGTAAGCGGAGGGGTCTGCTCTCGAGGACCTCCGGGTGGGGTGGTGCCGTCTGGATGGACTGACGGCGGCGGGAGGGAGTGCGAAGAGGTCGGTTCCGTCCAAGGATGTCTGCTCCTTGATGATCAGTTCGCCCGACATGGCGGGGGTCGGAGGGAGACGAGAACGGGACATGGGTGTGCAGAGGGAGGCGAGGACAATGGCTTGGTCAACGCTGAGAGTTGCGCACGAGACTGGTGCACGGTCTCGACGTGTGTAGGACGACCGCTTGGCCAAGCGTGACGTTCCTGAAATCGGTGGGGAGTCGAGCGGACGACAAGATCAATGAATCAATAATGAGATGAGAATAAACAGACGAGGAATGTTGTTCAATTGGAATCCTTGCAAGAGAGAAACAGGTCCACCCCGGTGGTCAAGATCGAAAGACGACCGAAACCGCGACATGGTGGACCGACTCCGTACTATAAGGAAATCCTCGGTCGGTAGTCAGGAGGGGAACGAAACAAGGGAGAAAGTCAAACGGAATGGCCGAATCCGATCGGGTAATACGTCAGGTCTCAAGTTCGAGCAGGAGAATGGGATCGACGTGGAGCCAGGAGAGCGCAGAAGGAGGAGGTAGTTGAGAAGTAGATCATGGGTTGGTGGTGTCGCGTGCTTTCCAGTTGGCTGCCAGTGCCCACGCGGGGGATCCGAGCGGACTGATTGGTTGTCTTTCTGACCTCCGAGGTCCAGTACTTACCTAGTACTTACTTAGTCGGTACCTAGCAGGTAGGTGTAGTACCTTGGGTAAGATGGACGGTAAGTACCTCACAATTAACTTTGGTCGAGTCTCAACTCGTGTTGCCGTCGGTGCTTCTGATGGGTGTATCCAACCTTATCTATCCATTGGACCATGGTATCAAAAGGATGGATGGACGGAGTCACAGCTGAATATCCGACACCCGAAGACTTCCCGAACCCATATCTCCCACTCAGGAAATTGTTCATATGACTTGCAGTATCAAAGAATCAACACAATATTACAAGGACCACCGGTGAAACAATTCAAAACTACCGAGCGACATCCCTCGAGACGACCAGCGCTCAGAGGATCGTCGTCATCGGTCGCGTGTTATTTTCGTAGCTCATCCTGATACTATATCCCTAGGATAGTATATTCTTGGTCCGCCCCGGACGGGGAATCGGAGCACGTGCACCTCTCCCCTTCCCCAAGTGGAATTTTCCCGATATGTCCACCATACTAACTAACTAACCCTGCGGTCTATTTGGAATCCACCGCACCGATCCACGGACGAGCATGGATCAATCCCAGGGTCAATGCACAGGTCCTCCTCCCCTCCCATCCGGAGGGAGAACTCCTGCACGTGAGGACACACCCATCCTCCTCCTTAATGGCAGCGATCGGTGCATCCCACATACGTATCCCAACTGTGCACCAGTCAGTCAATTCAATCTCCCATCATAGATTAGGGAGGAGGGAAACACACCAGAAAGATTCATCGTGAGGCACGGCCACCACGCACGCCTGCGCCGCAATCGCACACAGCGCCGAGCAATCGGACACTCCGTCCGAGTCGCTGGAGACTTCCTTGTTGGTGCTGTGAGAAGTGTTCGGGTCCGGCGAGGCGATCTTGGGCCAGTTTCGGTTGCCGCCTTCGCCGGGCGCGGTGGTCGTCCGGTCGGAGGCTGTGCTGTTGGTTGTTCCGGAGATCTTGGCCATGCGGAGGGGCCCGGCGGAGGTGGGGAACGCGGTGGATGTGGTGGCTAGGATGGTGAGGGTTGTGTAGAGGATGTTGTTGAGCTGCATTGTAGTTGATGGGTTATGAAGTTGAGATGTAGGGTAGTAGTAGGTAGGTAGGTAGGTATATTCAATGAGAAACTCGTAGTCAACAGGTTGTTTCTTTCTCTTCTTTCCACTGGTTTGGAGAACCAACTGCCCGTGTTCTATCCAATTTATATTGTAGATATCCCACCAAAATCCAGAGCAGCATTCGCAAGGCCCACCCAGCCTCCCACCGACCTGCAGCATTCCTCATATCCCTAATGTCACTTTAATTAATCTCTTCAACCAGGCCCGAGTCCCACTATGACGGAGTAAATATGACGACCTGCATACCAGATGATGCTGATGAAACATGGCCGACCATCCAGCCGGGTTGATCCTGGCCGATATACACACCCCACAGCTCATGCATGCCAGGTGTGTCGCAGGGAGGGTTGATGTTGACCGTGAACTAGGTAGGTAGGATATCAAGTTGGTTAACTATCTGGTGGTACAGAGGTTGGCGGTCTAGATTTACGTCGTCCACTTCACATGGTATGTACATTCTTTTTCCATCTGTTACGTGGTGCCTCTACAAGGTACGCTTCTATACTTCCAATTCCATACAACGGCATCAGCAGGTCAGTCATCTACCTACCTACCTGGTAGTAACTCGCCATAACTACACATCCTAAACCCAGGATTACAACGTACATATTCCATCCGCATCAATGTGACGAACAAATTCTACCTTCCACATGAATGAATAACGAACATGGAACCCAAATCTCCCAACCTCGATGAAACATGCCAGTCAAAGGGGTGTACATATTTCCTCGTTCCAGCCTGGCTACTTGATGTCGGTTGAGAAGGATTGGGCGTGGCTTGTGTCCGTGTCCGTGTCCGTGGTTCTGGGGTCGCGCTCCTGAGACGCTTCTGGAATGCGGGTCTTTACTCGCTCCTGTGTAGCAATATGTAGGTAGTATCTAGTAACAAGGTGGGTAGTTCTACTGGTCTAGCTTGGCTGATATTGGAGTAGGATTAGTACCTAAGGTATCTACCCTTTTCTCCTCCCCATCCCCTTTTTGTCTCCCTGTGAAAGTAAAAGTGATATCATAGTCTCATGTTCTAACGTATCTCTATACTCATGATGTATGTTGATATGTACATACAGATTCAGATTCCACCACTGTATCATGCAACAAGGGCCCCATCCCTTCATCTACCAAACTGACATCATCTCACAAAAATCAAGATTGAAACACCCGCTCCAACAGCACCGCCCCAAAATTCCCCTCAACGGGCGACCCATCCATTCTCCAAACGCGATTGCCCGCACTCGCACTCAACCAAAGTCCATGATCACTCGCACTCTCTTCATCGCCCTCAAGACGGTGTCGATTCCTCCTATCCACAATGCAAGCCCCCCGCGTCCACTGCCCCGTCGTCTCGACCCGAATATCCTCCGGCGACCCCGCACTCGGCACCCACCGCTTGTCGTCCGTCGTCAGCGCGTACCACACGCACACAGGGTCGTGCAGGCTCAGCTCGGCGTCGTCGCCCACGTGGCCCTGGTGCAGCCGCTCCAACGTGCGGAACGTGTGGCCCATGAACGCAGACACCCACTCTGCGAGCGGCGAGCCCGCCTCGACTAGCGCGGCGGTCGTGGTGCGGAACTGTCCGCGCTTCATGCCGTGTTTGAGGGTGATGTCGAGCGGGAAGAGACGCAGCGTTAGCTGCTTGGGGAGCGTTGCGGGGTAGTCACGCAGGCTGGTGCTGCGGGTTGTGTGGGGCATTGTTGTGCGAGGGCGCGGGGATGTCAGCGCGTAGACTCTTGCTGCTGCGACGGCGTCGGCGTAGGCGTTGAATTCGCCGACTGGGGTTACCTGTGGGAAACCGGGGGCGTTAGCTTGCGGATTCTCTTTATTTGTGGATGTGTGGGTGGGTGGATGAGTGTGTCTAGAGGAGAAGGGTGTGCGGCAGCATACATTCCCAGGCTGGTTCACAGTCCCTCCCATCACGACAACCTCCTTAACCCGGAGGAACGCCTCCGGGTCGGCTGCAGACGCAAGCGCCAGATTGGTCAACGGGCCGACGGCCACGAGTGTCACGGTATCGGGGTCATTCTCGCGCAGGATGCGCAGGATCTCTTCGTGCGCGGGGCGCTTCGAGGCGACGTATAACGGATGGGCGGGGTCGCCCACTGGAACAGGGTCGATGTTGGAGGGATCCGCAGACGGGTCGAAGAGGTGTTCCCAGGTTTCTTTGGGAGTTAGATGCGGGTGCTATACGTAGGCCACCATTAGCAATGTGTTCGTAGGATGTGTGGGCTGTTGTGTATCATACACTAGCGTGGATCCCGCCTAGTCCGTCGGTCCCGTCTGCAGATAGTCCGTCAGTAAGATACTCAGGTCCAGGTAGAAGACGGTATGGGGATACTCACGGAAGTAATCAGCCAGCATCTTCTGCTCCTCGAGAGGTTCCTCTGCTCCGACGGCCACGGTGGGGGGATGGGCGCGCAGGGCGTCGAATCCCTCGGGCCGGCCCTGCTCTCGACGCCACTTCATCTCGCGCTCCAGGATGTGGAACATGGAGACGACATTGCGCAGGCAGCTGGTGGTGCCTTGATTAGAGGCTGTATATGACACAGGCGGGGAAGGAAAATAGACTCATGGCGAACTGGCTTACCTCCTCACTTCGATATTGCCAAAGGTTAGCGAAATCAGTTCGACTTCCACTTCCTCAGGCTTGGCCGATAGGGCGAGCAGCAGCCCGAGGATGTCATCGATGCCCTGTACAGTTGGATTAGCATGTGTTCTTTAGAGCGAGATGTCTCAGGATGAGGGGTAAGAAAGAGGTGGCGGGCGCAGCTTGTGACTTGCGAGGTATAGGTAATAGTTCAGCACATACAGGATCGGTATCAATAATAATCTTCTTGCCCATTCTTTCTAGCGTGTCTTGCCTTGCCAACGTAGCTCAGATCCTAATCACCGGTTGTTGCACAGCAGGTAGTTGTGCCTATTTATTTGACTGTTGTTGGACGGATTGACAGCCAGTGACGAGGGGCGGGTGGCTATGTCATCATCGGACTCCACTTTGTTTGGTGTTAGTTAGTCACGGGCTATGAGGCACACTTGGTTCAACTCCTGAATATGTGGGTCCTGGCTACGAATGCTTCGAGGTCTCAGTTTATTTTGGCTATGCAGTAAGGATTAAGGGTGTCTGGCCTCATACAAATCCGACGGTTGACCAGTTAACAACACACGGTCTATCGCTAGATAATTGTACTGGAGCACGGTCTAGTATCACACGAGATAAAACCCTTCTTGGCACTGGAATAGAAATTGGTAGATTGCTCGGTCATTAATTGTCATCGAAGTCACTGTATAAAATGGCACTGCTTTACAGGATTGAGGGGCGCAGGAAGAAGTAAATAAAAATACGGAGAGACAAAAAAAGGAAAAACACATCCACCCATTAGTGGTGGTCGAAGCCCGCTCCCTTGTGCCATGGGCTTGCATTGTTCTGGCCACGCTGGATGCTCTGCGCCGAGAGCATCGGATTGCCCATCTGTCCATTGCTGGGGATGAGCGGCACCGATAGATCGACCTGGGACACGGGAGTGTGAGGCGAGGGCTGGTCCAGGCTGTGGCGGCCGCCGAGACCGTTGCCGGGGGAGAACGCATCGTGGTACATGGGGTCCTTGTGGTCGCCGCGGGCGGTCGCGCCCAGGGCGTCCAACTCGGTCGACATCGGCAGGTTCTGCGACGACTTGATGAACGAGTCGCGGTTGTCGGCCATGGGTTGGTATCGGGTGTCCGGGTTCTTGGTGAAGATGGCGAAGGCAGAGGAAACCAGGATCCCGATCAGCAGGATGAGGATGAAGACGGCGTTGACGACGAAGAACACGACGCCCATGACACCGGTCACCAGACCCGGCTGGTTGAACACGCCCGAGAAGAAGAGAAGGAAGATGGAGTTCAGGAAACTGACCGCGCAGATCGCGATATTGGCCACGTTGGCCTTCTTGTCCATCCACGGGCGGAGGACACTGGCCGCGATCAGCATGGCGGCTTCGATGACCACCATGGCGACGGTCTGCACGACGGGGGCCGATTGAGCGCAGGCGATGAAGATGGCTTTGGCGGCGAGATAGACAAGCGCCGGGACGACAAAGTAGTACGCAGTGGCTTGGTACTGGGTGTAGAGAATGCCCCACTTGGTCAGGCACACGGGGTTGGCATAGAGGATGAAGGCCGGGTTCTGGTGGATTTTCACCGATTGCTGGGCGAGATAGATCACCTTGAACGCCGCGACGCCCACCGTGACCACAGTCAGCAGGAGCATGAAGACTGCGAGGAAGATCTCGGCCGGTGAGTCCCGGTGGGTGAACTCCCACAGGCACAGAACACACATCTGGACGAACCCAACGAGGAACAGGCGGAACAAGGTCCCCTTCGCCTTGAGGTTCCAATCGATCTCCTGGATCCTATGGGTCGGGATCTTGCCCTTCTTGTCAAGGAGAGTGTAGATACCGCGGGCAACTCCAAGGAGGATCATGACGAGAATCACAAAGGCAAAGAAGAAGATCAGCCCCGTCAAGAAGATATTGGTCAATTCGATCCCAGCGCGGAATCCGACTCGTTCGATGCCAGCGACGGAAACATCATCGGCCGTCCCTTTACTTCCTGCCCTCCTCACCAGGCCGGACGACCTCTCCATAAGATCGAGCGACCGCTTTTTAACGACGTGAACGGAAGTATCTTCGAGGTTGGATAAAATCATGGATGGTTTTCCGCCCGTCGCTCGCTGGTACCAAGTGGTCAGAGTTTCAAGGAAACCGACGCGGATGATCCCCATACTCCACTGGAAGTTCTGCGTCCAGGACTCCACGATCGGTGGCATATCGACCGCCAGCATACCGAACAGCGCCTGATTCTGCATGAACCCGAACAGCGTGAGGACGTTTGTCGCAATGTGGATGGCCGTCTTGGACAGACCCATGGCGGACATCACGGCCGAGACGAGCACACCCAGGCCAGAGATGATCGCCGATGACCATCCCACTCCGGCCTGGTAGACCGTTTTACCGTTCGTGAGGGTCGCTTCGATACAGGAGATGCTGTCGCCCGTGTCGGTTTGGTTGATGTAGACCCTGATGGAGGCGTCCAGATCCGGCACCGTATATGCGATCCCTACATCGATGGTTAGGACCACCTCCCACGGCCCCTGCTTGCTCCCCAAGCACAGAGAAGAAAGGTCTTACCGGGAATATTCTTGGCCACGTCCTTCGGAACATCGACGCTGGTGTCAATAGGGGGCATCTTTCCTGAGCGCAGGGGACACAGCCCGTCCATCTTCATCTCGCACGGGTCCATCTCCTTCCGCAACGCCTCGTAACCATAGGCTGTGAGGACCACCGTGGCACTCACTCGGCCGGAAATCGACGATATCAAATCAAAGTTCAGGGACAAGGTGCTGTTATCCGGGTAGAAGATCGCTTCAAAGTGAGACGATGTGATGCCCTGGCCCTCGGAGCACAGAGCCAGGGAGTCGGACTTGATCATATCAACAGCCATGACCAGCGGGCACAGGAAGGCCGCGAGCAAATAGGAGGACAACTGCATCTTGGCCAGTTGTCCCTAAAAGGGTTTCAACAAATGGGTGGGAAGAATGATGTCTGCGATGTAAAGAATGATGCTCGCACGCGAGGAGATCGATAGATAATAACAGGGAGTTGTTCAGGCAAAATGAGAGACTAGTCCACCAGGGCTCATGAGGTTCTTGTAGCGCAAACGACGAGTTGGAAGACGATAGCTCTGAACCTGACGTTGTCCAGACCTTTTGATAACGAGCGTGGTATTTGGGAGGGGTGGGAGGGGGCCCTCAAGCCAACAAGCGCCGATGTCAACCAAGATCAAAAGGGAATGAATGAATGTACAGTATCGGAGTGACGGAGAGACCGCAATAGACGGAGCATTGAAAATAGTCAAGACCTAGAGAAAATAAAAAAAAAAAAAAAAAAAAAAAAAAAAAAAAAAAAAAAAAATAGACCAAAAAGGTAAGGCAAAAAAATGGGAAAAATGGGAAAAAGTAGAAAATAAATCTAATAAAAAATTAGATAATAAAATACATGAGAATTAAAGAAGAGAATCGGCAGGATAAGGAAACGGCGAACGGAGACTGATGGGGAGGGGGGGAGAGAGAGGAAAAAGAGCGTGGTTGGAAAGACGGAGTGTATGAACATGGATGGATGGGTCTCCTTTTCTTTTAGTTGGCCGTCTCTGGACTCTCTGGCTTGAACCAACGAACAAGGTCTTTGTGGGATTGACGGGCGACGCGAATCGCTGAGACGGACTGTGATGGGATCGTCGAAGGATTATTATTACACAGCCACCCGGAATACTCAGGAGAGAGGGGGGAAACTTTCCCAAGCCGTCGAGTATAAGCTCTGCCCCTTCCCCTCAAAGGTACAAGATCCATGGAATGTAAATTAAATCCAATGCTTGCGTATGATAGACTACTTACCATTGTCCCTTTCCCCCCCGCAAGAGAATTTGGATGCTGTGTGTCTGGAACAAATGTTGCCGGAGGATAAGAGGAAGAATAATAATCAGCCTTACTGGTGACCGTCACCCTCTCCATCGACATGATCGTATTTGTTAGGTGTCTGGACGATCACTATCATCACTAGACGAAGATTGGCCCGTCGAACCCCTGGACCCAGAAGTCCTTCGGTTTTTTTTATTGATTTTGCCTCCCCCCCATAGGACGGGCCCTCGTGTTAGGCCAATATCTCCTGGGATAAAACCATGGGCATCTGCCACTGGTGTCAGTTGACAGTTTTCATATCACGTTCCTTGGGCTGGACCCGGCGAATGGTGCCTTTTTTCTGTTCTTCTTTTCTTCTTCTCTTTCCCTTCTCTCTTTCCATGGGGAAGTCCTCGCGGTCTTGACACGGTACACTGGGTGACGTAGTGGAGGCGGGTTGCCCCTTTTCACCGGCCCACCGCGTCCAAAATCCAGCTGGTGAATAAATGAAGATCATAACATGGCGCGATCCGGGGGGGCACACTTATAGGCGCACCTTTGCACCGTCCCTTGGCACGACGGACCCCTGTGGGGTTACCGCAGAAATAGAAACAAAAATCTTAGGATGAGACTGCGTCAGCTTGTTGATCGAAGAAACTAACAAGTCATGACCCTTCCGCGGGGGCAAAGCTATATATATGAGGCGAATACCAAACTTAATCTATTGATGAATCGTTGAGAGAAGATCTTTGATCCTCCTGTTCATGACGACATCTCTTCGAAAGAGAAAGCGAGCCGAAGTCGCACGCCCGTTATGTGAAGTGGGAACAAGATATTTTAAGCCGCAGAGGCCAGACAACTTTTTTTCCAGCCAAGGCCTGGAGGTCTTAAGACAAAGCCAGAGCCAAGGCACACACACACCCACCCTTCTGTCCAACATGGAAACAATGACGACTGGCGGTTCGATTGCTTGCCAATGTCAAGTCGGATTAGGAGACCCTGACAAGCGAGGCATAGTGTCGATGGGGACGATAATTAGCCTTTTCGATAGGCGGTTCGTGGAAGGCTTAGACGGAGTTCGAGAACTCAGGGGAAGACTGAATCGAACAGGTCCATAATTGTCTAGGGAGTGAGACTTGAGGAATGAGGCCGAGCGTCTGCATTCTGTCTTGGAGTGCCTGTGCAACATGGAGTAAGTATCAGGTTTGAACACTCCTTTCACCTCAGTACCTAGTTTTCATCTTTATATGCATCACGTGGCGCATACTCTACGTTTATAATTCCTTTCATAATTACTATAATGAAGCCATTTTTTTGTCTTTTTTTCTTGATAGTTTTTGCGACCCGATGGATACTCCGTCCACACTACACACAGATGGGTTTAAAAATCAACTCAAGGGGACCAACAGCGAGCCACGTTACTACAGTCAGGGAAAAAAAAAAAACAGGACGGTCTGCCCAGTGGTGAGGTTACATCCTAATAGACAGATGACCGAGCACGCAAACCTCGTGATATTCAAAGACATCGCTGTCGGTCGCCACTCGGATGAGGGACAATACTTGGTGTTGGTCATACGCCGGATAGGGGAGATGTTTTAAATTTTCATCTGTTGGTGGGCTGTGTCTTGCTTCATCTATAATGCTGCACGGAGGGTAATTAGTAGTTACCCCAAGAAGATTCCCCTTATCAGGATCTCAAGGGAACCTCCCTAACCCCTTCCATACTCGCGATATCCGACTGCGATTCTCCCTTATTGATTTTCCCGGGGTTCTAGCGGAGACTCTAGAACTACAGAGAGACGTGGCCTGTTCGATCAAGGTCCCGTATTGTCAATACGGATATGGTAACCACTGTACTCGGTGTCTTCGATCCGAATACAGAACGGATAATACGCCATCATGATCCTCCCTGATGATTCGTGTGCGCGTCTCATGAAACCCTCCGTCGGCCTTGTCTAGACGTCGGGAAGACAGGGTTACCGCAGATGGGATGTCCAGGAGCATTACACTGGGACCTGTCAGACCATCCTCTCATCATCATGGGTGGCCATATGATTGACGGTACAAACATCGTTCCCTTGTCCTGATAAGGATTCATCGGTACAAGAACAATGCCTATCTGCCCCTTAAGTGCAATGGACCAAGTCTTCCCTAGACCGATTGCTCATTAGAAAGCTGTACTGTCTTCAGGCAACAAGGTTCCTGTGTGGGGGCTTACACTTCTCCGTAACCTATAAGACCAAGAGAAAGAGAACCTACTAAGGCAGGTACACAACGTAAAAGGACGTGTCTCTAACTCTCGATTGATTTCAGTCAAGATCTTAAATCAAATACCTCCAAGATCGTATTTCACCGTGGTAGATCCATTCCACACTCTGATTTATCTGAACACCTCCCCATTTGATGAGTGTACGCCAATGATCACCTTGCGCGGAGTGGAGTCTCAATTCAGTCGGCAGTGCAAAGACCACCTTGATAAATTAATATGACCGTGATAGATGGAGTGCTTTTCATTTCAATTGTCCAGTATCAGAAGGGGCGATCAAGTGCTTAGCAAAGGACCTGGACAAGATCGCAGGGAAGTTGGACAGCAATGGAAGTAAGTAACAGCGAAGGTGTAATTACCATGTAATGAAACCTCATTTCATCCGGTGACCGGTGACTAGTTCGTAACAGTAATAATTGAGCGCCCCTTCCTTCATCTTCGGCCGTTGTCCTCTTCTTCCGCCTTTCTCTTCAACAACACTGCTGGTCTCCTTTTCCTCCTCTTCAATTCACCTCCTGTGTTGCTCCAATTGTGTTCTGAACATACGCATTTGACTTGTCTTGCAAGCCTTCATCCCTCCGACACGTCCTCATCGAGGTTGTAGATCGCCTGGATGCTGCTCGGGTGATCCGCTTTTCTCGCCTCTTATCCCGATTCTCACACGCCTCGTCTGACCTCGAAGCGCTACGGAACCGGAAACCACCCCCTGCTGACGATCAACGGTCAATTCGGTCATTGCTTGTCATTGCGACATCTTGAGGAACAACTTCACCTGCTCCGAGGGATTGATTCCGATAATTGACAATTGTTCGGGTCCATTGGGAGTTAGCCAGAGCGCAACCCGCAACGCAATCTGGCCTCACGGCAATTAGCTTCTCTTGGCATTTCCCGCTCTTCTCCTTCAACCCACACGTCGTCTCCTCCAATCTCTCAGCTCGATGATCTAAAGTCAACTTGAAGATCTGCGAGAGGTCGCCCGCTTGGTTTCTTCTCGCACATGTACTAGTTGTCTAGTTGACAGCTGTCTCTTTCCGACTCGTGACGCGTGCGCTGGTTGCTCCAATTCCACCGCACGGATTCGCATTCCTCTCCTTTCGCCCCTAAGCCGTCTGCATTGTGATTGTCTACTGTAAGTATGATCATATCGCCTATTCCCCGCGTCTTTGGCTGACCCTGCTTTCCGTAGTAGCCAAAATGATGAACCCATACATTAGCTGGGCCCTCGTGCTCGTTGTGGCCGGCGGCCTTGGCTGGTACTACAATGGCCCTGTCCCCAAAACGAAGTCCCCCATCAAGCCCGCCACGGAGAAGACCGAGGCGGCCGTGAACGTGAAGAAACCGAAACGGAAAACGAAGAAGTCGCCGGAACCCTCGCCGGCCCCCGCCCCCAAGAAGGAGGAAAAGCCCGTGTATGAGCCGCAGGCTGACGAGGCCGATGAAGAGATTGACCAGAAGGAGATGGCCAAACGCTTTACCGCTGTGAAGAACGGGGTCACTCCCGGCGGCGGCAGCAAGTCGCAGAAGAAAAGCAAGAAGGCCGCCGCTTCCTCCCGGGCCGAGAAGGGCGACAAGCGCTCGGTTTCTCGTACCTCTTCCACCGGTGCGGATGCCGATGATGATCTGTCCTCCACCGGCTCTCCCATGGTCAATGCTGCCACTTCGTCTACCGATTACGTTTCGGATATGCTCGAGGCCCCCGCCCCTGGTGCTTCCGTCCTCCGTGTCACTGGTTCCATGGACAGCGACTCTCAGAAGAAGAAGAAGCCCCAGTCCTTCAAGCAGGTTGAAACCAAGAAGCAGCGCCAACAGCGTCTGAAGAATGAGGCCCGCAAGCAGCAGGTCCAGGAAGCTGAAGAGGAGCGACGCAAGCTGCTGGAGAAGCAGCTGCATTCCGCTCGCGAGGCGGAGCGTCGGGCCGCGGCCACCTCGAAGCCGTCTGCGCCCCAGACCAATGCCTGGCAGACGAAGAGCGCCGCCAACGGCACCAACGGTGTCAGCAGCGCTCCCAAGCCCGCCCAGGCGGCCCCGGTGGACCTCTTGGACACCTTCGAGCCCGCCGCTCCGTCCTCCCAATCCTTTGGCCAAGGCATCCCCATGGAGGAAGAGCAGATGCGCCTGCTCGGTGCGGGCGAGGACCAGTGGACGACTGTCCCCAGCAAGAAGGTCAAGAAGAAGGGTGGCAAGACCGACGAGAGCGAGGCCAGCGCTACGGAGAGCCAGCCTCCCTCATCTGCCCCTACTCCCGCCCCGGTGGAGCCCAAGGTGAAGGTGACTCCCACCTATCTCCCCGACGCTCTTCGCTCCGGGCAGAAGGGCCACCCGCTCGACTCCGACTGGGCCGCTTGAATGACCCGTCTTGCATTCTCTCCGCTCCACACGCTACACCGGCGAAGGGGGCAGGACCTTCCATCTCCGCGGGGGACGCGCAGCTTGGACTGTATCTACTAGTATCACTCGAGGCTTTGGCGTTCTCGGTCATCGACTTTATCAAAAGCCAGCCCCGTTGGCGAGGCATCGCATTGCTGAGGTTTCGACGACGGACGATTCCCATTGAGGACACAGAAAACACCAAAAATATCCCTGAACAGAAAAAAAGCAAGGTAGAGAGGAGTGGCATGTATTCTTGATATCATCTTTATCATTCCATTGTTTTCTTTTTAGGTTCCGGCTTCGTGTTTTCTCTTCTTTTACCACTTCATCTCATCCTTTTCTCATTTTTCCTTTTCCTTTTCCTTTTCCTTTTCATCTAATTTCTTTTTTTTCTTTATTTTTTTCGCTTGTGGAAACCGACCATGTTCTCCGTATTCTGCATGACGCTGTGGATCCATGGCCGAGCGGAATATCAGACTGGACGGCGTCCTGAAACCTCGGCCTAGGTTAGCAGAGGCTCAGACGAAAGTGTGGAGTATGATCTACAAGGTTCGTATGTCCACCCGGGCGACAGCTGGCCTCTTTTCTATTTTTGTTTTCTTCACGAGGGGCTATGTTCGATCGTCCAGATCAGGTTACTGTTGTTTTCTCTCTGTTCCATGCGCTTTTGTTTTACTACCGGAATTATGCTTGGTTTGGGTGGGGGGGAAGGAGGAAAGATCTGGGATCCTCCGATTGATGTGGGGATCGGTGTATGTATCTTTAATACCGTGTATATCCATCCAGTGAAGAATGATGAATGCGGGTGCTCTGACAAAATTCAATTTCGGGACCACTGGCGTAGCGATGCTGATCCCTGGAGGTCAGGCAAATGCCACTGAATGGGGGGAATTCTATTGAGGTTTATTGAAGGAGGCGCAGGGCGGGAGTTGACCATACCGCAAGTGGACTAGCGGCGAGTTCCGGTTATCGTGTCCTGAACTGGCCTGAAAGTCACGGACCACCAACAACTGCAGGCGGAGCAGAATAACAACTTACCTTCCACCCTCACCACTCCTTTCACCTCTTGTTTCTTATACTCTTCTCTTCTTCTCGACTTGGCCAACTCTTGACACCTCGTGTCTCTTTCCTCTCCCTTGCGCTTCATTTCCTTACTCTGCCAACCGCCTGGTTTGCCGTTCATTGTTTGTTTTTCCTTCCGCCACTGCCGAAACTATACCCGGCATCATCCACCTCCCCTTCAGCCCTCGTTCTCTATTCCACATCACCGAAATCAAATAAAAAGAAAGACCCCAGATCTCCCGCTATGGCGCAAATCCGGGGCACCGCGGGATACAATCTCGGCCATCAGAACCCCTTCCAGGGTCCAGGGCGAGCGGATGCCATTGACGATCCGAGCCCCTTGGATGCGATCCGGGAACAGACCAGCAAGATTGAGGACTGGCTGGACACGATGTCGGACCCGATCAAGCCGTATGTTCTCTCCGAAACTCTCGTCCTCGAGGGGTCACTCCAGATTGTGTTGGATGAAGGGGGCATTTGCAATGGCAGTTTCCTGCTAACACCGTGTCTTTTTGCTCCGCAGGTATCTACCCGCCTTTGGCCGATTTCTGATCGTGGTCACCTTCATCGAAGACTCGTTGCGCATTTTGACTCAATGGAGTGACCAGCTCATGTACCTGCGGGACTACCGAGGGAGTAAGCCATACCCTTGCTTTGCGACAAGGCGGGCCTTGTCCCGTCGCCCACCCCTACCGAGTACAAGCGGTCATGTCGGAAGCCGTGGCTAACTCTGCATCTCCTTAGTCCCATGGGGCGTCACGCACACCTTCCTCCTGTTCAACGTGATTGCGATGTCGATCTGCTCATCGCTGGTCATCGCCCGCAAGCACACCGAATTCGCTGTCGCGGGCCTGCTGCTGGTCGTCATCACCCAGGGCCTGGGATACGGACTCATCTTTGACCTCAACTTCTTCTTCCGCAACCTTAGCGTCGTCGGCGGTCTTCTCATGGTCCTGTCCGATTCGTGGGTTCGCAAGAAGTTCGTGCCGGCGGGACTGCCCCAGCTCGACGAGAAGGATCGCAAGATGTACGTCCAGTTCGCGGGACGTGTCTTGCTGATCTTCCTCTTCATCGGTTTCGTCTTCTCCGGTCAGTGGAGCTTGTGGCGCATCGTGGTCTCCCTGTTTGGCCTGGTCTCCTGCGTCATGGTCGTCGTTGGCTTCAAGGCCAAGTTCAGCGCCATCATGCTGGTGTTGCTGTTGAGCGTGTTCAACGTGCTCGTCAACAACTTCTGGACGGTATGTTCCATAACATCGAGCCGAGCTCTGGAAATATGTGTGTTCAATTACTGACCCATTGCAGCTCCACCCTCACCACCCCCAGAAGGACTTTGCCAAGTACGATTTCTTCCAGATCCTCTCCATCGTGTAAGTGACGTCATCCACCCTTCCACCCGTCCCGTGACTAACACCGGCATACAGCGGAGGTCTGCTGCTCCTTGTCAACATGGGCCCGGGTCAACTGAGTATGGACGAGAAGAAGAAGGTCTACTAAAGACCGGACGTCATCGGGAGAATCCCAAAGGCAAAGTAAAACAGAAAACAGAAAACACTAAGAAAAAAAGGTCCACCGAGTTTAGTCGATTGTATGCTCGTGACATGATTTTTATGGGCTTAGGGCTAGTGAGACCCTTATGAATATTGAGACTTGATTGCATTCACTTCATTTCCTTTGACATCCATCAATCTATCTATCATTCTGGGAAGAAGAAAAGCGCACCTGCATGCCATGCCCTTCATACTGGACCATATTATCTCTCTACTTATCTAGTTATTCTTTCTGGGGAACTGACAATGGAATATCTATCTGGTTGGATTGGATTAGCTGCATTTATCACCAGTCAGTCTTCAATGCAGAGTTGATTGAATCCATGCATTCTCTATCTATCTCTTTCTTAATTTGTTCCTGTATGTCACTCTAAACAGCAATTTCGGATCATTCAATCAACCATTTAATCTTCCTCCTTTTACTTATTTTCATGGGCGTTTTCCTCCTTGCATACGTGGGCGTGGGTCTCCTTTCTCCGGCGCCCTTGCTCCTCCGTTTTCTATTTCTTTCTGTGCTATTTTCGGTTTCTTGTTTATTTACATGTTTGTTTTATTTACTTTGGGCAAAAAGCTAAGTAACGTATCTGTAACAAATATGCTACGTAGGTAGATATTCTAGTCGTACTACATCTATCTAACTATTTATCTGTCTATCTATCTATGTCCATAATGAACAAAACAACAATAGGTAAATAAATACATTAAATGAACCGAACTGAACATTTACTAGACATTGAATTGGTACCTACCATCTCACAGATAGCAAGCAGCAAAAGTAAACAAGCAAGCAGGCAAGCATCTTCGAATTAAATAAATAAATAAATACCTAGAAATAAATATCCACCTATCTATATTCATTCATAACTACCTAGATAATCCAATGCCTTTATACTTAATATTCATATGAGAAAAGTAATTAGGTATGTACCTACTTAGCCTCCCCTTTAAGAAGGACGACAGCCACCATATATATAACATAGAATATAACTTGAGCCGTTTTTTCTCATTCCTATATGTAGCTACCTACCTAGGTAGGACAGTTAGGCAATCTCACGCTGTATTAACCATAGATAGATAGATAGATAGATAGATAGATCAGTATCAGCAAAGACATATCATTTTATAAATTATTTCCTGTTTGAGTATGCGCATACGGTATTTGTTTGACTGGTTATCTACCTACCTACATACATCTACCTACCAGGCTATCTATCTATCTTTCTATCTACCTTGAATATATATCAAATATATATGCATAATATATGCATAATATATACATACACTACCCTACCTTCCCCCAATATAAAATAATTAATGCAGCCCACTCAATAAATAATCACCCAATTATCAATGCACACCCATTTATACAACCCCTCCCCTATTTATTACTACTTAATTAAACGATCATGCAACTGATTTGGTTTGATTCGTTTCATTCCTCTCCTATCTATAACTGACTAGGCGAACTAATAAACCAAACTAAACTAATCAACCAGTAAAAGAAAAACAACATCGAACGCTCAAATAATGCACCCTCGCAAAACAGGAGACAAGGCAAGACAAGACAGACAGAAAGAGAATAGATATACCGAGGTTATTAAAAAAGTAGTGTACACGAACGCAGTACCGGAGAAGTAAGGTAAAGAAATATCTGATAACTAAGGAGAGTAATCCGCGCAGGGTAGGTAGCTTAAACAGGTAGCTGGAGGATAGGATAATAATAAGGATGCATGCAGTGTTTAGGACTCCTGCGCAGGGACGGCGGGAAATATGAAAGAAAGTAGGAAAGAAAGAAAGAAAGAAAGAAAGAAAGAAAGAAAGAAAGGGAGGCGGTAGTAGGGAAATGGGAGACGAGGAGAATAGCCAGGAACGTCCTGTCCTGTTCTTCCTGTCACGTCACGTTCGATTCGTGCTGGTCCTGCCATTCTGTGCACATAGCTTTTTTATCTATTCGAACGGCTAACGGTTTGTTGGTTTTTTTCTGGCTCCCATGCAGAAAAGGATAAAGAATGACCGCTTTTGTTTGTTGCCAACGCCGAGGAAAATGGAAAGGTGGATTGGATACCGCCCTTGGAATCAGAACGAAAAATGGAAACAGCCTTGAGAAATTGAACACCCAGCATAACAGAACGCAACGGATGAAAAGCGAGGAAGGGGACAGAGTTCGACCATCACCCTAGATATCCATACTCCACCGCCACGGCCGGATCTGCTCCAAGTGGCCTAGTGCAACATCGTCGCCGGGGTCGTTGATTTCCACATGGACGCAGTGGACCTTGTTATCCCGCTGCAAGGTGGAAAGAGTCTTGGAGATCTGTGGGCGGTGCGCTTTGTCATCGTCCATGGCCTTGGACACAGGCCGTGACACGGGGGTATCGGGAGAGTGTAGGGAGACACCAGGGGAGGAGTCGGTCGGAGAAGGGGGTGACGAGGAATCTGATCGGGAATGAAGGGACTCAGGGATGACGAATTTCGATTCATCGCGGCCGTACACGAAGGCCGAGGGGAGGAGTTGTGGAACACGACTGTCGGGTCCAGCGGGTTCCCGACTGCGATAGGCAGTTGGAGTGACACGAATCGAAGGCTTAGGGTTTTGTTCCGGAACACGGGAGGAACGATGGGATGGTTGTCGCTGGGAAGACGTAGGCCCAGTAGCATTCTTCTCGGGGACGGTTTGTCGGGTGCCCTGACTGGGGCTGCTGGCGGAAGAACTGAAGCGTTCCTTGCCCGCCATGACCTTGGCGCTCGGCGGGGGTTGCAGCATCCATCGCGTCTCCGCCTTGCTCTTCGGCCCGCTGACGATCGGAGGGTGCAGGTCGTTGACGGGAGGCACTCGAGCGATGTAGTACTTGCTACTCGAGTCCTCATCCGCCCGGCCCCGACCGGAGAGTCCGACGGACGAACCCTTTACCTCGACCTCTTCACCCCACAGCGGTTCGTCCTCCCGTTGATACCGCATCCGATTCCACCGGTCGCCCAGGGGGTGCTTGAGCACGCTCTTATCCTTCTTCTGCAGCCGGTCGAGCTCCAACTCGGAGGCGTCCGGAGGTGGATCGGTGTTCCAACTATCCGTCCGGCGATGGTTGTTGCGATGCCTTCGCGGCGGGGGTCCGGGACCCAGAGCGATCTCCTCATTCCATCCTGGATTCGTGCTAAATGCGGTGGGCTGGGCAAAGGGACGGGGCTGGTCGGTGACGACGGCGTCGATCTTCTCGTTTTCGCGGCGCGATCGGGCAGCATCTTTCATGCGTTTTCGACGGTCGACCGAGTTGGCACAGGGGGTGCAGGTAGCATAGTAGAATACGGCGGACTGGACGCCCCGATAGAGCCACATGGTGACGGAGACGGAGGCGGAGGGAAGATGGCTTCAGTTCCAGCGGATAACACGGATCACCGATAACACGCGATACGGTCGATCCGGCGACTACGGACAGGGCGTTCAGAAGAACAGACGAGCCCGTGGGCACGAACAAGTACAATCCGAAGTGTGCAGCGACGGTGACGAGAACATGAAGGGCGTTCTTGGCGGATGAAGGCTGGCAGGTATCGATAACGGAGGTCGCCCAGCGACCTACAACGTATGGGCGGTGAGATAGGGGAAGTAGGGGAAGGGACTCGATAAAGGAGCCAAGAAGAAGAAGACGACAATCTCCAGGGACGAGAGAACTGAGGGGGAGGAAAGGAGCGACAATCAGACGGAGAGAGGATATTCGAAGAGGGGGAGGAGAGGAGAGGAGAGTTGAGGAGGGAAAAGAGAGTAAGAGGGGAGGCGAAGTGAGAGGAGAGAGGGAGAGAGAGAAAAGGGACCGATAGTAAGGAAGGTCAGGTAAGGAACGAGAAGTGGAGCGTCAGGCAGTCAATCAATCAGTCAGTGACAGGCACCGCCTCAGGCCCGTAAGTTCAGGGGTGGCAGGACGCGGGACGAAACTTGTCTTGGGACGGCTTGGCACGGGCGGGGCGTAAAGAAACGGCGCAGTCAGAGATTGATGATCCATTGGTTTAAACAAGGGGGAACATGATATTGATTCCTTCTATTTATTCCCAGGCGAACAGATTTATTTTTTATTTTATTTTATTTTAAAATTTAACTCCCTATCCGATGTCATTAATCTCCTATTCCCATGGCTACGCAACGGTGCCGAATTCCTTATCCGGAGAATCCTGGCGTCCGGTCCATGCCACGGAACTCATCTCCCTCCCGAACTAGACAGATACCATTGCAACACTAACATCAGTCAGGTAGAGTGATATGGAGTAGCATTCCTTTCTTCGTCCTAACAGTAGGTATCAATGTAGATCTCTCGGTCACAGGTGTCATGTTGGAGCCCCTTCGGGATTCCGTTCCTCCCAACTGGCAGCAAGGCGACCAAGGATAGAAAAACAGAACACATGGAACATGTACATCACTGTGGACTCCACGATGCGTTGTGTTTCTTTGCTTTTTCCTTTTCGTTCCCCAAATAGATTCACCGCCGTTGATTGGGGGCGCGGTCGTCGACGTTTCCCCTGCCCAAATTCCCCAGTAGGAGACGGACCGCACAGATGGCCATCTCCCATCCCATCACATCTGTCCACCGTCCCGAGGCTCGTAAGTTCTCATGGCGCCCCCTCCGGAAGAGCGTGATCGGTTGGTCGACAGAGGATAACAGCGGACGTTCAGACCAAGTCCACAGCCACAGGGAACGATTCTGATCTCATCCCCCCACGCATGCAGGCCGCGGCATGGTCGTGCGCCCCGTCCCCGCATGGCCCTCAGTCAGACAAGTGACGCCCTAGACCGCTTGCCACCTCACCACCCCTTCCCTTGAGAACAATAAAAAAAAAAGAAAAAGAAAAAAGAAGAAAACAGGAATAAAAAGTAAATCATGAGGAAAACCAGCTCGACTAAGCATGCCAAGCCAAGCCCAACCGAACCTCCCCACGTCATAGTTCGATCATCCACCGCCGTAATCGTGAACAAATTTAGAGACAAGAGAGACAACAAGACCAATGGAGGGCGAGCGAGCGAGCGAGAGAATGTGTGTGAGAGGGAAGAGAGAACCAGCCAGCTAGCCTCCTGTCGTAGGCAACCGTCGTAAGCATGCATGAATGCAGAGCCTCACGCATTCTTCGTGCCCCGAACCACTTCGCCCTTGACCTTCGTCCAGTCGATGTCCGCGTCGATCTTCTCGTCAACCTCACCGCACACCACCACGTTGTCTCCGCGGATGAGGTAAAGCCCGTGCTCGATCTGCGAGCTCGGTTCCGGGTCGTCGGGTGTCCGGATGATACGCTCGATCGTATCCAGGAGGACTAAATTTGTCAGCTGGTCGGTGGACAGCAGTGTGCCCAGCAGGGTGCGGCCGTCAACGGTCAACACTAAGATTTTCTCTGGGGCGCGGTAAACCACGTATTAGCTTCCCTTGCGTGGAGAGGTCGCGTCGATCTGGGTTCCTTACTGTTGATATAAGCGTTGAGAGACATTGTGGAATTTCGGAAAGAAAAATGATAAGAAAAAGGGAAAAAAAGTCGTGAATTGGTAGTGATGGGGTATCTCCGAGCTCGACTGCGCGCGTGGGATAAAGACCCTTCAATAACGATGTGATCCCCAGCTAGTCACGGCTATTTCGGTTCGTCGGGAGAGCCGCGCTCGTCTCTAACATGAACAAGTGGAACCGGGACGAGGTCTTGAACGTAGACAGACGCAGTAGGTCACGGTGGGATGGCCTCAACACGGTTCAAGGTCGCTCGACTCGGAATTTCGTGAGCTGGTGATGCTACCCGACGTGGTGGGAGAGCTCGAGGGTGGTGTCGTTCTCGGCACACGTTTTCGGGAAGGGGCGTAGATATGACAGCTTGTATATAGCCGGGCCGTTAAAAGGACTGGTCTGGGTAATGGTGAGTTATGTAGCGAGGGGCGTGGCCGGGCAATTGAAAGTGTTTGCGCTGCTTCTCCGGGTCCCGTCACCGTCGCCGATATGGTTTACATGGTCACGTGAGAGCAGAGATGGACCACCGTCCATGTCAATGGCTGAGGCGTTCCACCAAGGCGCTCCTTCACGACTTATAATTATGCTCCTATTGAAATAGATCGGCCAGATATTCATTACGAGAGAGTCGCCTCTCGTCAACCGTAAATACTTTGGTGGTTGGTGAGTCTTTATTCTAGTAAGGTTCATTCCATGTTGATTGATCCAGAATAGCATGATACAATTTATGGAATATATTGATTCACTGCATACTACTGACTACTCGCTCTGCTAGTCTGCTCAGCCAGTCAAAGCCCTCAGATCCAACGGCACACTGCTCCCCCGCCCTGCGCGATACCGTCGAGCACCCCCGACGAAAGGCCGAGGCTTGGGGAAAAGTCCCTCGGCTTGGAACTTAAATCGATTGTCATCTATCCGAATGGCTCCGTGCGCACCTGGGCCCAGAGGGCTCGATCCCGGCGACGGCCCGCCGTTCGTGAGGGTGAAAGCGCTGGGGTCCAGAGGGGAACGACTGGGTTGGGAACTGGCGGGACTGTCGAAGGAATGTGAAGGCTGAGGGGGCTGACTGGGAGGAGGTGGCGGAGGTGCAGCGGGCGCCGACGCTGCGGGTGGAGGTGGGGGTGGCGCGGACGGGGTATGATGGCTAAGGGCGTTTCTCGCTGCTTGTACTGCTATCGAAGCAGCGGCTGTCCCGTTAGGCGGTAGCGGGGCTGATGATGGAGGCGGGGGCGGGGGAGTAGATCGCGCCGGCGCTGGAGGAGGGGGAGCTCGGGGGGCGGACGCCGAAGGCGGAGGAGGGGGTGGTGCCGACGGACTGGCGGAGGGAGGTGGTGGGGCGGGGGCCGAGGGCTTCCTGGAGGATACAGGCGGAGGGGGTGCTTTCGCCGAACCGGGCACGGGCGGAGGTGCACGAGGAGGTGGAACATCGGGGGCTGACTTTGCCGATGCGGTTGAGATAGTTGACGACGGTCGTGATGCCGGCCTCGGCGGAGGTTTCCTGAGATTCGCGACCAACGGGTTCGGCGCAGGTGGCGGAGAGCCTGCCGAAACCGGGCGTGGTGGAGGACGAACGCCTGGAGGCTTTGGAGCCGAGGCAACTGGGGGCCTAGAGCTATCGTTTTCCGACTTATATGGCGAGTCACGGTTGGCACCGGTATCAACCCCTCCTCGACTGCGCAGTTTGGGCATCCCGCCAGCAAGAATCCCAGCAAGCTGCGGAGGAGCTCCCGGCGCGCTGTCGCCTCCCGATCCTGCTCCGCTATCACTCCGCCCTCTACTCGCTGCTGATGGAATTGGTGGCGCTGCTCCGGGAATTGGCGGTGCCTGTCCGGTGGGGGGCTTCTTCATTCCTGGAACAGGCGGGGCACTCGCAACGGGAGGCGCGCTCGATTTCACTGTGCCTCCGATCTGTGGTGCCGACCTGTCGTTGGTCACGGCCTTCTTCAACCGAGTGCCTTTATTGATATCTGACAGGAGTGCGCCCTACCAAGAGATTAGCCGTTGACCAGGGTGGGCGCTTCATATTCATTCGTATCTTACCCGACCTTTCACCTCGGATTTGGACGGTCTATTTGGTAGATTGGCAGGCGGCGGCGGAGGAGGAGGACCACCCATCGCGCCGGGTGGTGGCGGGGGCGGGGGCGGCGGAGGCATGCTGTCGAGACAACTATCTAAGACAATTGGGTATGGCGCTCGATGATGGGGAGATAGGGATAAGGCTCGATGAGGTCACTTAGGGAGAACGGCACTCCAAAACTGTAGGGATCATTTGGTTCTTGCCTTGTAAGGCGAGGATCAACCGAATGAAAAAATTCCAAGACGTAGAGACGTCGACTAGACGGATGTGTTGACAACAAGGGGAAGAGGGAGAAGGGAGTGAGATAATGAAGGTTTAGGTAGATGGTTCGTCAGAGTGAGGGACTCAAGGCTCCCGTCGGAGTTCAGCGCACTAGTGGCGGTGTTGCCGCCGGCAGTATGTCTCCGCCTTGGCAAAGTAGACGGTAAATATCCCGATCGACTTTGTCGTGGTTAGCATCGTTGACCACAGTCCCACAGTTCCACGATGATGATGAAAGGCATTGCCCTTCCCCGTCAGAAGGGTTTGAGGCCCCAGGCGCTTGTGTGTCAGTTGTGTCAGATATCTGCTTCCCCCGCTCCCCGCCAGCCGCCTCAATTTGCGCGGGCCTATACGACCAGACCGTTCACCCGCAAGACGGAAATCGGACAATTGCGCTCCAGAAATGGACTGAACCGACCATTTAATTTTCCTCGATCAATTCCGAGACGGTTCGCATCCACGGCCACGGAATCCCCCGTTTCGCAGAACCCCGAGGCTGCCCTCGCGCAGATCGAACAGGAACTCAACGAGCTGCGAAACACGGACGCGGTCCCTTCGAACGAGACGGTCGTAGCCCTTCTGCACCGATGCCAGGAAATAGCCGAGGCGCTGGTTCTCCCCGAGCAGGACTCCAAATCGCCATCCACAAGGAAAGAGGACAACGAGATATCGCACCTCCTTGACCTGGAGGAGAAGAACCAAACACGGAAGCGAACCCTGTCATCCCGCAAAGACACCATCCCACAACTCTCCAGCGCCGTCTCCCGCATCGTCTACGAGCTCCTCTCCGACGAGAAGGTCTTCATCACCCCAGAAGCCCTAGCCAGCTACTCCAAGACCCAAACGCTGCTGAAGCGCCCGGACCGATTCCCCGAGATCTTCTACCAGTACGCGCACAAGCCCCACCCCGAGGAGGGCAGCTCGCCCGTCAAATACCACAAGGCGAACCCCAAGGATATCAACAGCGCCATCCCCGTCGACATCGCCGACATGGCGCTGGGTGTAGCGATCGAGCAGCGGAACCTGCCCCTCGTGCTGTCGATTATCGACCATACCTTCTGCGCGCCGGCCTTCCACCGCGCCAAGATCTTCAAGAAGGCTGCCATCCCGCTGGGCGGTCTGGCGGCTGCCCCGGCCGCTTGTTATGCCGTTGCCTCGTGGGCGGCGACCATGCAGAATACTATGGATCCTGGCACCGCGACGGGGATCGCGTTCGCTGCTATCCTTGCGTATGTGGGCGGTACTTCTTCCGTTGGGCTGCTGGCGATCACGACGGCGAACGACCACATGGAGAGAGTCGTCTGGCAGTCGGGGATGCCGTTGCGGCAGCGCTGGCTCCGCGAGGAGGAGCGGGCCGCTTTGGATAAGGTTGCGCTCGCGTGGGGGTTTAAGGATGAGTACATGAGGGGTGAAGAGGAGGGGGAGGAGTGGGAGAGTCTGCGGGAGTTTATCGGTATGAGGGGGATGGTTCTGGATAAGACGGAGTTGATGCCTGGAATGCAGTAAACGCGAAATTAGGCATTACTGTCCTCTTGTATTTAATCTTATAGACATTATGTAGTTTATATCATGTAGTTCTACGCATACTTGAATTGCACCTTCTGTTACCTTTTCTACGAGACCATCAAATAATGACTACGGGATTGTGAAAAAAGGTAGAACCAAATCGTGAGTGTTTTTCATTCCATACATAAGGCGTTCAAAAACCCACAGCTAAGATCCTAAGCCCCCAGCGTAACGCAAGAGTGCAAGACGTCTAGTACAGACGCTTGGGAGGAGACATGGAAGCCTTGATGACCAGGCTTCCAACGTTCTGCCAGCCCTTCTTCAGCAGGGAGACGAGGTAGTTGATGGCCAGCATGACGTTGGAGACCAGCTCGTCCTCGGTCATGCTGACGTTGCCGACGGCAACACCCAGGCACAGAACCTTCTTCAGCTGGAACTTGATGGTGGACTTGACGTCGGTGACCTTGTTGTTCAGGTCCTCACCGTGGGAGACGGGGGTGGGGAACTTGCCGGCTAGAGGAAAGAAAAAATCAAGGTCAGTTTTGAGGCAGAGGATGGCGAGGGGAACTGATGGCACCTACCCTTGGACAGACCGGGACCAAGGAGACGGGGAATCTGCTTGATCAGAGACTCGGAAGCCAGGAAGGCATCGTACTTGCGAGCCAGCTTCTTGATGAGCTTCTTGTTCTTGTTCAGCTTCTTCAGGTCATCGGTGGACATGCCGTCGATGCCGTGGTGCTTGGCACGGTCGAGATCGTGCTGGTCACCAAGAACACTGTACGATGCAACTGTCAGCCATCCAATTCTCCCATTGTCCATCGATCGATGGTTGTTCCTTTCCCCCGCCGATCTCATCCATTCTTCAAGATTTGTCGGCGCAGAGGCGTGTGGACGTACCAGATGGTCATGTTGGGACGGGGCACGGTGGGCAGGCGGATGGTGCCGGAGAAACGCTTGTCACGCTGGGGGTCATAGTTCTTCAGACCGATCTGAAGCTCGACGGTCTCGAGGAAGTTCCTCTTCTTCTCATTGAGAGAGTAGTTGAGGAGCTGCGAAACGTTATCGCGCACTCCGGCTGTCACGAGGCAACAGACGTTAGCAGCGGTTTCATCGGGGTTGACGGCATGAATGAAATAGAAGAATCGTACCGACTGTAATCTTCGACATGATGCTGACAGTCTTCCAAAAGAACTCTTTTTCAGGATCTTAAGGTGTGGCTCTGCGCTGATTCCTAAGACAGAAAGAAAAGAGGCTCCCGACTCGTGAGAAAATCCTGTCTCCGCTTGTGGGTGGAAGTGGCGCTAACCGTATGTGGGCTAGCCTTGCCCTAACTGCTTAATGAGGTTTCATTGATGACAAAGGCACTCGCATAAATATTAATGCACTAGGTCACGTGTATACAACTTATTGAAGCTGTTGTCAAAACAAAAGATTCTAACTTCTACAATGTTCATCTTGGATGTGATGCCATTCCGCTTTCAAGTATAAGGAAGGATGAAGACGTTTCCCCAGTCTGGCAGTGATCCCAATACCTTCCAACCCATCCTAGCGGTATCTCTACCCAGAACGCGCATACACGCAAACCCTGTTCTACATCTGGATCTAGGATTATACTTTAACTACATTTATAATTAAAATTCGAGAATTACATCAAAGCGATTACCACTACAAGGCTCATATGCAGCGGACGATATGCAAAGTCACATTCTGGTAGCAAATGTTTTGGGGAGTGGTCATAGGTCGGTCAGCTGCACAGGCCGCCTCCTCACGCCCGCAAGGCAGCGGAACACTGGGCGCGAATCGACTGGTAAATTGACGCTGCCCGGCTCAGCCCTCAACTGACTAGTCTAGTCATTCGCTCCTAACATTAGCACGCGGCTGAGAAAGCGCTGATGATGTCTTGAATGTTAACGATTATTAGTATGCTTGCTGAGGCACTTTGTGCTAAGGAAGAAGCGCTTATTTTCTCTCATCTTTTCATCTGGCTATTGTTTACTGTTTTACTGCTTATTACTGGCCCGTTTTACATTGTATATACCCCAGGCTTAATTGTCACTTTGCCAAAACGCGCCCAGACGGTTTGCCCAGCACGTGAGGGGAAGCTGAAGCAAGCATGTCTGAATCTCCGCACTTTCAGAGCTTCCAAACACCCCGCGAGTATTATTCGAGCTTTGCCAAGAATCCAAACATCCAGAATGGCTTCGATAACATCGATGATGGCACGAATTTCAGGACTTACTTGAGACACCTACGGAATCCTGGGACGCGCAACTTCGTGCTAGACTTTGGCAATGATGATGCGTGGTGTGCAGTGAACATGGAGAATGACGACCTCGCAGCCTTACTCCAACAGCAGGTATGTGGCAAGGAATCATTTCAATTGTCGATAGGCTCTGATTGATTTACTAGAAACCCCGGTTCTTTGGGACTCGGTGGATGTAAGCCGCATTGACACCTTGCTACCGAATGTTTTGGTTCGCTAACAGCGAATTTAGAAACATCTGGGCCCCCGAGGAGCAGAAGGACATAATCAGGGTGAGTTTCACAGCAAGCGCTGTAGACTCTCCGTGAGGCTGACTCGTCCAGACTATCACAAGCCACTATGGGGTCTCGGAGCGGTTGCGGGGAATGATGTGTACAGAACCTGTGGGACATTCATCCGAATCTGCCACCAATGCCGACCCTTCGAAAGCTCAGTCTTCATCGGTGGAAGTCACCGATCCATCTCCCCGTGTTCGCATGGATGATCTCGAAGAGGCGAACGCGACGAGGGATTTCGCAACGCAAAGCGAAGTCCAGACGGCTGCGTCATTCAGAGGCCTCACATTCGCCGATGTGACGAACGAAATATGGCATTTTTGCTCCGTTGACCATGGACCACGTTGTATGTAGCACTGGGCCATTCTAGTTTCCTCTACTCGCTTTTTAACAAAGACTGCAGATACCTGTCTTGGGTATAACTCTCTGTACATCGTGCCGAACGTCGAGATACGGAATGGGAAGCATCTCCCAGAAGGAAAACGATTATGGTCGTGGTTAATTCTCTTTAATGACGGTAAGGTCTTATTTTGGGCTGTGACGGGTTTCCGCTAATTTGGTAGGGACCGTCGTGTCGATCCAGGAGAATCCGTATCCTGGGGCATCCAAGCCGTCGGAAAACGAGCTGAACTCAGTCCTCGGGATCGTCCGCAGAAATGTACAATTTGTCTTTGCTGGGGTTTCTAACCAACACTCTGCCTCGTCGGAGAGCGACTCGTTGGTGACTATCCGAGTGCGACACTTCCGCGATGCAGGACCCGACGACTCAAGCATCAAGCCGGAAGACGGACCAAGCTTGCTTTTCTTCTATATCTTTGACGATTGGCCCACGAGCTATGCCCTCGTTGCGAAGCGGGAGCACAAATATGGAGGTCTCCTCGACAAGCTGGTATGTGCTCCTAGTCGTTTGGTTGGTCTCTCGTCTAACGCGGCGACATAGAGACAAGACATGCTTACCAAGCCCGCTGTTGATCTGGTAAACGAATTGCACAAGCTGGGCCGACAACTGGGCGTCTTAAAACGCCTATACCAGAGCTACGAACTGATCATGCTGCGTATTCTGCAACAACAGCGTACCCTCCGTGACGAGGCTCGCTCGAACCCTCAACAACAATCGGCCGTGCAGGTCAATGGGGGACCCCAGACGGCGGACGCCCAACACCAGACACCGCTAAATAGCCCAGGTTTCCCGATTGGGTCGGACCACAGCGTAGGAGTGGCACTGAGTCCCGCTGCCGTGACGCGTTTCGAACGGCTGCTCGACCGTATCAAGCTGTACTGTCTCTCGGAGCTCGAAACGTGCCTGACGGAAAAGGAATCCATGACATTTCTTGTAAGACGCTTGTCTCATGCCGTCGCGAACACTTTGCTGACCAGTCGATAGAATTTCAACTTGATCGCCCTGAAGGATTCACAGGCTGTTGAGAAGCTGACCCGTATCACGATCCTCCTGGCCAAGGTGACAATCCTCTTCCTGCCCGTGAGTTTGATGACCGGATATTTTTCGACCGAATTAGAGAATGTAAAGGGGGTCTACACCGTCACTCAATACTGGGTGGCCTTTGCGGTGATCATGGTCCTGTCTATCTTGGGTCTTGTCCTGTTCGGATACTTGAGCGACACGGTTGAGGGCAAACCCATCTACCAGTCGTTGTGGCAGGCATTCTTCCGGTCTTCGAAAAACCGCCTACGCCCTCGACAAGACGACATTCGGCACGAGACCAAAGACTTGTGATAGCACTGAAATTCCAATTCATCTGGTGATGGATTCATCTGTACCACTGAGATTCGTCACGGGTGAGGAGGGATGGAGAACCGTCCTCGAGCATTATATCCATAACTATGCGGTGTAGTCTGTTATCGCAAAGGCAGACGCAACCAACGTGGCCCTTTACCCATCTAGGCACATGAAACAATCCCATTCAAGAGTCGATTATCACCTGAACCATGGGCCTTAAATGCTGAGTCACTCCCGCGGCGACTCGAGTGGACACCAAGACCGAGACCGACCCAACCGTCCGATTAGGCTTAAGGGAGGTATTTTTAGGTACGGACGGCGTATGGTGCATGTGTTTGTAACATTGTACACTACAAGTGTCAAATAGCAGCCACATGGTTCTCAATGGACACCCCAAGTCTGTCACATGGACCTCAGTCCAGGAGAGACATCAAGACAGATTGACATCGACTAGTCCAATAGGGAGACGTAGCTTATCAAGGACAGACAACCGGAGCGGACCCTAAGAGAAATGACTAGCCTCGAACATGACGCGTATGTGGGTTCCGAAGTTCTTGGGGTTATCCTTGGAAGCCGGTACGGTACGGCGGTACAGGGGGCGAATCTTCATTGTCGTACCTACTAGGTACCTAGTAAGGTACGATGTAATCGTAACAGTACCGGGCCATGAAAGGGATATGTAATCAGTTGTTATGATGGCGCATTATAGGGGAAGTCGAGAAGAGCAAGGCTTCTTGAAAAGACCAACGACGACCGCGAGATCCACACTTCGATGGGGAGGGGGGTGGTTTTAAATTCCAGGCCGATGGGGAGCCTATCAGGAGATGGCCAGTGAGGTTGTCTGGACCTTTGTTTAAAGGGTTTAACTCGACGTATTTAGCAGTGGTGACTTTTAGTCAGGCTGGTTTCTTCCATGGATGGGGAAACACCGTGTCCTCTTCGTGACGGACCAGTATTATACCCTTTTATTACCAGTGTACTTGCCAGTTTTAATACTTGATACTTCCTTCTTCAATGCTATTTTGATCGATCTGTACGGGGTAATACTTTCAGGGTACTGATAGAAGACCACGGTGGCAGATGGACAACTAGGTAGCAACAATCGTAACCATCAACTAACTGACAATCGACTGGCGATAGGAGTATATATAGTAGCATGTACAGTACTCCGTAGTATCCCTTTACGGTGTTCGCGATCCCTTGTTTTTCCCTGGTTTCGTCCAAGAGTGACGGAAGCTACGCCGGGCGGCTGAATTTCTTGACCTGGCATTTTTTTGCACCCCCAAAATTCCACCGCCCGACAAAAACAGTGTTCTGGCTTAGTGTCCGCCATAATAACATTAACGCCTGGTGTCCTGACCGGACTTGACCTGTCCTAATTCTAATTCTCCTTCCACACGACCCCCATCACCACCTTGGAACGAACCTCACCCCTTCCACCCTCAACCCCCGACTCGATATCTCTTCTGGTAAGCTAATGATTTATTCTCGCCGTTGTCCTTGACTCTGAATCGCATCTGCCTCCCTCGTCGAATTCGCCCGTATTGTTTCCCCCTCCCCTCCTTCTGCGCCCACCCCGTGGATGCGGTAACCCCTGATTGTTCTGGTCATTGGGCCCTTTTTTGGGTTGATTCTGGCCATCTGCCCACCTCTGCAGGCCTCGTTTCCTCGGCTTCGGTCACCGTTCATCCTTGACTGCTTTCTTCTCTCTCCCCCCCTGATATACAACGGCGTGTTTCTGTTTGCTCGTTTTCGCTCTTCCGTCCATCTGGTCATTATTGAACAACGAAACATTTCGACTGGGTTGATTGATCTGACACCGCTTTTTTTCCCCTTTGCAGTCCTCGAATTACATCCTCGCCACCGCCAACATGGGTCTCACTTTCTCGCGGCTGTTCGATCGTCTGTGGGGCAGGAAGGAGATGCGAATCCTCATGGTCGGTCTCGATGCTGCCGGTAAAACCACCATCCTGTACAAGTTGAAGTTGGGTGAAATCGTCACCACCATCCCTACAATCGGTCAGTCATCGCCCCTCCCCGTATCCCCGTCCATCAGGAGATTTCGACAAGGCCACGTGGTCTCGCCGTCACGCAGGGAAAGAGGACTTGCAACGCTGACGTGAAGGACTCGTACAGGTTTCAACGTCGAGACCGTCGAGTACAAGAACATTCAGTTCACCGTGTGGGATGTCGGTGGACAGGACAAGATCCGTCCTCTCTGGAGACACTACTTCCAGAACACCCAGGGTATCATCTTCGTCGTCGATAGCAACGATCGGGATCGTATCGTCGAGGCCCGGGAAGAGCTGCAGCGCATGCTGAACGAAGATGAACTCCGTGACGCCCTTCTCCTTGTGTTCGCCAACAAGCAGGATCTGCCGGTATGTTCTTGGACAGGATATCTTCGCGAAATGTTGATACTGACGTGATGTGTTAGAACGCCATGAGCCCCGCCGAGATCACCCAGCAGCTTGGTCTGCAGAGTCTCACCCGCCGTCCTTGGGTAAGTTGCACCGACTCCTTCGGGGGAGGAAATCGATAGCTAACCACGTCCAGTACATCCAATCCACCTGCGCCACCACTGGTGACGGTCTGTACGAGGGTTTGGAGTGGCTCGCCGAAACGCTGCGCAAAACGAACCGTGACAGCTAAGCTGTTGTGATGTCATGTCATTAGAAGGATGATCTGGATGGTTGACTGGGAGTTGGGGATGATGGATGGAGAACCGGGGCCGGCAACGACACCCCCGTGTAGGGCAGGAAATGCTACGTGGCGGTGCTTGTATGTTCTCTTAACGGCTCTTCTTCATTCCTCTATGCAATTAGCTTTTTGTTTTCTTCGTTCATCCCGGCGTCGATCTCAACGCATACTCCTGTTTCAAAACATCTTCCCGTTTTCATTTGCCCTTTTCATTTACCTCTTTCCCCCATTATTTCTTTTATTACTTTATTTGAACTTTCCTTGTGTTTTCTACTCTACTGGCAAAACCTTGAATATTTACGAGCCACCGTGAACGGGTTACGTTCGAAAACGCCAATGTATTCTGATTTGAAAAGCATAGTAGACTGAGAGAATCTATCCATCTACCTTCTTTATCATACCACATTAACAATCCAAGAACAGTAGGTAGAGACGAGAAGAAAAGAATCGAATCCAACAGAACAAAGACATGATATATCAAACCCACCCACGCTACATGTGAACCAAACCAACCAAACCAAACCCTATGACCCCATCCCCTCCTCACCACCAACTAACGTATCAACACCACCACGACCATCAACCCACCCCAAATCTACCACCGTCCCACCCCCACCCAATCCATCCCCACTAACCCACCAAGCAGCAGCGCGCACAATCTCCAAAACAACGCGCAGCTCGTGCGCGTCACGCGGCGCATAGACCATTACGAATCCAGGCGGCACGTACCGCGGTCCTAGCCTTCCTAGCCACGACCAGGGGGAGGAGGAGGAGGAGGAGGAAGAAGAAGAAGAGGCGTCATCACGCGCAAGCGGATGCCGCTGGGCCCAGCCGCGTTCAATGGCGATAGCTACGTCCGCGGGGTGGAGCGTGAGGTGGAGGCTTCCGTCTGAGGGGTGGGCGTGGCAGACTTCGGCGCCGGTGGTGCCGTTGGGGTTGGTGTTGGAGACGGCGTTCTTGGGACGGATGAATAGCGCGGTGCTGTGTTTCTCGAAGGAGGAGATCGCGGTGTAGAGGGTTGAGGGGTTGTGTTTGGTGAGGGTGTGGAGGGCGGTTGTGAGGGCGTGGCGCATGGAGTCGGTGTTTTTGTGGCTTAGTTGGCGCTGGGGGGCGATTCCTGCGATAAGGGGGCGTGGGCTGGGCCGTGTGGAGAGGTGTTTGTTGTTGTGGAGGAGGCCGGTCTGGGGGTGGAGGGTGGAGGGGATGGGAGGGGGCGTGAGTGGGTTGCGGAGGGCGATTAGGCGGAGGAGGCTGATGCGGAGGTAGCCTGTTGGGGTGGAGGGTGTGCCGCCTGGTCCGAGGGCTAGGAAGGCGTGGTAGTCTTCGCGGATGTGGTGGGTTAGGAGGAGGAAGGGGAGGGGGAGGATGAGGAGGAGGAGAGGGATTCGGGGGAGGTTGGGTAGGGATAGCTGTTTGGGGTGGTTAGCTTTGACAGGTAGGTATCTGTGAAGGGGGAGGTGTCTATGGATCACGGGAGTATTTACCATGATAGGCAGTGAGGTTGAGATGGTTATGGAGGTTGGATTGGTGTTGGATGGAGTAGGGCAAGCTTACCATGACTGGAAGAGGGTTTACGCCGTGGCCTGTAATAGACAGAGTAGATCGATATATATGCGAGTCAAGAAGTATCCAACAGTCGATTATGCGAGAAGGTAAAAAACGCAAATCTCCATCTGAACGGATACTGGTTTGAAGTCACATTTATAGAGCGTCTTGGATCATGTATAGTAGGTAGGTAGAAGGTAGTAAGTAGCAAGTAAGATGCATTGATAGATGGTCCGCTGCTGACAACCAGGTTTGACGGAACAACCACAACCAGCTGCGTTGCCAACGCAATATGATATTTGGATTGGATCCTCTGGAATGCCTATGAATGACTATCCGATGGAGTCATCGTCCGTCCCGGTGCCTGGATATCCTTGGCGGAGTTGACAGAAGGTTGATCTGAATAAGCTTGTGGCTTCTATCCGTGATTCCAGGGCATTAAGTAGAGATAAACTATGACCTGGGCGATCCATTCGGCTCAGATAGGCAAACAGGCAGATGGGGGGTAATGCATGCCCGCAAGCGGACGGCTGGGAGTCCTTTGGACGGAATGCGTCGGTCTGATGGCGCGGAACTGGATGGATATTGGATTTGGTGTCTCGGTTGTGACGCTTCTGTTAGGACTACATTCTGCAGACAGTAGCTGTTAGAGTTGCATCCGTATTCTGGAGTGCTTGTATCCTACCTATACTCTGATGGTGGATGAGATATAGACATCGCTTATACTCTGTGCTGTTGGAGGAATCTGGTGCATTATCCGCATAATTAGGTATGCAACTATCATACCTCGGATAAACAAGTCTTGTATATTTCGTAGTGTGGGAAGAACCTGTAGTGAATATAATATAAATACATATATATATACCTCCCTCCAGTAACCTCAAGTTGACAAGAGTGGCTGCAATCGAATTATCAAAATATCAAAGAATTGACCATGATCGACCTGACGTCTGTCGCCCTAGCCAGATCGGGATGCCAGTTGACGGACGAGGTTGGTACGAGGAGGTACGGCCCGCCAAGATACTTTCAGGTACCTGGATAGATGTCGTCAATACGTAGTCTCACCAAGAATAGATATTTAAATTATTTATCATACATAACCCAAGATTTTAAAAGAAAAGACCTGGTGATTGTTTGCTGTTCAAGGCCGACTGCCAAGACATTAGTTTGACCATCCCTTGGGCAACGCTGGGGTCGATCCAGCGATCCCCGTCCGACTAGTTGCTGGGGCGCCTTTGTTGATATCACTTTATAGATCTCTCCATCTCTCCATGGACCCCACTCTGCATCTCAGAGATCGTTCATGGTTCTCAATTCATCTGATTTCACTCTATCCATTTTTTTTATTGTTAATTCTAATCTTCTTTTTTTCTCTTCTCCTTCTATACTGTGATCTAATAGAGGTAACTGACATCACATACCAGCCGCCATTCAGGTCGCATTGAGTTCGCCCAAGGTACGTGAGAGATCAGATCCCTTGTAATGTCTCATGATGGTCCCTCCCCTCCTCACTCACGCCCATCCAGGAGAATTCCCCTTCGGTCCCTGCATCCCTTGACACCTTTGGATCGGTCCGTTGATCGTCGTCCTCGCATACCACACCCCCGGCGTGGCATTGCTGTCGAATCCTCGGCAGTCAAATGCCCACAGCCCTTGCGACGCGCAGCCATGACGGTCCCAACGGGGAGGCATTCCTCCAGCTCCGATGGCTCATTCCCATACTCCCCGGACGGCCGAGATGCCACAATAGACCTCGAGAAACAACACTCACCACGTAACTACCGCCGAACCAGCTACGATTCCTTCACATCGGTTGATAGTGGTGACGACTCCGTCACCTCGTCTTCCCCTTCGAACCAACCCATGCTGGCTCCGAAAACGGTGCGCCGCACCCGCGCCGGTGTCGGCTTCTACCGCGTGCCCCATCGCATCATGAGATGGCTCTGCTTCTCACTCTTCATGGCGCTGGTCCTGTTTATCGTGACCCTATTCCGATTCACGATCACGTCCTCCGTCAGTCAAGTTCCCCTGGAAGTGCCTAATACGCCTCCGAAGCCGCCCGCCTGGGAAAGCTTCCCGTTCTTAAAACGATATCACGGCGGGATTCGAACCTTGGTGCCGCGCAAAGGCCAGGTCGCTGAATATCCGAACGATGAATGGGAGGCCTTGGGGTTGGATGTCAATGAGACAAAGCCCACCGTCGAGGCACGCGACGGACACCTGCCCATGTCGAGTTCGGTCTTCAATCCTTATCCCGACTACGCCTCGCAGAAATACATTGAGAAATACGGCGAGAAGCGCGAATGCTTTTTGGATGAGCACCGGGCGATCCATGTTCCACAAGTCCACCATTATCCCGCGGTTCCGCGGGGATTTCCCGACGCTGTGATGGGCTCGAATGAAATGCTGGGGATCCAAGACGACGTGTGCTTCGACCGGTTTGGCCGCCTCGGTCCCTATGGATTAGGGTATAGTGTACGAAAAGGTGGTATTGGTGCCGGTTTGGAGGGCGACCGCGAGGGCGCAGAGCGTGTCTGGGAGGAACACCCGCCCGTCGACTTCCGCAAAGTCGACTGGGCTGCTGCTCAAAGCCGCTGCCTCGATATCAACCGACATCGATTCCACGATCTGCCGGAACCGCGGGCGAATCACTTCCTCTCGATGCCAGTGGGCGCGCTGCTCGCGACCAACGAGACCTCGTCCAAATTGCAGGACCGACAGGAGCCGCCGCGGGTCGGTAGTGAGCGGTTGCCGCGCACGGCGGTCGTCATTCGCACCTGGCATGATTTCCGCTTCACCTCCGAGGACATCCTGTACCTGCGTTCTCTGATCTCGGAGCTATCGCTCATGTCCGGCGGCGAATACGTGGTCCACATCCTGGTTCACGTCAAGGAGGAAAACCTGCAGATCTGGTCTGACGATGAGACATACGACCGTGTTCTGAAAGACTCTCTGCCCGAAGAATTCCGCGGCTTGGGGACGCTGTGGTCAGAACGGCAAATGTCTCTCATGTATCCCGGATTGGAAGAGACGATGACCCGCGGGCTGCCCATCCACGGTGTATACCGCAGCACCTACATGCCCATGCAGTACTTTGCACACCAGCATCCCGAGTACGACTACTACTGGAACTGGGAGATGGACGCGCGGTATACGGGCCACTGGTACCACCTTTTCGACAAGGTCGTGGGCTGGGCGAAGGAGCAGCCGCGCAAGGGGCTCTGGGAGCGAAACGCTCGCTTCTACGTTCCCTCCGTCCACGGCTCCTGGGAGGACTTCCGACAGATGGTCCGGGTGCAGACCGAGATCGGCACCAACAGCCCGAACAACCTATGGAGCGGCGCCAACGGCGGCCCAACCCCGGGGGACAAAAGCCCTCTCAAACAGCAGGGCGACAAGCCGATCTGGGGCCCCGAGCGGCCCGACGAGCGCGACATGTTCGAAGTCGAAGGCGAGGGGATCCCCCCGACCACGATGGACAAGGACCGATACGAATGGGGCGTCGGGGAAGACGCCGACCTGATCGTGTTCAACCCGCTCTACGACCCAGAAGGAACCACCTGGCTCCTCCGCGACGACGTGACCGGATACAACCGGGAAAACGGCATGCCCCCGCGACGGACGGCCATCATCACGGCATCGCGACTCTCCCGGAAGCTGCTCCACACGATGCACCGCGAGACGACCCTCAAGAGACACAGCATGTTCTCCGAGATGTGGCCCGCCACGACGGCGCTGCACCACGGGTTCAAAGCCGTGTACGTACCGCACTCGGTGTACGTCGACCGCCGATGGCCCACGCGGTACCTCGAGTCGGTGTTCAACGCGGGCCGCAACGGCGCGTCTGGCGGCGCGCGCACCTCCATCTTCGGCGACCGCGAGCACAACTTCCGCGGCACGACGTGGTTCTACTCGGCGGGGTTCTCGCCCAATTTATGGCGCCGATGGCTGGGCTACAAGGTCGACAACGACGGGGGCGAGCAGGAGGAAGTGGCTGGGGAGGGGCGCATGTGTCTTCCCCCGATGTTGTTACATCCTGTGAAGGAGCTGGAGATGGTGATTGATGATGGCGTCCAGCCGAGTGAGTCTACTCCTGAGGAGTAAGCCAGGAAATGACAACCCTTGGGCTAGGGTTTGCTATGCGTGATTTGATTTGATTACCGGATGAAGGGCTGCTTACTACGTTTGGCAAAACGGCGTTTGATCTATTCTGGACTTGAGCATGTCGCTGAGATGTTAGATTTTTTTTACCTACATGTATATGAATGACTTGATGAATGATAATTTTCGTATCTCACCAATGAGCAGGAAGAGAAGTGTATACTGTACGCATGATATATGCTATATATAGAACAATACGAGCCTTACATTTTGAATTTATAGTCATGTTGACACTCCCCATCGTACATAAGCCCACTTCTATTCGCATATAGGTAGCACACGAAACAACACTACCTTATATACGCTTCTCTCCATCTCAACCCGAAGCCAAACAGTCCCCTCTCACAACCCCACCCCCAACCCTTAATCCACCGCCCAGAAATGAGAACCCGATAAATCCAACCCTACCCAAGACAAGACAAGACGACACAAGACAAGGCTGTGACAAGGAAAAAGTAAAGAAAAAAGCTGTGGCGCCGATAGTCCCAACCACGCACGCAGCCGCTCAAAGAACGCTTCATCCTTTATTGGCCATGTCTCGACTGAGAGGACTGAGAGGCCCAACACAAGGCTGCCACGCCCCGTAAGTAATAGGCCTTAATTCCAACAGGACATATATGTATATGATGGATGGATACGTACATGCCATGCTCCATGACACAGGAATGTGTGCTGACCCGACATTGAAGCTGTGCCCCTGGATTCGAAATAAAACAATATAATATACATAACATAAATACCTATGACTCCCGCGGCCTTGAGTCCCTGGTTGTGATCAGGACAAAACAAATACAGAAAGGCAAAGAAGAACAGCGACGACGCCATCTTGACCCTACCTGAGTTGATTGATTGAGTCTTTGGATCCCTTCTTAGCGATACCGGGTGTACTGCATACACAAAATGCACGCCAAATTCCTCGCAAGCAGCCTTCTGGCTTTCGGCCTGTCCGCAACAACAGCATCAGCCGAAGATGCACCCGTCACGACTAACAATGACTCCGACCATTGGCTCAGAGCGACGCTGCCCGAAAAAGACAACACGACCGTCCGCGGTGAGGTCACTGGGGTCGTCCCACGTGACAGAAGCGGCCTCAATATGAGCATTTATCTCAACGGTATTCCCGAGGGTCAGGAGCTGAGTGCGTCTCCCCCATTCCCTCTCTCTCCTTTCTCCATAGAACACCCTAGCGCGATATCTACACCACCCAAGAAATAAGCCCGATGTATTAACCAAGATGATATGTTCTATATAGGCTATCACATTCACGAAAACCCCGTCCCCGAAGACGGCAACTGCTACGCGACAGGCGGACACCTCGACCCATACAACCGCGGCGACGAACCCCCCTGCGACCCCGACGCGCCGCAGACCTGCGAAGTCGGCGACCTCAGCGGCAAGCATGGCCCCTTCCAGGAATCTGCTGGCGAGGACACCTTTATCCATATTCCGGACTTGCCGAATAAGCACTACGTTAAGCTGCATAACGACGCTTATTTGTCGAATGTGTACGGCACACCTGCGTTCATTGGGAATCGGTCGGTGGTGGTGCATGCCTCTGATGGGTCGAGGGTGAATTGTGGGAATTTTGAGGTCATAGAGTCGCCCTTGGACTAGCTGGATGAGTCGCTGGGTGAACAAGGGGGGTTAAGGGATTGAGTGGGTTAGTTGGTCTGTTTTCGGAGGGGTTAGATGGGTGGGTAGCTATGTTGTATTTTGGGGATGATCTTGTTTTGTTTGTTCGAGGTAGTTGTTCATTTGGTTGTAGCTATATAAATGTGTTTAAAGACTGTAGTTGTATAAAAGACGTGTCTCCCTATTCTGTGATTTGCGCCAACGGCGCAGGCCAGTTTATAGATGTGAGGATATTATGCTTAGCAGTTGAGACCGTACTCCTTAAGCGCCAACTCCTCCTTGGATGTGGATGTCAACAGTAGAGGCAATAAGCGGCCTGTCTAACAACCATTTGAAGACCCAAACCTGGCGGCAAGTATGCGGCCCCGCCGCCTTAAATACCTTATCAAACACGACATGCGGTATTCGCCTCCACATCACGTCGGCTGTCCATCCAGGTTCTCCAACCTGCTCTGGATCGCACTCTGGAAATACTGCCCCTCCTCCCCCTTATATTCCTGCAGCACAACGGCCCGCATCAGCCGCCTCGGCGCCCGACGGCCCGTGAAGAGCTCGAACTGCGCGAAGCCCTGCTCCGGGAGCACGTCCAGCCCGTCGAGGGTGACCCAGCCGCGGTGCGAGAGGGCTCGCATTTGCTTGATGAGCGGGGAGTAGAGGGGTTTGTATGCGAGCTAGTCATAGTTAGTCAGTAAGTATTGGATTGACAGAGTTCTTTCTGGACGAATATGGTTGGTTGCATACCTCGACAACTACACCTCCCGTAGGACTCTCCAGCCACTGCGTCGGAATCTCAAAGTTCGGCGCCGGCTGGTCGCCGATGCTGTGCTGCGGGATGCAGGAGCAGATGACGGTCGGCTGTTTGTACGTCTCGGGCCAGGGGTCGTCCAGCGAGTGCAGCACATGGATCTTGGCACCCTCCGACGACCCGTTGGTGCTGGTGCCGCTGCGGAGGTTCTGTCGGTTGTAGTGGTAGGCGAGTTTCTCGGCGTTGGCGACCGTGCGGTTCCACACGAAGATGTTCTGCACCCCCAGGTGGATCATGGAGTATACGGCTGCGCGGGCCATGCCGCCTGCGCCGATGACCACGCCTGTGGATGAGGGCCGGATGGCGTTCGCTGGGGAGAGGCCGCGCCGGAAGCAGTTGCACATGCCGATCCAGTCCGTGTTGTCGCCGTGGAGGGCCTTGATTGGGCCCGCGCGGCTTTTCTCCATGTACAGGGATGAGCCATCTGTGTCTGTGTGGTCTGTTGATTTGCGGATGGGGATCAGGGTGTTGACGGCGCCGATGGCCCGCGCGTGCGGCGACATCGAGTGGAGGAGTGGGATGACCTCTGTCTTGTACGGTAGACTGACGCTGGTGCCGCCGAAGTGGGGGTTCTCGACGAGCTCGTTGAGACCGCGCAGCGAGGACGACTGGTAGAGGTTGTATGTGTGGGGTAAGCCGGAGGCTCGGTATGCGGCGTTGTGCATCGCGGGTGACAAGCTGTACGTGACGTTGGCGCCGAAGACGAAGAATTGCATGGGGTCCAGCGCGAATGAAGTGTAGAGGGCTCCCTGCGCCTCGCGCAAGGTGATGCACGGCAGCCCTTTTGTCTGGATCTCGGGCGCGAGGGACGGGTGGACGACGGGGGTTAGGATTGGGTTGAAACAGCATGATAGTCGGCCTAGAGAGCCTGAGTTGTATGCGATGAGAGGCAGTCCTGGACCGGGAAGAGACGTGATGCGGTGGCGGAAGCGCTCGACCGAGAAATTGTCCTCCATTGACGCGGCTGGCTGTGTCAATCGCACCATGTCGCAACCGAGCTGCCTCGCTCGCTCGTACATCGCCTGAAACTCGGCATTGTCCCAGCCTCCAGGGCGGGGCTCCAGAGCGGCATAATGGCCGATCACCTTGCTTGATCCTTTGGAGGAGATTATCTGCATCAGATGCGCATCGTCGTACGAAAGATCGACGGTCAGGAATTCGGGGGCTAATCGTAAGCCGTGCTGTACTAGATTCAGATACCGGTCGACTGGGCGGCGTGTTTGATCGTTGGGCGCCACGCTACTATCGACATGGTAGATTAGGGGCACGACTATGTTCCGTCGGATCATGGCTACGATGTGGCTGATTCTGTCTTCAGAGGTTGGGTCGGTTCTGGGCGAGCTCTCCCTCACGTCAATCCTCAGCTCGAATGCGTCCGCAGTGGACTCCAAATCCTCGATGTCTAGATCGCGCTCAGAGAATGAGGAAATCGGCACGCTCACTGCGTAGGTGAACGTCCGCGTCTCGACGGGCTGCATCGACAGGGGGAATGACGCCAGATGGTTGCTCAGATCGGTGGGATCACCAGTGGCGAATGCGATGAAACGAAGGAAATCCCGCTGCAACCGTTTGAGTGTCAAGAAAGGAGTGACCGGTTGATGCCGCTGATCAACCTCTAGGTCCAGCAGGGTATGGGGCCCATCTCGCGCGACCTGGTCACTGGTATTCCTTTCCGAGACATTGAAGAACTCGAAATTGGAACAGTCTCGATAGATCGGACCCGAGAGTTCCAAAAAGCGACAGACCTTGTTCGTATCCCACGCTTTCAGGTAGGATTGAATACTCTCCGGATCCCGAATGATATGGATCACCGGGTGGCTTTTTGCGTACTCTCGAAGTAGCATCTGCCCACTCCGTTCCATGAATCCCGGTCCGCACACAATCACGCAACCCTCGCTATGTTCCTCCAGCACCGACTCCATCACCCTCGCATCTTGACGGCGGTATTCGGTCAGTCCGAAGGACTTCTTGAACGTGGCGCGCGAGTGACCCGTCACTTGCTGAAAGTATCGGTCTGCATCTATCAAGCGACGTCCCGACGTGGCTGCCAGAATGACCGCCAGACTGGATTTTCCCGTGCCCCTGATCCCAATAAGGACGATGGACGAATTCGGAGTGAATTTGCGATTGACCTGGAACGATCTCTCGAGGTAGTCCTGCGGTGTACGATTGGAAGTTGTACCTCTCTCGGGGTCTGTAGTTGTCACGCATAGGGATTCATCATGGGAGAGAGACCCCACAATGCTGTGAGCATGAAGTAGGGAGTTTGAATCGTGGACCTCGTGTCCTCGCACCGAACGCTTTCGATTTTGCTCCTCCAATCCCCCTAACTCATGTAGCTTTCGTTTGACCGGCTTCACCAAAAGGGACATGACCGGAACTGAGACTGCTTCGTCGACTAGATGTCCATTAGATCGTCACAGACCAGGAAAGGCGCAGTCGCGTAGTCTGTCTAGCCGCGAATCCACGGGAGCCGACGAAAGGGGCGTCGCATGTGTGGATTGCAGTTGATTCACGAGAGACGGTCATAACATGGGGCTTCAGATTTCTCTGTCAATCCAATAATCTCTGTCATGAGAACAACATGTGAGATTTCGAGGTATGCGCGGTTGTCGACTGCGAAGTATCGAAAGAAACCACCATGTACCGACCACACGAACCTGTAGCCAAAGCAAATTGCTCCCGACTCTCAGCGGGGAAGTCGGACTGTGTGCGGGAAAACGCTCAGCCGGTCAGCTTCTCCCCTGCTGGTTCGAGTGTCGCGTTGTGGAGCCGTTCGGTAATTTCCCGCTACCCCACGGGGGACGCCGAATAGGTTGGTCAGAATGGTTTTTCCCCAACTTTCCCCTCATGGTTTTCCCTCCAGTGATTCTGTCCAGTTTACACATCTCTGTTATATCGCTTGCCAATTAATATTCTAGCATTGGTAATTGTTTTGGGAATCGCCTCTCTATTATTCAAATGCCCTTCCGTTGATCACACTTTCTCTACCCTTGCCCTAAGAGGTGGGGCCGCTCTCGATCGCATTCCTTCAGATGTGTCGCCGGCAAAGCGTTCATCTCGGTGGCATGATCGGAAGATGAACGTGCATCTAGAACACTCGAGCGGCCCGTTGTATAGACGATCATGACCGGCGACACGCGCCACACCACACGGGGCAGCAGCAGCAGATCAAAACGGCGATTAACGGGAGACGACGACAGTGGCAGATCAAACCGCGCTGCAGATGACTCGGCCTCAAATCCGAAGCGGCAGCGAGTGTCGCGTGCGTGTGACAGCTGTCGCTCGAAGAAAGACAAGTGCGATGGCGTCAAACCGGTGTGCTCGACATGCGCTTCGTTATCGCGCCCCTGTACATACAAAGCAAACCCGAAGAAGAGGGGCCTGCCGACGGGGTACATTCGTACGCTAGAGTTACTATGGGGTCTCGTGTTCTGCAAGATACAAGGGAGTGAGGATGTGGTTCGGACTTTGTTGAGGACGGCCAATATACCGAGTCATCTGGCGACGATGGGCAAAGAAACGGAGGCGTCGGATACCCTTGTTTCTTCGTTCAAGAATAGTGGTATGCTGAAGGATATCGAGAAGATGCTCCTATCCTTGGAACAGGGAGAGGAGGACCTTGACAAGGCCGATCATGTCCTAGGAGATAACGACTCCCCCTCGGATGCAGGGAGCAGTGCGCTGTCTTCTAACGCTCTTGAATGGCACTTGCCCCAGACACAAGGATATGGGGGTGAACCCTTGACTACAGCTGTTTTTTCTCCAGCTAAAACGCCGAGCACTCCATCAACTGCCAGGCTTCCCCCGCCACGCACGACTCGCGATTGTGGTATTCAAACTATAGACACCGATGTGACCATTTCCTCGCAGTTCCAAATTGCACCTCTCCGAGCTGATCTCCATACGACACCCCCACTCAAACTTCCTTCCAATGTATGGCCTTTGCTTGACATATACTTTTCTTACACGCAATGCTGGTTTCCGATACTTGAGAAGCATGACATACTTCGCACCGCATTTCGCTATTCCGAAGACGACGCGCCCGTCGATCCCTCGGCCCCTGGTTCTGGAGACCACGCTGCTCTATGGGCCGCCTTGGCCCTTGCTTCTATCCAGGAAACGTCTATCTCAGGTACTGGCCAGCTCCCAAGGGCGTCTCGCACTCGACTGGACTGTAAAGCGTTATATACCGCAGCCCGGAAACTAATCCCCGAGGAGAGTGACGCTTATGAGATTGGCCATGTGCAAGCATTATTGATCTTGTCTCTTGTGAAATTTGGCCAACATAAGTGGATGACATCCTGGATTCTTGTAGGCCGGGCCATTCGGATTGCACGCTTTTCGGGGCTGGATTCTTTTCAGGAACAGTGCGCGAACCGAGACAACAAGGCTTCCCCACGTACCAAACATGTTCTCTTGGGTTGTTTTGTTCTGGAAACCTTAATATCCATGCAAACTGGCCAGGTTCCCTCACTGCGGAAGGACGATATAACGAAGATTGGTTTGATCAATGAAGATGGTTTGGAAGAGTGGCATCCATGGGAGGACCAGACCGGCCTCCGGCCAGGCGAACAATCGCGTGGTTCATTTCACAGGGGGCCCCTCCTTGCCCTGAGCACGTTCAATCGTTTGGTGTCGCTGATGTGCATACTGAATGAATTCTGCTGTTTACGGCAAACCCCCACCGCCGATCCACCACAGTTAGAGGCCCTCCAGCGGCAGCTGCAACTTTGGGCCTCTGCGCTTTCGAAGAGCTACCGCGTCGATCTACAGAACCCTGCCAAAGTGGGTTCGCCGCATATCTTTGGCCTGGAAGTGATGCATGAGAGCATTTCTACAGTACTAAGCACCCACGCCGCCGTCCAACAGAGAGATGGGAACGGTGTAGAGCCATCACATATGAAACGTGCTACGGACAGCGCCAGAAGGTTACTATCACTCCTCCAAGCCTATGTGGAGAATTACAGTCTTGCAGCGACATGTCCAACATTCGGGATGATTTTGTGTTTTGGCCCCCTACAAACCACCTTGTCCTTCGAAGCTGGGCCTGATTTAAAGAAGGAACATGAATCCTTCTCGTCTCGCTTGTCAGCAGTATGGGCAGAGCCAGACAATAATGCCATTCCAGGATTGACGCCCGCGGAACAACCACCAATGGCAGAAACCATGGCACTCACAGGGACTCAAGCGGGAAGCCTCTCACACACACACTCGGATAACTCTACAGTCATACCCCAACCCACGACTAATACCTCCATAAACGCCTCACGAGGCGGGCAAACCACGAACGAAAACCGCAAAGAACTCACCACCCCAGAGTCGGTCATTGCCAATCTGTGGATGAGGACACCGAGCAACGCCGAAGGAAACATACCCCTATCATTATCAACGCCCGCACCTTCGCTGAACGTGCATGGGTCCCCGAAAGAGAGCCGCCACCGTGGATCTACGTCTACAAAAGCACCGAACGAAACGCCAATGGCTATACCCGACACAGCAGCCCACTTCAACAGAACTGGGCCTCAATACCCGACACCGACACCCTTCACCGATCCTAGCCTTAGTCTCGGCGCCTTTGTAGGCGTTGACGAATACGGATCTCTTCAAAGACAGCGGATCGCCCCTGACTTGGACGCGTTGTTCGATGAACTAGCGTCGCTTGATGGGACAGAACAGTGAGCTCTCTTGTCGGGACATTATTGAAATAAAAAGCTAATGTATGACTGTGCAGAGCTGATACCCAGCCCGAGTTCATGCAAAATCTGGGATTCGTGCCTGATGCGGGAATTCCCGAGTTCTATCCGTATACACATCAGGTGGACCCTCCTTGATAGCCAAGCCCTTGTTTCTCCCGGCTTAAGCGACAGATAGAAAGATGAAGAGGGTATGTTGCCTCTAGTGGAAGGAACCATGGCTTTTGATTTCCCCACCGTGAAGTAATGGCAACGGAGTATTCCATAGAGGTTGGAATGGATGTGCATTCGGAATGGTCTAATCGAGATACCCAGCAAGAATACTACACATTGAGTCACCTAGCCCTAATTATGGGAAAAAGTAATCTTTCAAAGCATGATAACCAGGTATATACCTCCACAGTATTAAACAAGACGTATATATACAACAAAATCACAAAACCGCCCTTCCCCCCCTCCCCGGAAACTTCCCCACAACATACTCCACCGCAACACGATACCCAAACACGCCCAACCCAACAATGACCCCCGCCGCCTTATCGCTCAAATAGCTATGACGACGCCACGACTCCCGCGCATGGACATTACTCACATGCAGCTCGACAAAGGGGATGTCGACGGCGAGGAGCGCATCCCGGATGGCGACGGATGTGTGCGTGAAGGCGCCCGGGTTGATGATGATGGCGTCGATGTGGTTGCGCGCGGCTTGGATGCGGTCAACGATGGCGCCTTCGTGGTTGGATTGGAAGGTGGAGAGGGAGGCGCCGAGCGAGGCGGCGTGGGCTTTGCTGCTGCTTTCGATGTCGGCGAGGGTGGTGGTGCCGTAGGTGGAGGGCTCGCGGGTGCCGAGGAGGTTGAGGTTGGGGCCGTTGATGAGGAGGATGGAGGGGGGCATTTTTTTTAATTATTTATTTATTGGTTATAGGAGGGTAAGGAGTGGGTGGTGTTTGGATTGTCGGTCGTTCAAGGTAGCAATGCGTGTAGATTGAGAGTGGATAATGATATGGAGTATTTCGGGTTGATATAGTTTGATGCTTGTTGAATATGCCATAGTACATTTGGCATGTTGTCGATTCCGCTTCCTTTCGGATATACGAATATGCTAGCTCCGTAGAGGTACTGACTGGATATGCATGTCTTCTCTTAGTATCATTCCTTCATAGTGAGCTATGTTGCCCAACCACGGTTAAGACAAACCGGATGGAAATGGGGATAGAGTGGAGAAGTGGCCGGCTAAGCGTACATCCGCCATCTTGTCCATATATTTATACCGCATCGCGACATTATAATAACCGGTGATGATGTTTGCAAACGTTGTCACCAAGAAGGGAAAGTGAGGAAATTATAAGATTATTCCTAGAACTGTGTATGTGAAATAATATAGCGTGTCTACACCACTATATCAATTCGGAAGTCTACCGATTGAGTCTCCTCAGAACAACACCTCTAGCCATGTAAGGCGAAGTGGAGACGATGCTCCAGACCAGCGGTTATCCACGGACGCTCACCCCTCTAGAGCTTTGGTTTGCATTTGCAATTCCAAGTCGAACCTTTCTTTCCAAAGATTTGCTCAGAATACCTTGTCTTGGTGCTCATATCGTCGTGCGAGATAACATCCTGCAAAGAATCCATAAACCGCACTGCTAGCCCTCTTATCATGGCCGTAACACAGCTCTCCCAAGAGCAGCTAGATGAGATCTACGCCTTCGCCGTCGATCTCGGCCGCAAAGCGGGCGCGATGCTGCTGGCCAGCATCGAGAAGCGAATCGGAGACGGTGACAACACGTTCGAGGAAAAGGACAGTTCAGTCGATATTGTAACGCAGACAGACGAAGGTTCGACATCAGTCTCCGGTATCCCACGCATAAACTAATGTTTACTACTGAAGATGTGGAATCATTCATCAAGACCGCAATTCAGAACAGATACCCCGCGCACAAGTCAGCCCCCCCCACTGTCCCTCAAATAAACAACCAAGCTCTGATACAATGAATGCCAGATTCCTCGGCGAAGAAACATACGCCAAAGGCCAATCGCGCGAATACCTCATCGACGAGCATCCAACATGGTGCGTCGACCCATTAGACGGTGCGTCCATCTCCACCTTCAATCAACCCAGCCTATGCAATCAATCAATCCCTTACAGAATCCCACAGGAACAGTCAACTTCACGCACCTCTTCCCCATGTTCTGCGTCTCCATAGGCTTCATCGTCAACCACTGCCCCGTCATCGGCGTAATCTACGCCCCCTTCCAAGACCAGCTCTTCTCATCCTGCGTAAACCGCGGCGCCTGGCTCAACGAAAAGCGCCGCCTCCCTCTCATCCACAACCCGTCCATCCCACCCTTGCCATCGGATTCTCCTCGGCAATGTATCTTCTCTTGCGAGTGGGGCAAAGACCGCTGCGACCTCCCAGACGGAAACATGCACCGCAAGGTCGAGAGTTTCGTGAACATGGCTGCTGAGGCGGGCGGGCGCGGCGGCAGGGGCGGCATGGTGCATGGCGTGAGGAGTCTCGGCAGTGCGACTTTGGATTTGGCGTATACGGCTATGGGGTCGTTTGATATTTGGTGGGAGGGGGGGTGTTGGGAGTGGTATTTTCATTATTCTCCCCTTTATAATTTTGAGGGGTGTGTGGATGCTGACATTGGGTAGGGATGTTGCGGCCGGTATTGCTATTCTTCTTGAAGCGGGTGGGCTCGTCACGACGGCTAATCCACCTGAGGATCCGATGACGGCTCCAATTGAGGAGTTTAAGTTGGGAAGTCGGTTGTATTTGGCTATTCGGTATGTTTCTTTTCTTTACACATGTGTGAGAGAAAACAGGACAGTGCTGATACTGGACAAGACCGGCTGGTCCATCGCCGACTGAAACAGGACGACAGTCGCAGGAGAGGACAGTGCGAGAGGTATGGCGTCGGGTGCGTGAGCTCGAGTACACGCGGCCTGGGGTGTAATTGACGGACTATATCGACGGCGTTGGCTATGGATATGGCAATTATGGGACGAAGATAATGATAAAGAAAGATATGCTATCGATAAACGCCTAAAATTCAATTCTATTACATCAATGGTCTAGGGTATGCTATGCACCAGAATCATAGTACGTAAGGTCTAGTAAGAAACGCCGAAAGAAAAAATTCACAGATTCGACCGCTTAGGCGTCCGGTCTGCAATCGACTTGCTCACCATATCGCGAACCGCCTGCACCAGACCAGGTACAGCGACGACATCCTGACCCGTCCAGAGCCGCGCCTGCTCCAGACCCTGCCAGATGAGGGCTTCGGTGCCCATGATGACCTTCCACCCGGTGGCGGACGCCAGCGTCGCGATCTCGGTGTAGGGGGTAGGGTGGTAGCACATCTCAAGGATGACACCCTTGTAGGATTCACCGGACGGCTGGCGCGAGCCTAAGAAGGCCTGCAGGGTCTCACGGGCGCGGAACTCCTCGGGCGTCCGAGGCGGGTAGTTCGGGATGCCGGAGACAATGGCCGCCGGCTTGTCGGCCGCGGCGGCGGTGGCTGGGTCGGAGACGTGAATGAGGGGCGCCTTGGTGGCGTTGGGATTGCGCTGGTTGTCTTCTCGGAGGATGGCCTCGACCTCGGCGCGGTCGCGATTGACAATGTAGATCTTGCTGGCACCGAGCCATTTGCGCATCACGTAGATCGCGCTGCGGGCAGTGCCGCCGCCGCCGACGATGAGGGCGGGCTTGCCGCGGAAGGGGTCCTCGGGGGTCGTCGGGGCGTTCTGCAGCAGGGCTTCGCGGATGCCGATGCAGTCGGTGTTGGTTCCGACGTATGTGCGCTTGTTGCCGGCCTCCCGGCGCACGAAGATGGTGTTGCAGGCGCCTGCTTGCTGCGCGTCCTCGGTCATCTCGTCTAGGTGCGGCATGATGGCTACCTTCCATGGCATCGTCACCGATGACCCAACGAACTTGGGGTTTGCCCGGATGGTCGCCAGGTACTTGTCAATTGGCGGTGACTTGGTATATGGTGGTGGGTAGGTGGCTGATTTGCCGGTGACGCTGGACAGGGGGATCTGCGTCCAGTTCAGACCCAGCTTCTTGTAGACTGTCTGGTGTAGGGGCGGCGAGAGAGAGTTAATCAGTGGGTGCCCGTACAGATAGGCAACCCCGTCCAGGTGCTCTGGACAAGTGATGGGCTCTTCAAGAGGTGGTTGCGCATGGTTGGCAACCTGTGTGGTAGCCATTGTAGAGCGTCAATTAGGGCTGGGAGAATTAGGAGGCGTGGAGGAATTGAAGCCGATGGACTGGGCAAAGATGGTCTGAGGTGTGAGTCTAACAATTTATAAGTCGTCACAAATGTATTCAACACTGAATGACCCCGTCTAATAAGGGTAATCGAGAGTATGGAGTTGAAGAAATCCGTCGACGCTGGATGTTTTGCGGCGGAGAAACATTTTGCTGGCCCGTGACGGTGGGTGCCTGAGGCAGCACCACGTCGAAACCGTCCAGTCCATCTCGTTCTCTTCACTTCTTTTTCCCTCTTCAACACAACTCCCATCTCCATCGGTGGCCGTCATCTCCTCGTTTCGCCCCACTACTGACATAGATCAAGCATCTCATGAGAAGGGAATGCAGGAGTGCGATCGGACAATGTCCGCTTCGTTTACACATTAACCACAAGGTTTAGGGCCGGGGAGAACGCTTATCCCGGCCGAGCGTCTCCAATCTTCATTAAGCTCGCTTAATAACTGACCCCATGGGGAACGCCACAAGAATGCCAGAGCCCTCCTCCGGGGAAGCCCTTTTCCCGGGAATGGGTGACTCCCCAATGGCCCAAGTCTTATCAGACATGCATCTCGTGGAATCCGTGCCTGCTGGCTGCGAAATGCCGAAGACCCGGGGACATCGCCTAACCTAGGATGGTCCGTGCCGCTATTCACTCGATAACCACGGACCTGACTGGCGAATGGTCTACTAGCTTATTCGCTTCGCGCTGCTAATGGCCTGCTTCTCCACATCTGGTCTCCAACCTTACTGCGTCTCCACAATCGCCTCGAGAGCCGGATCGGAGAGAGATGTCCAGCTTTTGTGGCAGAGATTTTTCTTGACGGCGGGTAGCTTGGGCTGGACCTCGTGGAAGTCACCGGATGCAAGAAACTTAGTGCAACAATCCAGTTTCTATATCCCCAGAGTCCCGTGCGCTGCGCTCCCTTGTGGTATAGTGTTTTCCGCATCGGAGAGTGAGGTATACGTTTTGCCGCCCCTAGTCTCGCTCCCACGACGCTGGCTGGGGAACTGCATGCTGGGGTTTCCTCCTTTTTCCCTGTCCGCATCCCTACGTCGCTGCGTGATCCCCGGATTTTCTCTCCTTGGGATTGAGTTAGCGTGACGTGAAGTAACCCCATACTATTTAGACCTGGCTCCCGGGTCAGTTGTATGGTATTCTTCTCATTCTTTTGGTGCTTTATCTACATTTACCGTTTTAGTCTAGCACTTTTCACAACACCCCTGTCTATACCTTGCCCGTGGTGTTCTATAAGAGGTCTCGATATTCGCACCCCTCCGGTTGGGCGTGCACTCAAGATGGGCGTTCTGTCGCTGGTCGAAGACCGTCCGACTCCCAAGGAGGTCTACAACTGGCGGATCTATCTCCTCGCAGCCGTCGCGTCGTTCACATCATGTATGATCGGCTATGACAGTGCCTTCATCGGCACCACCATCCAGCTTGACTCCTTCAAGGGAGAATTCAACTGGGACGCCATGTCGTCGGATAAGCAAGACCTGGTGAGCGCCAACATCGTGTCATTGTATCAGGCCGGAGCATTCTTCGGCGCTTTCTTCGCCTACCCCATCGGTCATTTCTGGGGGCGAAAGTGGGGTCTGATGTCGTCCGCCTTGGTCTTCACCCTGGGCGCTGGTCTCATGCTGGGGGCCAACGGCGACCGCGGTCTCGGGCTCATCTATGGAGGACGCGTCCTTGCCGGTCTGGGGGTGGGCGCAGGCTCGAACATCACTCCTATCTATATATCCGAGCTGGCTCCGCCTGCCATTCGAGGTCGGTTAGTCGGTGTCTACGAGCTGGGTTGGCAAATCGGTGGCCTGGTGGGCTTCTGGATCTGCGTAAGTGACGGAGCAAGAATCCCTCTACCAGGAACGTTGGAATAATGGCTGACGGTGCTTTGATAGTATGGGGTCGATTCGACCATGCCCGCGAGTCATAAACAGTGGATTATCCCCTTCGCGGTGCAGCTCATTCCATCGGGTCTACTCATCTGTGGTTCCTTATTCATCAAGGAGTCTCCGCGGTGGCTATTCCTGCGGGATCGCCGCGAGGAGGCCATCGAAAGTCTTCGCTGGGTTCGTCAGCTCCCGGAAGACCATATTTACATGGTTGAGGAGATCGGTGCGATCGACCAAGCCCTGGAAGAGCAACGGGCCACCATGGGCCTCGGGTTCTGGAAGCCGTTCATGCTGGTTTGGACCAACAAGAAGATCATGTACCGTCTTTTTGTGGGCAGCATGCTGTTCTTGTGGCAGAACGGCTCGGGCATCAACGCCATTAACTACTACAGCCCTACCGTCTTCGCCAGCATCGGCGTGAAGGGCGGCAACACCAGCCTGTTCACGACCGGTATCTTCGGCGTCGTCAAGACCGTGGTCACGTTCGTCTGGCTCCTCTGGCTGATTGACCACGTGGGGCGACGGATGCTTCTTCTGGTCGGTGCGGCCGGCGGCTCGATCTGTCTGTGGATTGTGGGTGCATATATCAAAATCGCCGACACCAAGAACAGCGAGAACGCGGAGATGGATGGCGGTGGCATCATGGCCATGTTTTTCTTCTACCTGTGGACAGTGTACGTGCCAGCTCGCTCTATCCTGCAACAGACTTTTTTCCCGGGTTCATCCCTCTAACGCAGCTTTCACACAGATTCTACACTCCCTCATGGAACGGCACCCCCTGGGTAATCAACTCAGTAAGCCCTACCTACCCAATACCAGTTAACAACCACTGACCGCATCCCAGGAAATGTTCGAGCCCAACATCCGCTCTCTGGCGCAAGCATGCGCAGCGGGGTCCAACTGGCTGTGGAACTTCCTCATCTCGCGCTTCACGCCGCAGATGTTCGACAAGATGGACTACGGGGTGTACTTTTTCTTCGCGACGTTGATGATCTTCTCCATCGTGTTCGTATTCTTCCTCGTGCCTGAGACGAAGGGCGTTCCGCTCGAGAACATGGACGGTCTGTTTGAGCATAAGCCGGTTTGGCGGGCCCACGGTGAGGTCATTGCCAGGCTGCGCGAGAACGAGATGCAGTTCCGGCAGGATATCGAGGAAGTTGGTCATTCTAAATTGGGGGGACAGGTGGAGCAGGTGGAGGCTGCAGTCTAGGGTGGGTGATGTGTTGTATATAGGGACGTCAATAGTTCAGGGGTTAGTCAATAAAATAACCGATTGACTGGCTTTATTCACCACTCGTTCTTAACAGTAACTACTCGAGCGGTCCCCCCCCCTTTTCCCTCTCTATCTATCTATCTAGGTATCTATCTAGGTCTCTATCTCTACAAACCACCCTCAACCTAAACCTCAACCTAAACACCATACTCGACCTCAACAGGCAACCCACTCCCCAACGACTCCCTAACAGCCTCACAAACAACCAAAGCCCTCAACCCCTCCTCCACATCACACCTCACCTCCCCCTCCCTCCCCAAAATAACATCCACAAAATGCTCCAATTGCAAATCAAACGGCTTCCTCCCCCCATCCCCCTCCACATCCACCTCCACCCTCTCCCCCATCAACACCTCCCCCCACCCCTTCTCCCCAGCACAACCATCATAACTCCACCGCACCATATCAGGCACACTCAGCGACGCACGGGTCCCAAAAATCCTATAAAAGTCCGCCCCCACCCTCGGAATGAGCGGATTCTCGCCCGTCCCGGCCTCAAAATTATGCGGCGAGGGCGTCGCGTCGCACACAAGGAACGTCCCGACCACACCGGACGCAAAGCGCAGCGTGATGGCCGCGCCTTCTTCGGCGGGGTGGTGAGAGCGCTGGGGCGCTGTCTTCTCGGCGTGGACGCGCGATATCGGCCCCAAGAGGAAATGGAGGGTGTCGATGTCGTGGATGAGGTTGATGGGGATGACGCCTCCTCCTGTGGAAGGGTCGGTGCGCCAGGGGGCGGCGGCGAAGTAGGAGGATGGTTTGAGGAGGGTCCAGAGGCCGTTGATGGCGATTATGTCGCCTAAGGATCCGGAGGTGAGGAGTTGCTTGATTTTGAGGACGTAGGGGTTGAAGCGGCGGTGGTGGCCGATGAGGAGTTTGGTGTGTGTGTGTTCCGGCTGGCGGGTGAGGGTCAGGAGGTGCTGGGCTGTGGCGATGTTGTCGCTGAGGGGTTTCTCGACGAGGACGTGGATGCCGGCTAGCAGGAGCTGCTGGGTTAGGGGCACGTGGGTGTGGTTTGGGGTGCAGACTATGGCGGCGTCGGGCTTGGGGATCGCTTGCAGGGTGGCTTCGATTGTGGGGTAGTAGCTTGTGTTGAGCTTTTGAGCGGTGGTTGAGGCGCTGGGGTTGGGGTCGATTAGGGCGACGAGGTCGGTGGAGGGGTTGGAGAGGATGGATTGCGCGTGGCGGGGGCCGATGAGGCCTGCGCCTACGATGATGAATTTGAGGGTCATGTTCTTGGTTGGGGGGGGTGGTGTAGGTGGAGGTGTAGGTAGATGAAGTTTAGGCTGATAGAGGATCAATTCTACATCAACTAGCCTCCTAATTCTCCCAGCCCTAATTGACGCTCTACAATGGCTACCACACAGGTTGCCAAGATTGTTGAATTCCTCCTCATACGGCGGGTAAACGCTAGAAGGCAGGGAGAACGCTTAGCCGGACGACAGTTTTAGCCCTAACTGCGGGCCAACATCTCGAACATCCAGTTATACAGTTGAATATCAGGCGGAAAGTAAGCTATAGAACTAGACAGTTGTCAAGGGTGGAAGATGCATTATATTTAGGTCACGCAGTGCCTGGTACTCTTGTGTCTATCTATCTATCCATGGTGTCTTGCTTCGGGTTGCATATACTTGACATAGCGTCAATATGGAGCGACCTAGACTAGTTACTACACATTCTGCCCGCTGGAGAACTAGTATATGAGACTGCCGACTCTGTAGGTGTAGCAAATCCTCTACTATCTGCCTGACGTGGATGATCTAGCCAAGCACCGCTCAAAAGAACGGCCAGATCCATGCCCATCTACTTAGGGCTTCACCACCCATCACATAGCACAGCTCTAATCGCCCCACACAGCAACACTTCAAACCACCAGTCTACCAGTATAACATAATTGAAAGAAGCATAAACTGCATCATATAAATATTACGCTATGCCCTCCTGCACGCCAATAGACCAAACACCAGATCAATCCGATCAAGCCAGCCAGCCAAGTCAGTCAGTCAGTCAGTCGTTGAAGACGAGAACCCATAAAATGCCAATGCCGTCGCTGTCGTCATTCTTGAGATATTCTTTCTTTCTTTTCCTTCCCTTTTCTTTCCTTCTTTCCTTCTTTCCTTCCTCCTTCATTTTTTCTTTTCTAACCTATATTTTCCGTATTCTGTTGGTCGTCAGGCGGCATAACGTCTCTGCTGCACATCCCCGTCGTCAATCCGAGAGATATTGTTGAAACTCCCGTTTCACGCAATACAGAGAAAAGCACTAGGATGATCGCAGTGTATGCACCGCATCGATCCTATCGCCGCGAAATGAAAGAACGTCTAGTGGTATATATACTAGGAAAGTAATGTGAGCGCCGTTCAAGTGGCGTGGTGTTTTGGCCCGTCATAGACCGTGGTTAAGCTTCTTGCGCCCACCGCCGCTCGCGCAGCGGCATCTCCTCCCCGGCCTGGGCCCGACTGCCGTCCGTTTCACGGCGCCAGGCGTAGTATTCCCCGAGGCGATTCTCGGCGTATGTGGCGTAGTCGAAGTCGATCTGGGAGATCTGGGCTTGGATGAGACCCCATACGCCCCTGTTTCTATTAGCTCGGCTCATCACAACCATATAGCAGAGGCAAATATACCAGTAGAGTCCGGGAATTCCCCGGAATCGATCCACGTCCTCGTACAGCCGGTCCACCAGGTCCTTCTGCGACGACTCGGGGATCCCCTTGTGCAAACTGTAGCTCTTGATGTATTCGGTCAAAAACTGCCGACGCACCGCCCGGGTGGGCATCATGCCGTAGTCGCAGTTGTATCCGCCCCACTCGGCAAAATGGTTGGCGATGTCGAATGCCGCTGGGGAGGGCGTCGCGTACTCGTAATCGATGAAGTGAACCGTGGCGTCCTCCGACTCGTCCGTCGATGGCAGCGCAATCACGTTGGCGCAGAGCAGGTCGCAGTGGGCAAACACCAACTAGGACACATCATCGGGTTAATGGCGCCTCTTCTAGAACCCTTCGTGGGAAGGACTCGACTACGTACCCCGTCTTCACCTAATCCCTTTCCGTCGTCGAACTCGCTCGCCACCCGCTCCAGCTCCCCCTGCAGGCGGAGCCGCCGCTGGCGTTGCTCCTCGGAGGCGCTCGGCAGGGCGAGGATCCACTTCTGAAGAACCGTCCACATGTTGGGTCCGGGCTGCCGGGGCTTGATCAATGGGAAATCATGCTCCCGGGGCTGCAGATGCGGCTGTGAATCGGTCTGCGCGTCTACTTGGGGGATGATGGGCATGGCCGCCGCAGACATGGAGGGCTCGGCCTTGCCCTTGGTGGGCAACACGGCGTGCCACTGCGCGAGCCTCCGGGCCACGCCGTGCCAGATGCGCGGGGTCACCAGGTCCTCGTGGGTGGCCGGGCGGCCGCGGAGGAAGCGGTAGAGGAGGCCATTCTGGAAGCGGGCCAGCAGGGGCGGGGCGAGGCCGTGGCTAGCCAGGAGCGCATGGGAGTTCGTTTCTCCTAGAGACAGCACAGATCTACTCAGCAAGGTCGCAATGGGCAGGGAAAGGAATGGGCACCGGAGTATGGCATACTTTCGCGGTCTATGATAATCTCTGTATGGTTACCGTACGCTCTCATCAGTACTGCATCGTTGTCTATCTGCTCCTCGGACCAGCCTGGTTTGCGATTGATGATTTTGAGGAGCTACCGGAGAGTATTAGCGACGGAGTCCGAGGTCGCCCGTTCTTACGAGAGGGGGGAAGCTGCAGAGGGCAAACGTGGGGAACACACAGTGTTGGTGATCCCGTCCGTGAACCGCACGAACTCGATCTGGTTGCCTGGGCCCTCCCAATGTGGGTTCAAGGTCAGAACCAGCCTCAACGCGGAGGCGTGCGAATCCGCATGGTTATAGGACTGGGCGATATACCGAACGGAAGATAAGGCCGTCGGCTCGGCGGTCGAGCCCATATCGCGGGGGGGTCAAGGATGTAGCGGTCAATCGATCTATTCACTATACTTGGCGAGAGTTAGCTAGGTCCGGATGGGGGGGATGAGATGTCTTCTAGCACTCGGAGAGACTGCTCCACAGCATCATGTCCTCGCAAATCACCGGTTCAAACAGAAGTTTCCTTACCTATTTATCCAGTCTATGAAACGGGTGAACCAGTGCTGGTCTGGCGCATTAGCAATCCCGACTGCGAGGAAAAATTCCAGTAAGGAGTACCTAGTAATGAGTACCCTCGTGACCCAACACGTAAAAAGGAAGAGAAAAGAAAGAAAAGCCACTTCGTTAATGAGGGGAGAGGAGGGGAACGGATGAAAAGAAGAAATGGTGGTTAGTACCCCTGTGGCGGAAGGAGGAGAGACGCCCGCTTGAGTATCAACGGCGGTTGGTTTCGGGTCGATGATTGGCCGAGAGCGGCAGAGAGCCCCTCCCTCTGGCGGGAGGTCTGCCTTAGTGCCTTAGGTAATAGCCCGTCTAGGCAGACCCTCAGACGGCTCTTCTTCATCCTTCCAGATGACGACACGGACCGGATTGATATGCATGGAGTGAGAACTTAATCGGTGTGGTGAGTATCATAAATCCTAAAGTAGGTAGTACAACCTTGTATTCCTAGCAGTGGTATATCGAGATAGTAGTATACTGGAATGCTATGAACGAAGTCAAGTACAAGTATACCTTCACCGTATAACTCTAACCAGAACGGCAAGTCTAGCGCGGCCTCAGGCCAGACTAACCACATCCACTTCACCCTCAACATTCATTCATGTGATCTCCCAACATGTGACTTGTCTCCTCGCAGCCTCACCCCTAAGGCACCAAATTATCATAGCATATCACATGACCCCCAAAACCCCAGCCCTACCGCCCTCCCCCCTCGGCAATCACTAGTTCCAATTTCCAACCGCCCACTAGCGCGCCCGCTCCCGCCGGCCTACAAAAGGCGCTGCTCCCCCCCCAATTCTTCCAGAATTCTTTTTTTCTTTTCTTTTCTCCATCATCAGTAGAGGTTTACATTGACCAATGTAAATTTATCAACACCGAGGTCCCTCAAAGAGGCTTGCTGAGGGTTATCCTGTTTGGAATTTTTTCTCTATGGGTTTCCCTCCGTTCCCAACTTCGGAGAGTGCTTGCATGTTCCTTTTTCCCTAACACTATATGGCTTACATAGGGATTGCATTTCGAAAGAAAAGTGCCCCATGCTCGTGAGCTGTGGAGGAGATGCTACATACTTTTTTCAAACCTTTCTACTTTTGTACACTTGATGTTGTGTATGGATGTGGATTGATTTGATTTACTATTTATATCTAGTTGAATTGAATTCATGTACTCCTTAATTATTTATTGTCTTTGGATAGATCCGCGTACGTTATATAGATAGCTTCAATGACAGCTGTCGATCCAGCGGTCGATCTACATCTACCAAATATCAGATTGTAATCGTGGAATGATGCAATTAATCTCGTATCTCATCCGTAGCACCTCTAGTGCCTTTTAAACCATAACTAAGTAGTATATATCAAGCCCGTCCAGCATTCCCAATCTGGATCCGCTCCCCACTCCACCTATCGTCGCTGCGCAGCACTGGCCAGCTGGTCCCGTCCGCCTTGACCAGCGTCAGCTCGAGCTTCGTGCCCAGCACCCGGAACCCGGACTTCTCCACATCGATGGGCGCAAATAGGTTGTAGGTATCCGTATATCGCTTGTTATCGGCCGTCGGCAGATCGAGCTCGACCGACTGCGGAGAGAGCTTCACGCTCGCCCTGTCCTTGTCGATCTTCTTCAAATAAAGCGAGGCGTTCACCGTCGACGCCGTCTGGTAAAAGTCATTCCTGTTGAAGCCCGTTAGCCGACCTTGCCTTCTCCAACACCCTCCCCAGGTGAAACCTACCGAACAGACTCCACCTTCTCCTCCCCAGCCGGCTTCCCCTTCCCAACAAACAAGTGTTTAACCTTCTCCGAGCACCCCGGCAACTTCAAGAACTCGTCAAACTCCAGCACGCGCTTCTTGCAGCACGACCACCCCTTGCTCCCCTCATGGAAGATCGGATGCCCAGGGTGATGGACGCACTTCTCGTCCGCGCGCGGCACCGCCGCATCGTAGCCCGCGTTGCACCCCCTCCGCCGACAGGTCGCATTCGGCGGAATCTCGAGCGACTCGTCGTCGGAGTCGGGTTCCTCGGGGGTAGGCGTGGGCGCATTGGACGGGGGAGGGATCGCGGGGGAGATGGTATTTCGCGGCACGGCGCTCTCGGCGACGGGCTTGACGGATGGTGCGGGTGTCTCGGTCTGCTCCTGCTGCTGCTCCTGCTTGGCAGCTGGCTCGGCGGGCGTGTCGTCTACCGTGGAGTGTTTGCCGGTGGTGCAGGGGGGGATGGCGAGGAATTCGTCAAAGGTGAGCACGCGAGGCTTGCAGCATTTCCAGCCTGTAGGTCAGATCACCCCGGTAGATTATCAGTTAGTTAGTGTCCTGGGGTACTCCCACCAAGAGGGAGGTCGATAGTTGCCTTAAACGAAACTTGCAAGGTCCTCAGGACTTACCCTTTTGGCCTTCATGAAACACCGGCGGACCGGGATGGTAGACGCAAGGTTCGTCGGCGTCGGAGAATTGCTTCCCGCAGCCTTTGTGCACACACTTGGACGGCATCCTCGCTGGCTTGGGCGGACAACGGAGTGTCACTCGAGAAATAAATCGGGAGGGAGGGAGGAAGAGGAAGAGAGATAGTGTGCAGCAGCGGGGAAGGGAAGATCGCGGGGAAGAAAAGCGAATCGCAAACGGAGGTTAACTTAACGAATCGACAGCCCGCCCGATCCATGATGAAAAGCTCAGCTAACACACTAACTACTTAACCCCGCCCCCGAACGGGTTTAGTCTGGGAAGCTCGAAGGTTCCATTCCACATCCATCGTCTTCTCTTACTTATTCCTTCCATTCCATTGTTTTCTACCTTCATCTAATTGAATAGAGAGCGTCGTCCAATAAATTATACATATATATATATATATAAAGAGAATACACCATGTTCCCAACATCAATCCTCTCCCAAGCCGCGCGCGTCACGCTCTTCACCCGCGTCGGGTGCGGCCTCTGCGACACCGCCAAACACACCGTGACGCAGCTGCACAAGCGCCGCCCATTCGCCTACACCGAGTGCGACATCATGGTACCGGAGAACAAGCCCTGGCGGGACGTCTATGAATTCGACGTGCCGGTGCTGCACGTGCAGTTTCCCAAGGGCGATAGCAACACGTCGGAACTCTCGGATCCGAAGAAGCTGTTTCATCGCTGGACGGAGCAGGAGGTTGAGAACTTGGTCGATGAAGCGGAGAAGGCGTCTTCGTCGTAGTGTGTACTGGGTTTCGGTGGATAGGTATTGAAGATATTACGATATATATGGGCGGTGAGCATCGGAACAGCAGATGCAGTGATATCAGTATGTGCTGTCTCCAGATACTGGGGGCATGGGTTGCCCTCGTGGCGAGGATACCTCGCACCTGGTTCGATCATCGCCCCTGTCAGGCTATCTTAAGCTGGTACGTTGCCTGTTTCACCTAGCACTGCCTGGGTCGTCCTGGAATCCAAGCCCATTGAGTTGGAGGGAGGCTGCTGTCGACAGAATCAACCGACAGGCCCAAGATAATAATTAAATAAAAAATAATAAATACTAGACTATATACAAGAATGACCGTTCCCTGCGGACCCTACCACCATCACATCACATCACTCCAACCTCCCACCGAGGTCAACCGGCAGACTTTCAATCCATGCAAACTGTCCCCGACCAACATTCTTCCCATCACCAAAACCCAGTCTCCCATAGTTGCCCCTCTCTCCAGCCGTTCCATTCCCGGACGCCCCATTTTGCGAAACCAAGCTAGCACCCGCTCCGCCATCTGGGATCGGCCTTCTAACGTCCTTCGACAGACTCATCAACGTGTCGCAGCAGCGATGTGCAGCGCGCTTCAAAGATCCCTGGGGCCAGATGCCCCGATACCGGTCGAGGAGGTCGACGGCGCGCGATCGGGTCGTCTCCATCGCCGAGCTGTCGATTCGTGCCGGCTCGGCACCTTCAGGCCCGCAGAGACGGGTTGCAAGAGCAACTACCCCGCAGGCGTATGCGTAGTGGATGTTTTCCCAGTATGGCGTGATGGCGTTGGACCCGAGCGCGTCGGGTCGGCCGTTTAGCAGCCTGTCTTCGTTGTTGTAGAGTATCTCGGCCAGCTCGGCTGCTGCGGCTGCGCACTTGCTTGACGAGTCGCGGATCATGCTGAGGGCTAGGGGGGAGTCGGGAGAGGCAGTCTGTCTGCCAGTTACGTGGGAGTGGCTGTCGGTGGGAGAATTATGGGTATGGCCTAACGCTAGGCCTAGGATTAAGAGAGGTCGGTGTAATCGTAGTCGGAGATACAGGTAGCGGATTCGAAGGATGTTGCGTTGTCGGTGGACGAGGGGGTCCTCCGGGTTGGTGTTTGGTATCTCGTTTCGGAGGAAAGACGGTAATGATCTCTGCCAGTCGTATAGAAAACTGTCTACTTTGAACAGTAGCCTGAAGTCCAGGGATAACATCTTTTTCGAGGCACAGCCGCTGGTCGGAAGCCTCGACTCGTCTTCCCAAGTCATGATATCTTCGACGTGGCAGTAGAGCCTCGCGCAGGCTGTCAGAAACTCTATCGTAGATGGCCGTTCGGCATGTGCCAGAGGCTGCTTTTTCGAGATGGCATCGAGGTAGTCCATGTCCGAGTGCATGGGTAACGGGACGCGGAGCGGGTCGGGAGTCTGCGGTGGGATCCCCAGCTGTAGCGCAAGCATCCGCTCGATAATCATGGCGCTGTGCCACAGCCTTCGGGCCAAGTCTCGGTCTCTTCTTTCAACGACGTCTCGTCCTCCCATCGTCAAATGTAATCCCTGGGTTTGCGCAATCCTGATAGTGGATCCAATGACCGACCACGCGGATTGCAGCTTCCCGGTAGCATACAGGTAATGACTCTGCAAAAGGGAACTCTGTATGTGCTCCCATTGGTTCCCAGGCTGGACGATCCCCGGGGTTAAGTTCTTACCATGGGCGAAGAAGCGGTCCACATCAGCAAAGTCCACCTGGCGAGAATTCCATCCTGAGATGGCGAAAATGACATTCAGAATCCCGTGGAAGGTTTCCGTAGAGGTACCCGCCTCTTGCCCGGTTTTTGCCGCCTCATACGCAGATCGAAAGTGGGCCAGGTCAAAGACAGGCAAGTTTGCATATTCCCGTGTGAGGTAGACGTGTATGAGGCTATCTGCCAGCTCCTGGGTTAAATGCACAGGGAAGTCCCGCCGCGTCGGTCCCTTTGGAGGTGACGGGTCCTCTCCAGGAGAACTCACGGCCGGGGAGCGCAAGGCGCCATCCTCAAGTGGTTCTTCCGCTTTGACATCGCCCGTTCGTTCGCCCACGACTCGCTGCAATTGCCGCAGACGCGAGTAGTCACTTGCCACCTCCGGGGGCTCTGTCGAGAAATTGGCCGTGTGGAAGCTCTGCTCCGAATGGACAGACTCGACTTCGACCTGGTCATCATCAAGGCCAATTCCGCCAGACTCGTCCAAGCTCTGGGGCGTCTCAACACCGTGCGGGATGATCTCCGGAGTACTTGAGGAACGGAAGGGCTCAATGACCACCATGGGTATCGTGGACGGGCTGCGGACGGCGTCTGGCGGATACCAACCCTGGCTCTGACGTACTAGGGTTTGAGACACTCTCTTACGCTTCCTGCTACTGTTTCACGGTTATGACAGTCTGACGAGGGAAAGCGATATGTCCATACATTGGCGGGGGCATGTCAGCGGGCTTGTACGAGCAGTCCTCCTCAAGGCCCCGGGCTTTACAGCCGCCACAGGCTAACAGAAGCATTAGCTGTCATTACTCAAGCTGACGTAGTGGGGCCAGGTACCTGGTCGTTTTCTATCACATCCTCTCCGTTTCAACCTGCACACACAACACGGAGTGTGCAGGGGAGAGTTGTTGGCATGACCCATTTGTTTTGCCGGCTGGTATGGTTAACATGTACGTCAGTTACCTATACGAATGGCTAATGAGAAGTTGACTGCATGTATCAATGCATTCGACAGAAAGTCAGGAGGACATCAACGAGAAAACCCTTGAAAGCCAAAGATGACCACAATAGGAAAAGAAATACAGAAACAAATCAGTTAACAAATACAAGAACCATAAAATAATAATAAAGAAAGAAACTAAAACACGACGAAGACACCCAGTCAGCCATCTACGCGTTCACTCACCTTTATAATGTAATGAATGACTGGACATGTAAGCGCGGCTGGGTCTGGATCTGGGGATGCTGGGGAAGACGCGGTCTGGGACGGGGCAGTCCACAAGAAGACAATGCAATCAATCAATCAATCAATCCCAGCAGAACGACTGGCAAACATACAAAGGCAAATCAAAAGGACATGAAAAGGTCTAATACTAGAACGATGGCGATAATGACGATGATGATGACGATGATGATGTTCGTAGTTGAAGTTGGCCGGGTCTGTCTGTCTCTGTCTCCAGGGGCGGACGCGGGTTATCCGCGTCCCTTATCGAGCTTATCGTTATCAGCAACGGGCCAGAATAGTTCCCACCGCAGTATGGATTATGGGGATATCAATTAAATCGGTGGAAATAATGAAATATATGACATCCATCAGTCAAGATAAATTCAGAAAAGGGTCAATCTTGCACGAATCCCAAGGTACCTACCTACCTAAGTAAACGGGTTCTGTTTGTGACCAGTCAGGTGATGGACCATATGCAGACGCTTCAATTGGCTGGTCAACTTTCATCTAGATGCGTCTCCTTTGTATATGGATTTTCTGGGAGCTGGGGCATTGTACCTAGGTGCTATCTATCATTCCCGAATAAGCACATACGTAGACATAAACAGGCTGTCTGATTTCTTGTTCTTGTTTCTTCGCATTATGACTACCTCAGACTTACAGCACCTAGCTGTATGGACTTCGAGGTAAGGTAAGTCAATCGACTACTACGCTAAATCAAAGTAAATTGAAATCAGAATCCGATGATTATTGCTAATCTGTAATGCATTGATTCATTTCTAACATAGCCAACACCGTGGATGACTGCTGACTTCCCCATGACACTATACACGGCCGCTCCGGTCAGATCCCAAGAGATGCGTATATACACCGTACCTGGGACAGTTCCATGGAGCCCTCTCCTATTATGTATATCCAGTAATGAGGTTCATAAAACATTAACATGGAGCCCAATATTTGCATGTGTGAGAAAAAAAGAAGAAAAAGGACAACAAAAGATGTCCCAGAGTCGTCAGCCCGTTTGAGACACGACGACAAGAAAACGAATAGGAGGAATATAGGGAGAATGTACACGGCGATGAACACCAGTTGTGCAGGGCATAATAAGCATCAATCATGAAAGAAGAAAGGAAAAGGAGAAGGGAGCTCTAGGGCCATATGGGTCCAGTGCTTCGATGAGCCGGACCGTACAAGTGACGAGAAATTACTGCCGGCGGACCATCGGCAGCGACGGGATCAGGTCTCCCGACAGGAGGCAGAAAGAGTTGGCTTATCAAAACCACATAACACCCACGACAATGCTAATCACAATTGCCATGCAACTGCCGCGCAATCTTTCGGGATCCCGATCGAGATTTGCAGCCTGGGCCTCTGCTGCTGCTGGCTCTGGGGTATGCGTAGGTGTGGCTGTGGAATTGACATGCGGTACCTTTTCTGGAAGAACGACACTGGCGACTTCTGGCGCTGGCGTTTGCGAGCAATTCCCTTCTGACAAGTCGTAATCATGAGAATGGAATTGACCACGGATATTCTCTTTCGGGTATGATGTGGTTGGATGGGAGATACGAGGCTTTTTATTAAGGAGCTCGTGTGATGCGAAAAATGTTTGAAGGTGGTGGGCAAAATGGCAGGCCCGCTGCCATGTTGCGTGGAAATGGAAGGAGATTTTCGACTCAGTGCCGTTTGTTTTATTCGTGAGCCCGCGCGTGTGGCCCTTTTCGTCCAGCCCTCGGAGAGATCCCACGGCAGGCGTCGTTGGAGCAACAGGTAAATCGACCGTCGGCGTATAAAGAGTGGGGTCTGTCTTGCCGGAGTTGTCGAGCGAGGACGGTTGAGGAATAGGAAGTTGTTCATCGACCTGTTTGGAAACCAGAGATCTAAACGCGCGAACGCCCCGCACGAGACTCGACGGTTTCTCAACGGGACGCGTTATCAGACCATCGAGGACGGGCGCAGTTTCGAACAGATTCTCAGCCAACGAGTCCAGTGCCGCCCGTCGGGGGCGCGACTTGCGGTCCAACAGCGATTGATCCGTACGATCGAGATATGATTTGCTCTGTCCACTATCCGTCCGCAACAACGGTTGCACATCGACCAAGGCATCGGTCGCGCGGGGAACATCTATCGGACCTACATTGTGAGCTTGGCGAAACCACTAGCAAGCCACCCTGGGACAACATACGGCGAGCATCGGGACGGCGATATCCCAAGTATCCAAAGCGGAAACTATACAAATCCCATTCTTTCGCGAGCGACGGCACCAGACTGAGCAGCAAGAAGACAAGAAGAGCCAGAAACGGAACTGCGCCAGGTTTTTGCAAGCCCGACCGCATCGTACACACTCATAGATAGATCGATCGATTTTCTCTCGCACGAGCCGACTACTGCAAATCGCTGATTGCGACGGCCGACAAACAATGCCACTCGGTTGTAGACGTCTCCAAAGCAGACAATTTCATTGCATCAATCACAATGGGGGTTGGGCAAGCGTAATAAACCGAATCACAACAAAGTGTGATTGTCGTAGGGCCCCGCAGTACGTTGTAGTCGCAGTCGCAGTTGCAAGCTAGCTAGCCCCAGCCCAGCACAACGATTATCAGCGTTGGATCGTGGACCAAAGAGATCGGCCGATGGGGGGAATGCGCAGCCAGGCAGAGAAAGGTGGGTTTGGTGGTGGCCGGTTCGGGTAATTCTTGCAGGCAGGCACGTCTGTATTGTGTATTGCTGGGAAATCCACGCCCCCCAGCAACGGTCGGTCGGTCGGTGGAGAACCGGGCAGGCAACACGTCCAGTTCGAACTAGAAATAGAACTGCAGCTGCCTGGGCTTGATGGGAATCGACGCGATGTCTATCAGAGCTAGAATCACCGAGGAATGACGTAAAGGAGGACTAAGGTTGTGGCTGGATAGCTCAGCATGGATAGCTCCGGCTAATAATAATGGTCGCACGCGGGATGCCGCCCAACTGATTGGACCAGGGGAGAAGCTGGGAAGTCTTGGGAAGGGAAAAGGAGGGGGAGATCAGAAGATAAAAAAAAAGAGAGAGAGAAAGAATCACAGACGATCAGTACGCATCATGCATGATTTAGTTTGGCGCGTTTGAGCTTCAAATAAAATTTCAAACTCTGAATCCAAAAAAAGATGAGGGAAAAAAAAAAAAAAAAAAAAAAAAAAAAAAAAAGTAAAATTAATTAATGAATCAATTAATTAACGGTGTCTTATCTGTCTTGGTTCGCACCAGATTCCTTTCCAGCCTGTAATCACGATGCTTGACCGCCTTCCCCTCTCATTGGCCCTGGGAAATAACGTGGATCCTGACCCGATGATGGACTCAGGCAGTCAATCGATGCCGTTTGCAGTGGCAGATGCAACCTCAGGCTTGCGATGATCATTGTATTGCATGCAACGCCCGCTATTCACCATCTTTGATGCCTACTCTAAACGGCGTTCCACCTGCTACCTTGCCACCATCATAATTGATTGTTTCTTTTGGGTTACTTACTCTGCTGGGTAACTCCGTCATTGAATCAGACTAAACCGCTTCAAGAATTCAATTTACCACTCGACGCCCTGTTGTCGCAGGACGAAAACCGGGCACACGGGATCGGTTCCTGGGTCGATTGAATCCTGGGACTTTAAGCGACTCATATCAGGTGATTTCAGACGACGTCGGATCCGTTCCTACTTCCGTTTCTTTCGTGGACAACCCGATAACTGGTATATGTGGGCAAAAAGGTGTATTGGTTGACATACGGGATGGTACAAGACAGGAAGGATACAGGCCGTGCCAACAATTGCGCATAGCATGATACCATGCTGGTGTGATAGAAACCCATGTTATACCCCACAATGACAAAAATATACAAAATAGGAGAGAGAGAGTACAAAAGACAAGAAAGGAACTTTTCAAACAAAGCAATCCCAGTCGTCATATATAATAATAGTCGTGATCAAGACATGTCACATCACTCGTCATGGTCTGTTGCACGGACGTAAAACATCTAAATAGGGTTCATAATAGTCGGGTCGGGCACAGCGGGCGATAACGCCTTCTGGCCCGTTTTGACAGGGATCGGGAGCCGCGACGGGGCGGCGGCGCCGGTTTTCGCCTTGGACTGCGAGGTCCGTCGAGGCGGCGGGGTTTCGGCCTGGCTGCGACTCCCGTCACTCCTCGAATTCTCTCCACCGGGGGTCATCGACGGCGTTGTCGTACTGCCGCCGTCGAGATTGCTGGTCTTCCGTCCGCGCTTGACCATCTTGCCGAGAACCCGCACGATCTCGGCAGCGTCCGTGAAGCTCTCGTCGTCCATGCCTTCTTGGGCGTTGTATACGTCGGAGATGGCTTGCTTGGCCAGTCGGCGGCAAGCGTGGGAGTCGTGGAGGCAGTCGTAGAGGTAGGCGGCATATTCGAGTTTGATGGAGAGGCGGAGCGGGTGGGAGCCTGGGAGGAATTGGTCTGCTAGAAGCACTGCCTGGTCGAAACAGGCTGTTGCAGTAGGCGTATAGTCGATGGCTGGGAGAAGGAAAGCAGCCGTGTGAGAGGGTCGGACGGGTGCGAGGCCCGGGGGCGTCTTGGTCACTTTCGCTCGGGAAGAACTCCTGGAGGAAGACTGCCGCTCGGGAACCGCCAGTTCCTCTTTTTTCCCGTGGAAGGAAAACCGTGACATTGAGTCTTTGGAGGGTGACTCCGATCTGCTGGCGGTATTTCCCGCAAGGCTGAGGATCCCCGGCGAATGGATGGCCGGTTGGTTGTGGAACAAGACGAAGATATGGTAAAAAGAAGCCCTGAGTTTATATGCAAGGATCTGTAATTCTATGGAGATATCGACCATCGGGATCACAAACTGCTCGAGGATTACAAGCCCTTCGCGCGAGAGCCAGATAACATGGTGATACAGCTGAAGAGACTTGGTTTCGCGAGTCGGATCCAGTCGCCGCAGCCGCCGCGCACGAAGGAGCTTCTTCGACAACATAATCGATAGGCCGAGAATCTTGTATAGCATTGCAGACAGCAGAGGGCTTTCGAAGGTCGTGGCGGCCGCGAGGTTGGCCAAAGCCTTCTGGTCTACTTCGGATGAAGCCATCCACGACGTTATGGATTCAGGATCTATAGTCGGTACATCGTGAAAGCTATAGTCAGCCAGGCCGATTCCAAATGGAGACATAATGTAGCGTAGTGGGTCAAGATGATGGGCAATAACGGTAGGGCGCGAGATCTCAATTGAGACAGGAAACATCAACCCTTTTTTGCCCTTTCTAATAGAACATGAAGAAAGGGACAAAGGAAACAAACTACGAAAGAAATGAAGGGGAAAAGAAGGAAACAAGGCCAGGTCGAAGCATAACCGCAGAGGTTACTGATCGACCAGACCCAAAAACGAGATAAAATAAGCAGGCGGCAAGGTGAACTTACCTCGGAAGCGCGCGCAAACAACCGTTGGGACAAAATAGACCTTTCAAGCGCTATTCTTCTGCATACCCATGCCAAGCGCTTATGCGGGTCCGATTCTTCACAAATGGATCTTGAAGCCGAGTGTTGGTGGTGTTGAATGGGAGGGAGGCTTTCGTCACTCGCTTCTACCGCGTCCGCTTCGGTTCCTGTCTCTTGAACCGTTGCTTTCACACTGGGTCGGGGGAGATGGGTGCAAGCAAAGACAAAACCACAAAAGCCGCCAATCCAAACAAGCCGTTATGGTATACTACATGGAAATCCGGGTATCAAATTGGACATAAAAGCAAGCCCTGGTGTACAAGGTGCGTTTGCGAAGCGGGGAAACAACACCGGAGATAAGCAAGGGTCAGTACATCAAACAGCTGAAGAATTCAACCATTTGTCTCGGTAACTGTCTCTGAAGGCGAGGACGCAAGCAATTAGGGGATAGGATAGGGTCCATGCAAATGAAGGGGTTCAGGGGTTGTATAATGATAACAATTTTGGCTTGGTCGCCATGCAAGGTACGGAAAGGGGCAGTCAACGGGAACGGATCACGAAAGCAGTCTCAAAAGCATTGTGTGCGCAACGAGGAGTGGTAAGGCATATTCATATGTGGTGGGTAGTCGCTGGGATCGAGGATGCCGCTGGTAATGCGAGGTGATCGATTGATGAATACCCAATGTCAGTTGGTTGAGTTGTGCTAGTTCGTCCCGGAGATCGCCATCTCAGGCAAAGAAAGCGAGTTGACGGTGAGGCGTGAACACGGGACACTGAAGCCCTATTGAAAAATTGGTCGGGAAGCAATGCAAAATACAATTGATGAACAATTCAATGGCAGCCAGGAGGATAAGAGAAGAGAAATGTGTACCTAGGCGAAAGGAACAGAGACGGATAATGCAAGGGCAGGGAGGTTATCTGCATGGGGGGAGAGAGTGGGAAACCGGCCTCGGACAGCGAAAGTGGACGGACGCCCACTACAATAATAATAATATATATTCCACCCCGCTGGGGAGCGGCAGCTACTGCAGTGGATAGTCAATGCCCATGGACTCGCTACTCCACTTGGCAGTTAGTCCGTAGCCTCCGCACAAGCCTGGTTGATATTCCTTTTCGATACCTGGGAAAAGATGACCACAATCGGGCACGAAGGGTATCGGATTGACTCCATCGTGAGGATCGTCGTCATAGCTGACAGAATAGATTTTGTTGCGGGGTGTGCAGTAATGAAGAATTAGAATCAAAATTAATAAAACAAAATAAAATATAAACCAAGTGGCAAGTTAAAGGCCCTAATAGTTAGTGACTGCTGCTCCGTGCTCAGCCATGAGGCGCAATGGACAACGCATCAATCCTAACCATTTCGGCCAAGTCAAGGCCAATCCAGTCAGTCAATCAGTCAGTCAGTTAATCCCGTCCCGTCCCGCCAGTCAACCATGTCTTGCAAGTTCCAAACCAGTCGAATGGGACGGTTAGGAATAGCCTCCATGCTGGGTAAAGAAGCCGGTGAGTCCACACTGGACCCCGAACATCGCCACAGCCACCAGCCATGGCAGACATGGATAGAAAGTGACCTGAGATTTGGTGCCTGATCCAAGAGACGGTCTATCCGACTAACCTGGAATGGCTGCCCCGCGCGCTTCTTCGTATGCGACGTGAGGATGGCGGCAGGAATTAGCTCGGAACGACGCAGCACTGACAGCTGGCTGCCAGCGTGGCATCGGAAAAATTGACCCTGTCGAGGGGTTTGCACGGCGCCTGAGCGAATCACGTTTCTTGAATGTTAGTTAGCCTAGCAGTTGGTGGGATAATGCGTTGGGTTCTATAGGTCTATGTTTATTGTGTCGTACTCAACCTGGAATTGGAGAAGCTGGGAATATATATAATGATGACATACATGCTAGCTATAAAAATAATCGTATACTCTACAAAAATAAAAATGAAACAAAAAAGAAACGACAGGGGCCGGATTCGAACCGACGACCCCGAAGGGATAAGATTTCTAGTCTTACGGATTAACCGCTCTCCCACCCTGCCGGGTTCTTGTTATCACGTGTCTCTTTAATGATAGAGGTCAATGTTTGTCAGTGTATCCATTCCCCAGCTCTTCTCATTCTACCAAGAAAAGAACTGATACAGTATGGGATTCGGAAAGGAGGTTACTGGTGTTACTGGTGCAGTATGGGCGTCAAATAAGATTACTAGCCGGGTATGACCTTAAATATATTACATAAAAAATCACTACATTCAAGTGTACCCTACCCAGCCAATATATAATCACTTATAGGACTCGATACAGTCACCTTATAAACTCTACATGGACACTTAGACTACAAAACCCTGCATGGTCACTTAGTAGGCCCCCCTGTTATTGTCGACTTGTGAAGCCTGCAATTAGTCAACATGTCAGTTTTGCAGAGATTTCCCATCCGGGTTGCATTGTTGACTCTTGCAATCTTGCAATTAGTCCCGACTTTTCCATAGGTTTAAGATTCATCAATATCATCAGTATCTATATTTCCCAGGGTATATACATCACTGCTATCCGACTCAAAAAAAACCCAATGCATCGTGCCCACAATCCAGTCTAGCATTCATCACCGATAGAATATAGCCCTACCGATTCACCGACATCTCCAACCCCGTAAATTCAAATCTTCACATCCAACGCAAGCCCAAACCGAAGATATCTCGTCAGTATCACACAAACAGTCGATAGAATCATGAACGCCCCGGCAAAGATCCACGTTCCCTGATACTCACTCTGCACATCAGACACACCAGTCCCCGACGGACGCAAACAAGCACCAGCAATCGGATTCCCGATAAGCGCACCAAACGCCGCGATGGTGTAGGCGAGACCCATCCTCCCACCCAGCTCCGACTGCTTACTAGTAAGGTTTGCGATCGTGGCTGGAGGGAGAGAAACCATGCCGCCCGATATAAGACCGTAGATGAGAGAAATCACGATCAGACCTGGAAGATCATGGGAGAACCTCCATACGAATAGAATAACGGCTGAGAAGAAGCAAGCTGGCGCCATGATGTTTACGCCTCCGAAGCTAGATGTGACGTGGTGAGTGTGATGTTGCTGATGATGTGACTCGGTAGGAAAAGTGATGGTACTGACCGGTCTGCGAGGAAATTGGGGCCTATACGGCCGATTAGGCTAGCTGCGTTCATGAGACTGAGGAGGTTGAATGACATGTCTTCGCTGACGTTCAGCGCAAGGGCATATCGCTGGATGTAGAAGAATGGGACGTAGACGGAGGCAATCATTAAAGTAAATGCTGTTGTTTGGCAGGCGTTAGTCTATGCGGAAAGATGTTAAACAGGGGGGACGGATGAGGTGGTATACCCGCAGCGAAAGCCATATATGACCGATCTCGGAAGTGTTTGAATTCGATCAAGGCGGTTGCTCTGCGCGGACGCGGACGCAGTTTCATAACCGCACAGCAAATAATCAGACATCCCAGGATGAGAAAGGTCAGGGCCCGTGCGGCCCATGCAAAGCCGATCTGGACGAAAAGTCGACGGAGCATGATCGGGTAGATAATCCCGGCTGCAGTTCATCATTAGCACTCTCATGATAGTCACATAATAGTATAGACAGTGAGAATGAGCGTAGCTTACCCAGACTACTGCCAGTGGCGGCGATGCCGGTGGCGATCATCCTCTTCTTGGAGAAGTAAAGAGGGATCACGGCCACCGATGTAAGTCCCAAGAGCCCACTACCGAGCCCAACGCAGATTCCCTGTGCGAGGAGGATCTGCCAGTATGTGGTGCTCAGCGATGTCATGAACATCCCAAAGACTTCGAGGAATGTTCCCAGGAGGAGCAGGATGCGCAGATGGCCAGCATCCAGGAACCAGCCCGCCAAAACACCCACCAACATGGTTAGGAATAGCTGTATAGAGCCGATCCATGATATGGCAGAGGGACTAGACGTTGGGATATGGGTGTGGGAGTAATATGTCTCGAAGACTCCAAAGGAGTTGGTTAGACCCCTAACAGTGACGATCAGAGGGATGTGGTCATCACCAGTTGTGAGCACTGCGAGAAGACTCACCAGGTGTTTGCGAAGAGGATCCAGCTCCCCACGACCTGTAGCCAGGCCTGCAAGCCTCCATCCATGCGATATTCGGTCTCATCCTCCTCGGGGACGGCCGCAGGGACCTCCTCGTGAGCTTCTTTCCTTTCTGTCGCCATTGTGACTCAGGTGTAAGAGATGACGACCCACGAGTGGGCTCAACTGGATCTTGAGACTTAATGTGCAATTCACACTGATTCGGGACCCGACAAGTGATATCAGCTGCCTCGAAGATGTATGCGATTTAGGACGACGACATTAGGTAACGGATACTACTCGACTATCTTGAACGGAGGAAGCCGCGAGCATTCATACGGGAACTCTTATCTCGCATCGTCTACGGGGGCGTTTATTAGAACCTAACAGGGCGGGACTTCATTCCGCGGGCAATCAAATCATGGTCACATCATTGATTGGAGGCCCACTTGGTTAAAGAGAGACAGGCCTGGAGTTACTAGGGCTTACAGCTGAGCGTGGTTCAGACTAGTGCTCGGCGTGGTTCAGAAAGCCGTAAAAGCCGCGCTAAATCCCTGAACCACGCCGAGCTATCACCCCACATATGCTGAGTATGGTCAGGAATCTAATTAAAAAGAACCTGCCTAGAGTCTTTAAAAGCTATGTCCTAGCAAAGCAGCTATATAGAGCCAGTATCATTCTGGTACGGTCCAGTAGGGCCATAGGGTTCCTTGGGTGCTTTAGGGACTCTACACAGACACTCTCAGAGGTAGAATATAGCTGATTATAATATAGAGGCTAAGTTATTATCTAAATCAGATAATTTTCTCCGTGAATCACGCTGAATATTTTTCTAGCTTCATTCTAAACCACGCTTAGCTGTAACCCGCGAGAGAGTTAAGACATGATCACAGTGAACCGACATCCCAAACTAGAGTCAGCGCCAGATGTCCGCCGCTAATTAAATAGGGGCCCCAGAAAAGCTTTAGTTTGATGGATATCCATGGGCCCCGGGTATCCATAGTACAGACGGCGACTTTAGGGTACCGACATTATGACAGGGGCTTAAAAGGGATACAACTGGGTGTGTCAGTTCACCTGAACCACGCCAAGCTATCACCCCACATATGCTGGCATGGTTCAGCAATTTAGTCCCTCTAAAAGCACCTGTATATAGTATCTAAAAGCACCTATGTAGGGTTCCTTGGATGTTTTTTGAACTATATGAGTGCTTTTAGAAGGGGGAAATATAGCTGGCCGTGGTTCAGGGGATGTGTCATCCTCTAAAAAATCCTGAACCACGCCGAGCACTAGTCTGAACCACGCCCAGCTGTAACCCGCCTAGGGTTTGTCCGGCGCCGTTCTGAACCACGGCCGACTGCTAGCCCGGGGTTTGGGGTTTAAAAGCGAGCGAAACGGCCAATGGGCTATTCAGAATGGGCGGGATCTTCCGGCTCTATCCATCTTGTACTCAGGACAGAGTAATGCCCTAGCTGAGCTAGCTCTCGGATGCCCACCGTCTGGCCCGACCCGTGCGAGATAGCCGGTGGACCAGCACGACTCTCTCGGACGTGACTTGTTACTACACTCCTAGAGGTCATCTTTATGGCTGAAGGTGTCTCCCCTATACGTTTCAGGGTAGATCAATTCTTAGCCGCTACGCCAAAACGTTGACCAACGTTTGGTATAGGGCTTGACCTGACTGACATCCCAACAACCCCCTTAAGCCCTATCAAGCGGACTTAAGGACCTAGGCACTGGCTCTTGACATCTGGCTCTGACAGACCCCTCTTAAGTACTGGTAATTCTAGAGTAGCTCCCTCCAGCTACTAGTAGACCTTTTTACAGGATATATTAACTGCTTAAGACAAAAATTAAACTCATGACCTCTGAGAACCGGGCTTATAACCTCTTAGTTACTACGCCAAACCATTGACCAACATCTGGTATAGGGCTTAACCTGACTGACATCCCAACATCAATCCACCCCGGTAGAGTGGGTATACCTCGCTAAGTACTCCATATGCATGGCATGCAGAGTACAGGGGCAATGGCCCCAAGATGGGGCCCCGTACACTTCGGGGCCCCCACGCTAACCACCTGGCTGGGCTGGCATGGCATCTTCGAGGTCTGAGTTAGCCTCATCTCACCAGCTTAGCAGAGCTATTGGCGCTACTGGCAGGGTCTAGCTGAATCATGTCTCCTTCCCGATCGACTGCCGCTACGGTCGTTTCGGGAAGTAGATGCAGGCTGGTCCGGCCCCTCTTGATGCAGTGCTCGCTACCCAAGGTATGCAACGTACTAAGCCCCTATATAGTTAGATGATAGGTACACTATCCCGCTGGTTGCAGCGACCACTGCATCCGTCGTGATAGCGAGACTATAGCGAGACCCTTGCGGGTCATATCGGTGGGACACATCCCGTGAAAGTATAGCCGCTGTTGTCAGAGGGAGTCTAGATCAAGAGCGAGCCAGAGGTCGACGAAATTGCCACTGTTCAGTACACCAAATCGCATTCTCAGGGTCTCGAATAACGTAACTCTTACAAAATCTTCTTACTCTATAGAACACTTTACAGCGTTTCCCGATGCCATCTGGGAAAATGAAAACATCCGCTATTGCTGATAAGACCGGATATATATTGTGGCTCAATGTCTTCTCTGGAACTCCTAATCAATCGCACAATCAAACAAAATGATTCGTCTCCCAACTGCGCACGGCTCTCTACGTCGAGCCCAATATCATACAGTGAGCAGCAAGGCCGGCAAAGTAGCATCCACTCTTCCCCGACGATGCCTTGGTATGCACACACACACACCTTCTCATACACGGATATCAACTAAGCTGACATGTTGTCTCAGCTACGGTCACCCAAGACCCTTTCCGGCCGGTCTCTAGGCCTGCTTCTCGTGGCCCGCAATGGTTTCCGTATGAGGAGCACTACGAGAGCGTCATAACGCGCAAGAAGACCGACAAGTCATACCGTTGGTTCCGGAACGTCAACCGTCTTGCACGGGAGTTTCCGTACGCCCATTCCGCCGATGAAGACAGTCGAGTAGACGTGTGGTGTACCAATGACTACGTGAGTATCTGCCCTTAGGAGGGATGAGACGCAAAGGTTCTGCGGTTGTGACTAACCTATTTTTTTCTTAGCTTGGAATGGGCGGTAACCCGGAAGTTATCCAGACCATGCATGCAGTGCTGGACAAGTACGGAGCATGCTCCGGAGGCTCTCGGAATATCTCCGGTCACAATAAACACGCTATCGCCTTAGAAGATACACTCGCACGGTTACATAACAAGGAAGCCTCGTTGTATCTGAACTCAGGGTACACGGCCAATGACTGTGCATTGACGGTCCTTGGCTCCCAGCTTCCCGGCTGCGTCTTTCTCTCCGACGCATCGAACCACGCCTCGATCATCGAGGGAATCCGTCACTCTGGAGCATCGAAGATGATCTGGGGTCATAACGATCTAGAGGACCTGGAGAACAAGCTGAAGTCCATCCCCAAGGACTCTCCCAAGATCATTGTCTTCGAGTCTGTTTACTCCATGTGTGGTGAGTTGAGTCCCCGAGCTCACAACGAACAAAAAGAAAAAAAAAAAGACTAACAGTCGATTCCAGGCACGGTGAGCTCAATTGAGAAAATCTGCGACCTAGCAGAGAAGTACGGCGCCATCACATACATCGACGAAGTCCACGCCCTCGGCCTGTACGGACCCCACGGCGCAGGCGTCGCAGAGCATCTCGACTACGAGGCCCACCGCACAGGACGACCACAAGGGACCGTCATGGACCGGATCGACATCTTCGCCGGTGCACTCGGCAAGGGCTTCGGCACAATGGGCGGGTATGTCGCCGGCTCAGCAGCATTCATCGACATGATCCGATCAGTGTCAATGGGCTTCATCTTCACCACCGCACAGCCACCGCCCATCATGGCCGGGGCGAAAGCGGCCATTGACTTCCAGCGATGGAACCCGCAGAGTCGCATGGAGTTACAGCGAAATGTGCGGGCTGTCAAGAGGGCGTTCCGTGAGCATGGGCTCCCCGTTCTGCCTAACCAGTCGCACATTGTGCCCTTGATGGTCGGTGACTCTGCGAAGTGTCAGCAGGTTGCTGATATCCTGTTTGATGAATATAGAATTTACGCCCAGCCGATTAATGCTCCTAGTGTTGCTCGGGGACAGGAGCGTTTGCGCATCTCGCCGACTGCTTCGCATACTCCTGCACAGCAACGGCATCTGCTATCGTCCGTGCTGGAGGTGTGGGGTCGACTTGGATTGCCTACTCTTCGGGACTGGGAACGGGATGTGAACGGCAAGGTCAAGCTTGATTGGGATCCTGCTCGTGTTGGGTCACCGGTGTGGTCGGATGAGCAGCTGGATGTGGCTCCTAGAGAGTTGCTGTTTGGCCCGAGCACTTCGTCCGTGACTCTTGAGGATACACGTCTGGGGCAGTGAGGTAGAACAAAGGTGGATGCAAAACGATTAGACATGATGATTCATGATACTTCAGGCTTTGTAGGTGACCCTATATTCAGTGACATTAAAGGGTGTCTCATTTAGAAATTTAGCATTTATATACAACTGAATTCCATACAATTTTTTAATCATGGGATCTGGACAGACCTAAATAGACATGTAATGTTATCATATCCTTTTTGCTAGCCTCAACTTCTGACAAGCGGAGCTACCAGAATATATAATTCCTTCTCAGAGACTTCAGACAGATGACAGCCTGCCCGCTAGGACCCGCCCTAATCCGCCCTCGTAATTCATTCCATATCATCAAGTTCATCATAGGACATATACTTCACAAATGCGCGTTCTACAAATGCTCTCCACACCCGGTTCTTCTTCTTCTTCTTCTTCTTCGTGATATTTAAATCGTCATCGTCATCGCCATCGGCCTCTGCACTGCTGGCTGCAAAATTGTCCGCAGCCCGAGTAGCTAGCTTAAAGAAGCTGCGCACCGTGAGGTCGTCCATCTTGTATACGCTGTCTCTTGTGTCGTATTCGACGTCGAAGGAGAAGAGGTTCTTGTAGATTGTTTCGTCAACTTCATCGGCCTGGCTTGTGGTATTGGCCGAGCTCTCGAGTTCGGCCATTTCGTCGTAGATTCGGGTTAGGTTCGCGAAGTATTGAGTGTAACTTAGCCATGTTAATGGCTGGTTCGAGTAGGCCGGTCCTGGGGGTGCAGTCGGAGATGGCGGTTCGGGGACTTTGAAGTCTGGCTTCTTCTTCTTCTTCTTCTTTTTCTTTCCTTTCTTCTTCTTTCCCTTTGTCTGGCCCACCAGCTCTTCGTCGGTAGAGTCTTCGTCGGTAGAGTCATCGTCGGTCTCTTCAGAGCGTACTTCATGAGGCAGATCGCTGGGATCTTCTGCCCATGTAGCTGCCGCTTCCAGGCCGGTGATGTTATACTCGACAACTCTCAAAGTTGGGAAGTAGTTTGGTACCAGACTGGGTGACACCAGTGACACGCTATATCTCTCGGCCCACGGGCCCCCGATTTTCTTGTAAAACTTCTTCCTCTTCTTCTTGGATGCCTGCGGCAGGCTCTCACTCCCCGGAGCCCGGTCGTCCATCAAGTCCTCCATAAGCGATAGATCGTCCGGCGGGGAAGGCATTTTGGACCAGTCCTTTCGGAGACTTGACAAGTAGTCAGAGCGGGACTGAACACTGACGCCACCTGAAAGCCCTTCTGAAGGGACTTCCGACGAGGACGCCTCCAAATCGTCGACAATGTCCACCTTGTGACTGTCTTGGAGCATGAAATGATCGATGTTCATGTGGCCGTATACGCTGCCGACGACCACATCGCGATACTGATGCACCCACAGGGTGTACTTCTGCCAGCAAGTCTCGTCCCAATTCCGCTTGGAACTTGTCCTTGCGGGCGGCACATGCCCAATGAGGATTGCCTTCATTCCACGGGAGCGGAGCATTTTGAGTTGCACCCGCAGCCACTCCATGTGTTCGTAGCCTGGTTCCGACTTATCGTCGCACCCGTCGACGGCGGAGTTGGAGTCGAAAAAGTACATCGTGTTCAAGCTGATGACGGCCAGCTGATTAGGGATGACCTCCGCGGTGAACCAGCCACCCTCCACGAAGCTATGCCGCTGATGTTCGGGTATAAATCTGCTCCAGACGCCCAGATATCGCTTCGTCCATTTATTGGGCCCTTCCACGAGAATATTGTGCGGCATGACGTCGTTATTTCCGAGCGTGGGGATGACGGGGATCGAGAGAAGTTGGGGCGCCTCGGGGTGCTTGAAGGTGTCGACAAACTTGTCCGCGATGAATTGGTTTAGGGAGATCACCTCGTCCGGTGTTCGAGGGTTCTTCAAGTCGTTGTCGTGGCGAGCCGAATCACCCGTCCATATTACAAAGTCGATTTCTCCTTTCAGGTTATTCTCTATCCAGCGAAACGTCTCGTTGATGAGGGTCACGGGCGCGTCGCACTCCGTGCCTTCTGCGCCGAAATACCCCGCGCGCCCTTCGCCTCGGTGGCACGAAACACGCCCCGACGTGGATGATCCATCTTTGTAAAACGTATCCGGATGGAGATCTGAATTGATCAGCAAGGGAGCTTTTGAAGTTTTATCAAAGAAACAAAGAGCGTGGTGTAGTCCATACCTGTTATGTGCAGAAAACGTCCCGACAGTCCTCGCTGGGACCCTGCCGAGTCCGCGGTGTCATCTGCACTCGCGCTAGAGGATAAAGCCTGATATCCCAAGGGGTGTTGGTCCGACAGGGGACTGGCAAATACACCGCCAAAGAACAGAATGCCGGCGAGCAATGGATTCGGAATCATTGGAGTTTCTTGTCAAGGAGAGCTCGACGGCGAACGAGCAATTATCCTTGTCAATAAATTCAATCATAAAGCAGACATGGGTGATATGCGAGGTGGAGATGGAAGCGACCGCTCTTGACGAAATAAAAAAAAATAATCAGTTCTTTTGATGTCTTTTCATTTTTGAGTCTTCAAGAACCGTGCAATCGCGACGTTACTGACCGTCAGTTTTAAATCGGAGAAAGTAGTTTCGGCCAAGAGGACGAGACAACAACGTCACCAGCCGAGTGGAACGCGACCACGCTTCTCCAATCAGGTTAAAGTCTCCCGAGGACGGTTGATGACGGCCAACTCCACACCACGGTACTCTCTGAAATTATCATGTCCGTCGGCGGACCGTCAAAGGCAATGTATTTATTTTATTGCGACTCGATTGTGGAGCGGCTCATTCAGGTCTCGATGGGTGTACGAGACTGCATTGCGCACTGCAGTATCACCGAATCGGCATCAAAACAACCCCCCCCCTTACACAACATCATGCAAGGGATCAACGGCATCTCTGCCTGTCCGATTGTCCAGACGCTCCACGTGCTCGCTGGCGTTGGTTCCCACATCCCCAAGGTTCTTCCAATCATTCAGTTCATCCATCAGCCACAACATCCTCTGTCAGTCATCTGAGGACCTTGTGGATGAATGGAATGTTACAACCACCAGCGTCAATGGATGATCCAGTCAGTTGATCAGTTGAGCACGCTTTGATCATCTCCAGGCCGCAGTCGTACCAAGTTGTGTTTAGGTTCCAGCATTCCATCAGCTGGCAGGAGTTATGTTGAGCCTACCCGACAAACATCTTAGAAACCTTGGTCCGTGTGTTATGGTTACAGTTCGACAAACCTAGGTATATTCGAATATGCTACTCTTCCAACTCCATCACTTTGATTTGTGGGAAGCATTTCTTCCTGTCTATGGTCTGTGATCAAGCGGAGGATCGCAAGGAGATACAGCCTTCTTTCGGTTAATAGACAACAGTATCAGCATGATATGACCCTGTCCATGTCAGATCTGCTCGTGATTGACATGTCATGCGCTTTTTATACATATGGCATGTACACTGTCTGATAGTGCCCAGGAACCATTCTATTCTGTATGCACATAGGCTTTGGTGTACCGTCTATGGTGTGCATATCAGCTGCAATGACACTGACTCTCGTCTGCCAACACTGTGGGAAAATTCCTCCAAAATGAAGACGAAGGGAAAAAAAGAAAAGAGGGAAAGATTCACGTCTCGTGTGCATAGAATTAGAGTAAAGGGCTTTAGAATAGGATTCCTAATATGCATGGACTAAGAAGAGACTTCTACATAAGGTTTGTTATCAGTCGACTAAGGCCAACGACCCCTCATCGTCGAGTGCGGGGTTCTAGAACCATGACTTCACCTTCTGATAACTGAACTCTTCCTGCAACTATCGGTATTTTCGAATACTGTTATCGTGCAATACCATTAATATCCTACTCTTTCTTCTACATTTCAATCCCCACCAAGAAAGACATCATGTCCGGGTTCCCCTCGCTACAACCCGCCTTTACGGTCAAGGTAGGTGGAAGCGTCCTCGCAGTCACGATCAGCCATGCGGCAATGCGAAATCATATCCCACATTCTGACATCCAATCGACAGGTCAATATCGATGCCCCATTATCAGTTGGTGAGTCTCACGCGACGTGCATCGTTATGGAAAGGGAATTCCATCGAATTGACTGACCGGAAACAAAAGGGAGTGCGTCTCGTACCGGCAGCCTCCAGGTCGTGGTAAGCGCACACTTCCCCACTATCTAAACGGCCTTGATCTCACCATACCTACCTCAAAACAAAAGTCCATGACCGGCGGCACTGTCAAGAGCGATCCGAGCTATAGCCTTCCCATCGACGCTGAGTTCGTCGGAGTGGGCAATGACTACATCCACGGGGATACCGACGGTAAACACCTGCGATTGAACGCCCATGGGGTTCTCAAGTAAGTGTGCTATCGCCATACATTCCGTTGTTGTCTGTGATGCTGACTTCTTACCTCCTTACTTCTAGGACGAAAGATGATGCGGCATGTCTCTCTTCCTACTGTTGTATGGAAGCAAGCAGTTGCTGACCCGCCCTTGCACAGCTGCTCTACTTGAATTATACCGGTGTCATCACAGTCGGGCCCGCGGAGGCGGCCGTTTTCGGTGGTACTGCTGGGGATGGGTCCACGGCTTTTGGGAATTCCTGTCAGTTGATTTCCTTTATTTCGTGTGTGAGGCAGCAGTTGCTAATGATCTGGTTTCCCTTCAGTCACGCACTTTACGTTCGAAGTAAGTCTACCGATTCTACTCGGCGCCCCGCCAACAGATCATATCTAACAGCCTCATACAGACCGGCGACGAACGCTACAAGGAGCTGGAGAACCGTGTGTTCGTCGGTCAGGGACGATTCAACGTCGAGAAGGGAAAGCCTATTGTTGTCGAGTACAGAGTTGGACAGGTTGTACACGGCTAGCAGTTTGCTCTCGTCACCCTCCATCCATCCCATTATAGTGTCTATCTCCAAACCACAACGGTTCAACGAAACCAATAGACATATCTCATTACCATGACCATTAATTACCACTCATAAAAAATACACAAACACCCTACCCTACCTCCTCAAATAGAATCCATACCCAGGACCAACCCCGCCCACCACCTACATCCGGCTAGTAATGAATTATACACGCTTAACCCCCCGCAAGTAACGGCCTCCTCTCGCCCTCATCCAGCCCTTCACCCCGATACAGACGATTCCTCTCCAAATCAGCAGTCCCATTCCCATCCGAATTCCCAAAGAACGACCTCCCCAGTTTCCCCCACCCCCAACAACTCCCCGACCTCCTCTTCCACAGCCGCACAGCAAGAACCCCCGCCCCAATGGCAAACACCGTCCCTAGGATGGACACAACAACGCTCAGGAACGTCACCGTGCTCACGTGGCATCCGAAGGGCACGGCGCGCAGCTCCCACCGCTCTTTTTGGCCCAGCGGGCAGATACCTGTGTCGAGGAGGGGCGCGAGGATAGGGAAGTGCGATGGGTTGGGAACGCAGGTGGATGTCTGTTGGTTTGTTTTGTTTTGTTGTGGTTAGTGTCTTGCTATGTTACCTGGGTAGGTCGGTAGGTAGGTAGATACAATGGTGGAATGATATATCGGAAATGATCCGGAGAGGGAGAAGGAAAAAAGAAAAGAAAAGAAAACTAAAAGAAAGAAAATAAAATAAAATAAGAGACATACCACTGCACACCAGCTACAGGGAACATCCCCCTCCAGACACCACCCGCACGACTGACGTCGCCAGCAGATCCGGAAGAGCGGGTCATCGATATCCGACGCGAGAGATGTGTTGCGGTCTAGGTCCATGGCTTTTTTTTTTTTGTCTCGGAGCCTCTGAGAGGCTGCAATGCTGACTTGGGTTTAAACTGGGTTGCGGGAGCTCCCACGTTGGGGCCGATATAATTTTATTTTTTTAAGTGATAGGACAAGTTATTTATTGTGTTAATTTGAAGGTGTTGCGTTGCGGTCTTGACTGATGCGAATTGAGGAGTGACGTTACTTTCTGGTGGCTGTGCGGGGTCTGGCGGTTCGTGCTCAGGTCTTCTTTTTTTTAACTGTATACTACGGAGTAGCGGTATGCTTTATTTATTTACTTTCTGTGCTCCACATACTACTTAGTGACGAAGAGATTTCTATCTTTCAGTTGTGGGTGGTTGTTGTATGAGACTTTCGATTTGGAATTTTACGATACACCGGATCTGCGCCCCAATTCATAATGTGAGATGGCTTGATTAATCCATTCGTGACTGTGTACATGACATAATTAAAGCCTCCCCATTTACAACCAGAGCCCCAAGATTCCTCAATGCTAGAACGAAATCCCATTGCAAGCCAAACAGGAGACAGCCCTCTTACAAAACCGGCGTATGAACATATCAGACAACGCGCTTGACCTGTATCACAATAGTGTTAGCACGCAGCCCAAACCAGCCGCCATCAGAGGTTTGCTGGAAAACGTACCTCGAAAAATCTCTTCAGCCACCACACCTGGAAGACTCCCTCGCCGATGAGCACGATCAACTGGAAGAGACTCCACCATTTCACCCGGGCGTTGGTGCTCTCCGCTGTGTTCCGGTGGACTCGCTCCCGCATCACGATATAAGTCTGCTCGTCCTTGACCTGGGCCAGGGCCTCGGAAAGCCGGCGGACTAGAGATGACACCGTTAGCTTGGTCCCGAGGGTCGAACAGAAACCCCATCCGTAAGGGCAGTCAGTGGTCTCCTACCTTCTGTCTCCAGCGGATCCTGCGCGAGTTCCGATTCAGGGACGTAGACGATGCCGTGGACGTTGAAGGAAACCTCTTTCGAGTTCGAGGCCCAGCCCTCGTTGCTGAAGCAGTAGGTGTATTGGCCGTCGGCGTGGGCGTTGAACGAGTAGTCTTCGGAGGAGATGGCGTTCTTGAAGTACTGACGATTGCCGCGGGGATCCTCGACCTGTAGACAAAATAACATCAGCATTCTGTGTGAACCAATAGAATATAGCCTCCTATTTTATATGCAGTGAAGCTCTTTCCCTGCGTGGTATCCATTTCAAACAACGAACCCCCCTCCCTCCCCGGGGAACCAGCACCAAAACAACCCAAGGAGACCTTACCCAGAAATCAATATCGAGGTTCCCACTCCCTCCAAACTCCCGGTCACCGACCTGGAAGGTCACCGTCATCCGATCATCCTTGTGCAGCGACTCGTGGAAGCATTCTCTGGAGTGAGCCTTGAGCTGGATAGTGTGTGCGGTCGCGGCCGTGATCCACCCGAGCGCGGTGATCAGGATCGTTGTTGCGGAGAATCGCATGGCGGTGGTATATTTGTCGTTCCGATGGTTTTCTTCTCGGTCGAAAACGGTACCGATTCCCTTCTGGCTGAATTGGTTTTCCGGTGGTGGAGAGTTGAGGGCCTGACGGGGTTTGATCGTCGACTCGACCCGACGCGCAAGGTGGTCTCTCTTCCATCTACGGAGGAATTTCGAGACGCACGGACCAACAACCTAAACAAGGTGTCTGTCTGTCTGTCTGTCTGGCCCTCAGGAACGTCGGACGGACTACTGAATTACTGTCTAGGTAAATTTATGGGAGCTTGCAATTCTGTTTAATTAGGAGAACTTATTTTGGATTAGTAGTTATGATACTATGTATATCGTTTTTCATAGTTTAATTCTTACGATTATTCCTTGCCTTAATTATGAGCACACATCCCTTGGAAACCAGCCAGCCTGGACATTGTATCAAGGGTTTTTCGCACTCCAATCGCTTCATCCTTTATTTGTCTTGTTAGCCCCTCCTAGCTGATGTGATCCTTGGCGTGGTTGGTGTAAGATTGGTTTGCTGTTGCCCACGCCATCCGGTTGATTATTGGAACCAAGTGTATACATGTGTTGGCAGCAAGTGTATGGCATATGAGACGGTGACATATCAACACCGCTCATTTCTCTGTAAACCAGATCATCCAATATTCTTTTAAAAAGAATACAGGGGGAAAGGCAAGAATACGAAAACAGAACAGGTAAAAAAAAGAAAAAGAAAAAGAAAAAAAAAGATAAACCCACAGATGCCTTGTAATCAGATGCCGTATTTCAGGTGTCATATCCCATCTATTATTGTAGGCCCATAGGTACCTACTTATCTGGAGAGTACCATCCTCAGCGCGCCTGCCCTAGGTAACACTTAGAATTACTTTGACACGAGTGTATGTAAGACAGTCAGTGTCAAGGTAGCTACTTCCTATTTAGTTCTCATCGCGGAACTCGTGAGAACCGACAGCTTTCCCAATAATACGAAATGAGCTATCAGCCAAAGACACCTACCCATGATGCTTCGGATGCTGCATTCTAGACAACATGCCAGTTTTCATGATTGACGGGAAAAGCTATCGAGTTCCATTATTGTCATCCTGGAGGAAGCCTAGGATTATATTCGGAGAACCACCAATGGCGGTCGAAAGCCAAGCTACCCGATGGACCCCAGCTGAAGATAACCTTCTCAGGGAACTCAAGGCCTGTCATACTCCATGGCAATCGATATCCATCGCCATTGGACACAGACCAGTCGCCGAACTCAAACGACGCTGGGACGATTTGGACCGCTACGAGACCAGCCGGAAGAACCGATCTCTGAACGGGAGATCCTACAGAGGGAAATTCTACGAGAATCCTCCGGGCACGGGAACGTCGGGAGATGAGGACACTCCGCGTAATGTGTCCTTCTCGGATCCGTTGATCACCGGGGGCGATGTGGGTACAACCGTCGAGACAAAGGCGAGAGCCTTGGGTTTTGTTCTATTTTGTGAGAAGTCGAAAGATTGACGGCGAGTTGCAGATCAGCTATGTCGGTGGCCGCTCATTCCTCGAGACTAAGAGAGCCCTTTATCTCGATCGCGAGTTTCCATGGCAAGAGGTCGTTCTGCTGCATCAGATCGCGGCTCGATGGGAGAGAGAACGGTGGGTGGCAATATGTAGCCGGTTCAATGACAGAACTGGACGAACCATTACCCCGGAACAGGCGAGATCAATTCTTGATCACTAAGCGTTCGAGAATGGGCCGATGCATCGAAGAACTTTGAACGGGACAGGGTCTTTGGAATAGAACTGCGACACGTGTGCCATGATCTCGGGTTCGTCCGGATGGAATGTTGGATTGGAGAGGGCTCCGTTCGATTATCCTCGGAGAATGTTCGATATTCATGGTCCATCGGCGAGAGGGACGGTATTGCTCTGTGCTTGTTGCGTGGTTTCTTGTCGTTCGCCTCTGGGCAAATCCAGAGATTTAATATCCAAGGTTCCCCAGCAATGTACTCGCGTTCACCGGCCGGGTGACATCATGGTTCTCTGTCGACAGACCAGTACCTTACCTAAGGTTATGAACCTAAATCGTAATAGAATAATAGCCAAGAATCGAAAATTCCTTTGCCCACGTTTTGCTACCCGTGTGATATCAATGATAAGGGTGCATAAATTCCGCAGGGGCAACACTAAGGAAATCCCTCGATAGTTATGGAGCACTCCGTACAATAGCTAGATTTATAAATAACTGTGGATGTCAAAACACGCAGGCAACAGGAAGTACGGCACGTCAGGAGTTAACTAGGGAAGACAACGGATTTCGAGAATAAATAGAGAACTCACTAATCCGTTCTAGCGTTGCAGAAGGAAGGGGGGTTGGAGTCTGGACCTTGGGATGTCCAACTCGACCTGTTGCCTATGACTGAGTGAAGACACATAATCTTAGGTGGTAAAGGTACTCTCAGTGGATGGTCTCACACCGAGACTCCCCCAGAATTAGAACAAAACTTATAGGGATCGCCGGCGCATTTTGGCATCATCCAGTTAGCCCGTCAACCAGGGGTCGATAGGTGGAGCCATCGAGGGTCTGGAATTACTGAATACCTTTGTGGATTGGATGAAACGGGCGGTTGTGCCCCTCCGACGTCCCTGTTATCATCATTGGCCCTCAATGTCTCGTGCGCCCCGATCGGATCCATGCAAACTAGGGAGCCGTTTGGTGTGCGTTGGGCCTGGTTGATTACGGCTCAGGAGGCGAAGGCAGGTTTGGTTCTATCGCCGCTTGCTGTCGTGTTTGAATCCCACCTTCTTTTCTTCCATTTCTCCACATTCTTTTCCCTGACCCTGACGTACTGGTCTCGATTTTTCTTTATTTAACCTCAGTCGCTCTTTGCCAGTCGCTCGGCTCACTCCCTTACATCTCTTTCTGTCCCTTTGAAACGCCCCCTTTCTCTGTCAATACCCTCGCTTACATCGGACGGACGGGGATTCTTGTCTTCTCGCTCTTGACTATTCACCCACCCCCTTCTGCTACAGCAGTTTCGATCCGTTCTTACGAAGAGATCCCTTCACCATGCGTTTGACCGGATTGCTTCCTTTCCTGATGGCGGCCGCCCCCGCGGTGGCTAAGCGCGGTACCCTTGGTTTCGCTCTGGGCAACCAGAACGGCCCGGCCACCACCGACTGCAAGACCACCGAAGACTACAAGAAGGACTTCGATGCCCTGAAGCCCTATTCCACGCTTGTGCGCACGTACTCCGCCAGCAACTGCGACACCGCGACGAACATCATCCCCGCGGCCAAGGCCAAGGGCTTCAAGGTCGTGCTAGGTGTCTGGTACGGAACCTCTCACCTGGAACAACGCGCACCCGTGCCATTGCTGACATCTCGTTCCACTTAGGCCCGATACTGAGGAATCCTTCAACCAGGATTTCGAAGCCCTGAAGTCCAGCATTCCCGGCAACGAAGATGTCGTCCAGGCCATCACCGTCGGCTCCGAGGCCCTGTACCGCGATACCATGAAGTCGGATGATCTCCTGAAGCGCATCAAGCAGGTGGAGAAGGAGTTCCCCAAGGTGACCGTCGGTATGGTGGACAGCTGGAACAAGTTTGCCGATGGCACTGCCGACGCCATCCTCCAGAGCGGTATCAAGTACATGTGAGTAAAAGTACCTTGCGATCTTATCTGCCTCCACGGTTGACTAATCATCGCTTCAGTCTTGCCAACGGCTTCGCGTACTGGCAGGGCCAGGCCATCGACAATGCCACCAACACCTACTTCGATGATATGTCGCAGGCCAAGGCTCACATTGAGCAGGCGGCTGGCCCCAACGGCAAGAGCATCCGCTTCGGCAACGGCGAGACTGGCTGGCCTACCAGTGAGTAATCCTGATTTGATTTCCGGTTTGTATGGAAGACACTTGTGCTGACGATTTCGTGTAGACGGCGGCTCTGATTACGATGCTGCCAAGGCTGGCACCAAGAACGCCGAGATCTACTGGAAGAAGGCTGTCTGTGGCATGCTCGCCTGGGGCGCTGACGTTTTCTTCTTCGAGGCCTTTGACGAGGCCTGGAAGCCCAAGACCAAGGGTGATAATGGCCAGATGCAGGACGAAGCCCACTGGGGTGCCTTTACCGTCGACCGCAAGGCCAAGTTCGACCTGTCTTGCCCTGAGAATTAAGCCGACATGGACGATTAGTGTTGGCTCAGCTGAATAGTCTACTTGGATGGACCTCGGGTCTTTTTTCTATAATTCTTCTGTATCATATATCACATATATCAGAATTGATAAGCGATCAAGCGACTCGGGACCATCACGTCACGTCAGTTTAGGACCGTAGGAGAAGAATGATCCACGGTTGATCCAGACACGATCAAGCCTATTATGGAAACGTAATAATTTACTAATCCGTAATCTCTCGCTGTAGCCACTACAACCTGATCAGTTGACACTTGACAGTATTAGTCCCATGGTGTAATATTAACTATTGACCAGTGTAATCTATTCCGAGGACGGTATGGATGTCTGTATGGATGTATGGGAAACATGTGGAAATAGCCGACTGGAGAACCGTGGTTCATAGCGTCGTTTTTACCCCTGAGTGGCCGACACGAACCAGACTGTGGTTTGTTTATGGGGATCTTGGGCGTCATTCAGGGGTTCTATCTATATCTTCTTCCTCCTTCATCTACTTTAGATACTATCCGGGACAGAATACTTCGAGTAGACAGATCCAACTGCACACTGGGCGGATCGTAAGCCATCCAAATGGACAGACCAGTCGGTTGGTACGTGTACCGACCGCGTACATACCGAGTCCATTTCTGAGCCCACCCACCACTATAGTAAGGACAGGCAATGGCGGTCAGCAGCCGGCCGATCCTCTTGCTTTCCCCGTGGACGTCAGGAAACCTTTCCCACTGCAGTATATTTGCCCGGTCCTCCAAGGCTGGAATGCTGACGATTTCCGAGGTCCATTGGCCAAAAGTAACTTCTTTTTCTGAATTTTTTTTTTTTTTTTTTACCTTAGTGGTATATCATCTGTAAATTACCTTGCTCTTTCCCAACGGCCGTCCCCAAGTCCCCTCTCCACCTATGATAGTCCTTCTCGGGCGCTTTGCAGTGCATAAACGGAGTCCTTCTTGGCCGATCGTGACATAGACCAGAACGACCATTTGATTATCGAGGAGGGAAAAAAAATAATAAAAAAAAAAGACCATCGTTCTCCATCTTTTTTTCTCCCCCCCCGACTTTTCGCTCTCTCTCTCTGTCTTGCGTCTACCCTCGATCCAGCTGTCCTCCGCGTATGCGCCATGTTCAAGTTTTTCGCATACCTTAGGTATCTGTGATCTCCCTTATCGACCCATTTGCTCGCCCGTCCCGTGTTGGGATTGATTATCTCTCGGCCAAACTCCACGCACCCCTGAAGAACCGTCCCGCAACCCGCGCCCCTAAAACACGTTATACTTCCCAGAGTCGCGGTGCAACTCGTGTCTTTTACAACCACCCCTCCTCCTTCGGTGCCGATCACAGGTCATTTTCTGCGAGGTTGATCCGGTCTCTGTGGTTTGATTTCCATGCTTCAATATTTTGGACAATAAGGAGAGCAGCAAGCCAGTGCTTGCTGCAGGTGTCGACACGGAAGGTGAGTGTTGATACCGCTGTTCAATGTCCTCTCTCTGGACCTCCTTACCCACTCGTCCGGTCCAATCCCGCATTCCAGGCTGATAAGTATGTGCCATCAGATCTAGATCCGTCCGTCGCCAATTCGGCGCATTCTTCGGTGCCGCCGCATTCCGCAAATCCATTGAACCTTCGTGACGATTCGCGCTTGACCGTTCCATTGATATCGGGTTCCACGTCACCAGTAGAGTCGAGTCGCTCGGCCGCTGGATCCCCTGATCCTCGTAACCCCAACAGGGACCGCAGCGTCGACCCCCATCCGCCGCTGGCCAGATACCGTGGCACTGGGGATTCCTCCACCTCGTCCCCCGAGAATCGAAAGGCCGAGAGCAGTGTCTACTATACCACCGTCTGGGGTTCGCCGTATGCTGCACCCAGCCCTCGGCGGCTCTCGTGGTCATTGAGTCAGTACGGCGTCGTCGATCGTGGTTCTGGAGCCAGCTCTCCAGGCTCGATGCACAGTGGTCTCCCCCACGACTCGGAAGTGAACAATACCGATTACCTGAGACCCCCCGCCCCCGACGGCTCGACCGGACAGTTGCATAGTGGCATCCTGAATCGTTCCTCGGCACGCGGCGACTTTTTTGGCAGAAAGGGAGGGAAATCGATCAAGGACTTTACACAGGATTGGATCAATCAGTACCTCTCAGGTCAGCCCAGGACAGAGCGCAGTAACTGGCTGAGCGACGACTCCGGCAGCGAGGCTCCGTCGTTCTTCACCGCACCGAATAATTTCGCCGAGGACGCATCGGACGATTGGCTTGCGCTCGAGCAAGATACGCGCGACGAGGATCTGCTCAAAACCCCGACGCTCGCGGACTTCGTAGGTCGACGATCGGCAGCTCGTTCCGGAGAAGGCCCGTCTCGTCAACGGACGAAGGAGCTTCATCACAAGAGAGCCGACACCTTGCGACAGGAGGATTTTTGGGGATTTGCATACGATCAAGACCCCCAACCGATCACCATGTCTGACGCAAAGGACGCCCAATCCCCAACTGAGCAGGAGCCGGGCAAGGCGCCCGCAGGGTTTGAGAAGCCTTTGCCGCCGCCTCCCGCTGACGCCGCCCAGGAGACGTCGTCCACACCCAACAGCGCCCCGGCCCCTGAACCGAAACCGATGAAAGCACCGGAGAAGAGTACGACTCCGAGGCCGAGGAAGAAGATCCTCTGGCGTGGGAAAGCATGTATTATTGCCCTCCCGATGGACGACAAGAGGGGCTCGGAAGAGTCAGGATACCGACTCCTGTCAGTGAAGGACGTGGACGAACGAATGAAAAAGTGGGAAGAAGAAGGATACGACACTCGTGGGTTCAGCGTTTGCGCACCGGAGGACCCTGCAGATACCGAGCTGGGCGGTAATAGTCGGCCAACGTTCCCCGACCAGATCGAGATCTACGAGGAATACAAGACAGGGAACTACGGTGTGAAGATTCCAAACAAGGACGAGTGGGATTCCTACGTCAACTTCCTCCAGGAGGAAAAGTTGCGAGCCTTGGGCGTGCTGGCTCCGGAGGAGGCGCCTGCACCGTCCATTTCGCCTGCGTCGGCCGCGATGGGTCAGGTTGCTCCATTCCCCGGTCTTGTTTCCTCACCACCCATCCCGACCGCATCGGCAGGCAGCAACCCCCTGTCTATCCCTCATCCTTTCTCGCCCAATTTCAATCAGTCGGCAAACCCGAACAATGGCATTCCTTCGTTGGCATCTCCCGCCTCGCAGTTCGGCGTACAGACGCCATTCATGGGCGTCGAGCATCAACATATGTTGCCCGGTTTCCACATGCCATTCCAGCCCACGCCCCCGACGCAGGGCTCTCTCACCCCCCAGAGCTTCTTCAATGCCAGGAATGTCAGCGGCACGTCCACTATGGGTGGAGCCATCCCCAATTTGACGTCCATGTTGTCTCCGGTGTCTCCACTGCATGAACAGAATGGGTTCCACCCCGGCCTGAACGAACAACACTCGTCCATGAAGGACGCATTTGGCGGCCATATGGGTCATGATATGCAGGATCACATGATGGACGGTCAGCTGCTGCGACCTGTTCACACTCCTACGGAGGATGACAACTTCCACGCCTCGACGGTTGAGATCGCCCAACCCACGCCGCGCGGCCACAGCCGAGGCCACAACTTGAGTGAGACGCTTCAAAAGGGGCTGGACCAGATGGGTCCGTCTGATTACCACTTGGAAGAGTCAATCAAGCGACAGCTCGAGGAGGGCGACCGTGAGCCGGCTCACAACTTCGAGGGCCCCGAGCTGATGAAGTCCCGGTGGGCAATGCCAGAGGACCAGAACCGTAACCTCCACCACCTCCCCCAGCATGTGCAACAATTCTACGGCGGCAGCTACCCTGCAGAGAACGCCCATGAGGGTTCCGATATCGACACTAACCCAAGTCTGTCTGGAACACCCCATGTACGTGGCGCGCTCCCGAACCATCTGCCCTGGCATCAATCCAAGCCGAGTGGCGGGTCCTACGGTGGTGGACACCGTTCCAAGCTCTCGGCGTCGACGCTCAATGTTGACGCGAAGGAGTTCGACCCCTCGGCCTCGATGTCGTTCCAAGGAAATGCTGCCGATAACTCCGTGTTTACTTTCGGCTCTGGAGCCGGGTTCCAGCCTTCATTGGGCACGTATGGCATGGAAGGCCCTTTCACCCCCGGCAGTGCGAGGAACAGTAACGTGGGCCCCGCCTCTGGTGAATTCAAGTTCTCTCCCGCATCCTTCAACGTCGGAGCCCCTGCGTTCAACCCATCTGCTAGTGTCCACTCCGCGTCTTCCAAGCACGCATCGCCCGGAAGAGCCAATATTTTCGGTGACATTGATCTCTCGCAGATTTCCAAGCCTGCAAAGAAATCTAAAGCCATTCCCATTGTACGCCCGGACAGCGTTCAAGAGAAGAAAGAGGATGAAAAGACAGGGGATGATAACAGCGGCGCTGCTGCTGGTGATCGACACAAGCGAGCTCGTCGCGGTGTTGAGATTTCTGACAGGGAGGCTAAGTTCAGTATCTCAGACAACGCCTTGGCAGAAAAACTTAACGCCCAGTCGGCCCAGCCCTCGAATCTGTCCTTGTCCGCTGCGGGCAAAGAGAATACATCCCCCGAGAAAGGAGATGCGAAGCCAGGCTTGAAGACTGAGGAGCGCAAGGACACACCTGTCAGCGAGGCGTCCACTTGGGCACCTGACGGTAAGGAAGAGCCCAAACAAGACGAACAAGAAAAGGAGCAAAAGAAGACGCCCGAACCCGAGACGAATGCGGCCCAGAAAAAGCCCGCTGAGCCCAAGGCACAAGATCCGCCTGCCGAGAAACCCGCCGAGAGGGGATCTATCTTCTCCCGCTTGGGCAAGAGATTCACGTTCAAGCCATCTGTGGCTGAGTTCGTTCCTTCTGCCGCTAAGCTGCAATCGCCTTCACCGCAGCCTACTCCTGCGGCGCCCAAGGAACCAGAGCCTGCACCTCAACCACCTGCCAAAGAGAAGAATGATCTCATGGCCTCCCGTTACGCTGACCCTAATCCTCCCGCTGAGCCCCAGAACAAACCGGCCCCCGCGGAGACCACTCAACCGAAGGAGGCGGCGAAGACGGAGGTGCCAGATGCCAACGCCAGGCAAGATGATTCGGACCTGGGATCGCCCGACGAGGACGAGCTGAACGCGATAATGGAACAGCTCAACGGCGATTCCGACGTTGGTGTTGAGCGGATAAGCACACCGCATCATGTCTATCGCACTCACCACGAGTCTGCCGTCGCGCCGTCCAAAGAAAAACGGCATGCCCCTGTTGAGATTAGAAGTGAGGCCCCTAGTCCCAGCCCAGGACGCGGGCCCATGCCCCATGCTTTGGACATGCCCAAACTTGACTTCGACGCTCAGTCTCAAGTCGCGGCTACTCCTTCGAAGGGCTTCGCTTCCGGCATGCACTCGCCAATCCGGAAGCTGGTGAACCAGAACGACCATATTAGCGATTGGGATGACATTATTACGTCTGGCGAGGAAGGGAAACTGATGAACAGAAGCCGGTTCTTTGATCGTCGGATCAACGACCTTGTCGGATCTGCGGTCGAAGAGCGGTTATCTCCCCTTGAGCGTGCACTGGGTGTGATCCAGCAGTCGATGGCGGCTATTGCCTCTGGTGACCCGAGTAAACTTGGCTGGAGCACTTCGGCTGATGCCGAGAGCGATGCCGATGACGAGGACGATGAGCCTGAAGAGAACGCTTCCTTCAGGGCGAGATCACCTGTGCGACAGAGAACTCGCAAGCTTGATCAGCTGAAGAGCGTCATCCTCGAGGCAATGGCCGCCCGGGAAGTCCCCGCGGAACCAGAAAAAGAGGAGGTCTCTGAAATCGCTCAGCTTCGCGAGAGTATCGCTGAGTTGCAGACTTTGACAATCCAGAAGCTTTCGCAGAATCCTGCCGCTGATCTGCGGGACATGATGGAGGAAGTTGTCTCCGCCCAGCTGGCGCAGCAGCAGCCTCGTCCTTCCGATGCCGAAGAGATCGGCGCTGACAGCCTTATGCTCCAAATCGATGGTCTGAAGAGCATGCTGCGGATCACCGACGAGAGGGCTGAGCAGGAATACAAGCTGCGGCGGGAAGCTCAGGACTCTTTGGCAGAGCTTCAGCGGCTCTTGAAGGTTGCTGAGGAAGATGCCGCTCGTCATAGCGAGGCTGCAGAGTCCGCAGAAGCTCGTCTGCTTCAGTTTAAGGAGGAGAAGATTCCTTACTTTGAGAAGATCCAATTCAGGACCGACTCTCTGGAGCAAGATCATGCGACCCTCAAGCTTACTCTCGCTGAGGTTTCTTCGAAGAACATCTCCCTCGAGGGCACCTTGGATGAGTACCGTGTCTCCAGCGACAATTGGAAGCGACAGGGTGAGCGGGCCAACGCCGAGTTGGAAGTAGTCAGGAAAGAAAATAAGAAGCTCACTGGCCACATCGACCATCTGAAGACACGGATTGAGGATGGTATGAGCATCAGAAAGAACCTGTCGGAGAAACTGGACCACATTCAAGAGGAAATGGCCAAGGTAACCTGCGATATCACCCGCGACCAGGTCAATTGGCGGAAACGCGAAGAAGAGCTTAACGCCAAGTACAACGAACTGAATGCTGCTTACAACCGGGAGATCAAGCTGCGTGAAAAGCTTGAAAATGATGTCAGTGAGCTTGAGCAGCAGGAGCGTGAGGCTGCTAAGCTGAAATTCATCTTCGGGCAGTCCCAGCAGGAGAACGCGAGATTGGAAGAGCTGGTTGCCAATTTGAGAGTCGAGAACCATGACCTCGAAGTCAAGGCAGCTCGCTTTGAGCGTGAGTTCAACGAAGCTCGTGAGAGCAGTCGTATGGAGATCCAGCGTACTAGAACGTCGATGGAGGCGGATCTCGAAGCGGCAAACAGCCAGGTCAACATTGTTCGGGCTGAGCTGGAGGCCCAGTACCTTCGTCTCCAGAGTCAGCTTGATAGCTTCCGGCTCGACAGTGACACGGCACGGGAGCGCTACGAAATGCTCTTGGAAGAGGCCAATGAAACAAAGGCCACCTCGGTGGCCGCTGTTATCGAGTCGAAGGAGATCGCCCTGGAGGATCAGCGGAAGCTTCATGAACGTGTTCTCAATGACCTCCGGGAACGCCACGCTCGCGCACTGCATAACTCGTCCGAGGACAAGCAGCGCGGAGAAGCTCATCTACTGGAGCGGCTGGCACTGTCGGACGAGAGGGCGCAGCATCTGCAGGACCGCGTTCGCCATCTGGAAGAGAAGGTTGAAATCGCTCAGTCCGCAGCTCGCGCAGCTGCTGAAGCTGCCCAGAAGGGCAAAGCCGCCAGCAGCGCCATGCCGTCTCTCCATGCAGGCACCCCGTCGTTGTCCTTTGACAAGGATTCCCAGGTCCCGGAGAAGATCTCCCCGCAGGCTCTTCGTGAATCTATCCTTGTCCTCCAGGACCAGCTGCAGCAACGCGAGACTCGCATCGAAGAGCTGGAGCAGGAGGTCGCTGCTTTCGACAAGGACGCGCCGAACAGGATCCGGGAGAAAGACACGGAGATCAACTGGCTTCGTGAGCTTCTCGGCGTTCGCATCGACGACCTAGAGGACATCATCAAGACCGTGTCGCAGCCTTCTTTCGACAGTAATGCTGTGCGCGACGCTGCCATAAGACTGAGAGCGAACCTCCAGATGCAACAGCAGGAGAAGGAACGTGCTTCCCCAGGACAGAGCTTTCCCAGCCTTCGCTCCCTCACCGAGCTGACTTCGTCGCCGCGGTCTCTGCCCCTCGCTGCGGCTGCCGCCTGGGGTAACTGGCGCAAGGGCCGGGAGAGCCAACAACAGCACTCCAACCTCTCAGAGCAGACGCCATCCAAGACAAGCAACGCCAGTGCCTTTCTATCTGGACTTCTCACGCCCCCAAGCTCCCACGTCCGCCGATCCCCGGTAAACGCCAGCGCTCCCCCAGCATGGAGGCGTCCCTCCGACAGCGGCGCCGCTCCCAACGTGGACACGACCCCGCGACCACTGTCTTCGCGAAGTGGCGGCGGACACCGCGAGCCCCCGAAGACCCCGCCCCTCCTCCGCAGATCCAGCTACGACCACGATGCTGAGCCCACCGTCGACTACGGCGAGAGCTCCCTGGAGGAGGAGAATGAGAGCACCGTCGACGGACTCGTCTCTGCATCTCCCAAGGATACGAGAGATGACGGGCCGTTCGGACCGCAAATAACGCTGCCGCCGTCTTCACCATAGATTGTCCATATGTCATATTTTCCTTTTTTCCTTTTCGTTTCATTTTATTTCCTTGTGTTCTTTTCCCCCTGGTTTACATGATTCGAAATCACCAGTCACTTAGACAAGAGGGCAATTGTGTTATTACTATAATGGTGGTGCGAACCCAGAAATCCTTTTGATGTTATTTTTTTTTCATTTTCTCCTGTCCAATTTCATGTTAATTTCCCTTCCAACAGTGAGTTTATTCATCATCACGATCTTTTCCCCTTCCCCCTCTCTCACTGCTACATCGTGTTGCTTTTGCGTTCTTCCCTGATACCAATACCTGTTGATTGATCGATCGCATGAAACCGTTCTTTTTAAATCCTGCTACTACTGCTACATTGTACAATCCTCCTCTCTTCCTGTCCTCCTCCTCTCTGCTAATATTGATCTATCGACTCATCTATCTACCTATCTATATATATATATATATCTATTCATTAATTGACTTGCTAATTAGTCACTGACCGGGTTCTTTCTTTTCGGGTCTGTCTAGCGGGTTAGTTGGGTGCGAGAGTTGCTCTGGACAGTCGGTTAGTTGGTTAGTTAGTCGGTTGGATCTAGTTGGTTCGTTTGGTGTGTAGATATGTATTAGATTAGGTTAGATTCGATTATATGTTTTTTATTTTATTGATTTGTGTATAGATAGATATGGTAGATCAATCCATCGATAGTTATAACAGTATAGACTTGACTTTAACTACCTACACGAATGATACTTCCGAATCTGTAAGATCTTGCCTTGAAATAAATAATTAAAATAATTAATTAATCGACTTATATTTCGCCTCAAGGATGAATAAGAAAGAAAGAAAGAAAGAAAGAAAGAATAGAATACCAAGTAAGCAAACAGCCACAACCAATTTAATCCTACCTACCTACCACTAAGGTAAGGTAGTAAGTAAATATCTCAAAAACAAAACACCAAAACACCAGTCCCAATCCCAGTCCAACAACCCCAACAAGAAATGAGAGGTATCATCTACCACCCTCATCTCTCAGAAGAAGAAGAAGACGCACTTCCGCCTAACTCCCACTCTAGTTTTAGTTTTTTCTCCTTGGATACAGCCCACACTGTGTACCGGGTCGTCGTGGCTGTTGCTGGAGGAGGTTTCGCGTCGCATTGAGGGGAGATGCTAGATGCGGGAGTGCTCGACGTAGGAGAGGGAGAGGAAGATGAAGGAGAAAAGGCAGCAGCAGCAGCAGAAGAAGAGGGGGAGGAGGGGGAGGATGATGAGGAGGAAGAATAAGAAGAAGAAGAAGAAGAAGAAGAAGTAGAATACATCTCAACCCCCACAGCATCAATATCCATAGGAACCTGATCAAGCAAAAAAGGCCAAGCGTGAATAATATCCTGGGGGCCCTCTATTCCCCCCTGCTGCAGCCACGCAGCCGTTGAGTTCGTCGGACCGGCATTGGCGGCGCTACGCGCCGGCGCGTAGGGCTGGAAGATGGGCGTGCAGGATGAGATGTCAAGCACGTAGAGGGAGCCGCCGGTGCAGGAGAAGCGGCTGTGTGGACCGCCTGGCTCGTAGATCACGGCGAGGCGGTTGTCGGCGGAGGTGGCGAGGAGGGGGAAGCTGAAGGTTGAGCAGGGGAGGTTCGTGGGGGCCCATCTTGGGTGGGCGAGGCGGAGGTTGTATGAGATTGTTTGGGGGATTGTGTTTTCGGGGGTGATGGGCGTGTAGGTTAGGGTGGTTAGGACGGGTGGGTTCGAGTGGTCTTTGTATCCTCGCTGGTGGGAGAGGAAGGGTAATGGGGGTGCATAGGTGACCGTGTTGTTGTTGTTGTTGTTGTTGCTGCTGCTGCTGCTGCTGCTTACTTGGGGGCCCCACGGGAAGTAGTAGCGGGAGGGCAGGACGCGGTGGATTCGGACTTGGGCCGTGGGTTCCGCTTCTGGGTTGATGGAGCCGATGGCGTAGCCGTCTATGAGGTGTGTTTGGAGACCAGCCATGAAGTACCGGGTGGTGTCGTCCGTGCGAGACTTCTTTCTGGTGTGGTAACGGTGGTGATGATGGTGGTGTCGGTGCTGGGAATGGATTTGGAAGGTTGGTGGGAGGAGTCGAAGGCCGCGGACGATGCATCGTCTGGCGTCCCGACTCACAAGGTGAAGGGAGAGAGCGACCGAGTCGAGATAGATGTGATTGAGACTAGCCTGCCAGTAATGCACGCTTATGTTGTAATCGCGTGCTCGGTCCGGGTTCCCTAGGTAGCGGACACGCGTGGGCCGATGGGAGGTTGTCTCGTGGCTGATGAAGACACGGAGAAGCGTATCGTCATCTGTGAATTCTAGCGACCTGACGATGCCGTCGGTGTCCTCGTAATGACCGCGCGGGGCGATGTGAAACGCCTTGTTGGTCTGGTTGAGTATGAATTCGGCTGGGAACTCGCGACTCTCGTCGCGGCGGAGGCTGTAGATCTGGATCATTTGGCCCAAGGCTACTGCAAGGATGTCGCCTCGCGAGGAGACGGCGAGGCAGTACCTGGCATGTCGCTCGTTAGTTCCCCTGTAGCTGGCGCTTGCATAGCCGATCCAGGCCGCGCAGAGGGACTCCCAGCGGGCGTACAGGGTCGGATCTAGTTGAAACTCCCAGGACGCCAGATAGCTGTACACACGTATCCGCCTTCCATCCAGGACCACCGTTATGTGGCCACTGGATGACGAGGCTTGCACGTTGCTTGTCATGTAGCTTGAAGGAAAGGACAGTTTGGAGACTGTCTTCTGAACATTGGTGCGGTAGGAGAGGAGGTTGAGGCGGGCAATCTGGTCGAAATATCTATTCCATTCGGTTGCGGTCAAGGACCATGTTTCTGGGGGCAATAACACGGGGGTCTGTTGTAGCACTCGTCGTAGCATACACGGTGCTGAGGCCGCATATCGCCAACGCTGGCATGTCGACCGTGCAGCGAGATAGCTCTCCACGTCGACATTGTTCAGGATGGATTGGATGATCTCCACAGGGAGGCGTGCGGCCACTGCTTGCGATTTTTCCATGATGAGTAGGACCTCTGTTCACCACCTATTCTGATGTCCTGAAGATCTGTCACAAGAAACCTTCCAATATACCAAGATGAGGCACAAGCCAAATATCAACCAACCGTAACAACCTGCGATGTCGCTCGCCAGATATTTCTTTCCCAGGGTCCTGGTTATCTATCCCTAGCCGGTCCCGATCTGCACCGAGGTATGCAAGGTGCGTCACACAACATCTCGTATGTCAAGTCGGGAGCACGGAGGAATGCAAAAAGCAAACAAATACCAGCTCGCCTAAAGAGAGTTCGCATGAGGGGGTGGCTTCCGAAACAGCCACCACCACGCAGTGCCTGTGTAAAAATTACATCACTTTATGGCCGGCCGCCATTCCCGCGCCGCTTGGGCATTGGAAGTCAAAGGCTAAAATAAAACGTATTGTTGGTTGAGTGTTGGAATCACTGGACCACGTCTGGTCTGGCCGGTGAGCTGATAGAGAGCAGAATATTGTTGAATTCGGATGCTTATGGGAGCTGCTACGCTGTGGAGATGGCAGTTTCAAATGTTTCATTGAAAGTAAAATATAGATATGGATGTACATACATCAATATGTACCAAATGACCCCTGTAGGGTGTGTCGAAACAATTTGTCGCAGGCAGGGACCGCCACCAATGGCATCAGACACAACTACCCAGCAACCTTGCAGCAGGGAACGTATCCCTACTCGACCACGTTGCAGGTAGATGCCATTCGTGGCTACCCTGAGTCCGGGGCCCATGGATGAAAGAAATGAAAAGAGGACCGTAGTCCAAGAACGGACGAGCAGACGAAGCGCTCGAGCATGGGGTATATAAACGCTAAAATCTTAAAACATATCAAACCAGCTTTTTATCAAAGACGAGTCGGAAATACCACGCCATGGTGAGAAGACCAGTCCGGTCTCACCGGCGTGGTTCGCGCACGAAGACGAAATGAGGGTGAAGAAAGGAAATTGGAATGTCCCAAGCATGCTCGCGGATTTCGGTGTTGATTATAGGCGCACAAAGAACCGACCTCCCTCGTGATACTCGGATAGAAAAGGGCAAAGGCGCTGTCATCACGGCATAAACCGGCATCAAACCACAGTGCTATCGTGGGGAAACGCGCAGCACAGCTCACACAACGTCGTCACCTTGTCCACCGTCGATGATCTTTCTCCAGTGCTGGGGAAGGCATACACAGACCAAGGGGAACGCTTTGATCTCCCCAATCGGCGCCGGGGAGCCCAGGGGCCTCTGAGAGCCATTGGACACGCCGCTGTCCCGTTGTTCGCGATGTCGAATGTCGTAGTCCTCTGCAGTTTCGGGAACACGGATCCCCGTGGCCCAGCCATCATCCCAGATACCGATCACCTTCAACATCTCACCGCGGTCCAACGCAAACTCGTCGTCCGCCCGGGGTTGATATGCCCACAAGACCGCGACCTTATCACCCGGGCGCATGTCATCTTGCGAGTAATAGTCCTGGAAGGACGAGAGTTGCTCCGACTGTCCGCTCGACAGTGCTTCGGGGGAGGAATAATTCCCCGCTGTCCCCGAACGAGGCGACGTAGTGTCACTGCCTATACCGGCCAGGGCCGAGTTGCTGGAGAGGGAACCCAACCGCCGCCCGGCAGTGGGGGGGATGCTCTTCGACATGGCCCCGGGACTGGCCCCATAGCCTTCCGAGTCCGACGCATCGCTCGTATACTTGGCACCAAACAAGGCTGAGGCCCGGGAGCGTGCGGAACCAGGCACTTCCCGAAGCGCGGACATGCGCGTGACTCGTCCACCAGGGACCGCAGCGTAACCCCGCGGGCTTCCCTGCTGCTGCATCGAAGGCGAGCCCTTCCGCTGGGGGTTCGGCTGGTTCAATCCACTGTCGAGGCTCAAGCGGCGCCTTCGTCGCCAGTACATTAGGAAGAAGATGGCCAGGGCGGCGATGAGAGCGAATGCCGCGACGGAGCCAATCACAACTCCAGCGATCTCTCCTCCAGACAGGCCATGGTGCCCCTCGTCGGCGGAAGGATCGGGGGTCGTGGTGAACAGTGGAGGGAGTGCGGTGGTTGAAGGGAGCGTGACGTCTCGGCATCGCGTTCCGACATCCGCGTTGACGCAGCAGGAATCGGTTGAATTGGGCGAGCTCGATCTGCAATAATCGCACAGGCCGACCAGATTTGAACGGAAGCCGCATTCATTCGGTTCGTTGTCGGCTCCTGATATACAGCCGACCGTCAGGGAGTTGGCGGGTAGGGCGCACACGGTGAAGTCGGAACGGATTTGGTCCAAGTAGTTCTTCGCCTTCTGGGGACACAGATCGGAGGTGAGGATCCTGCTTTCGCTCGTCGCCATGGAGGCCTGTATGGGTCTATTAGTGGTGGCGGGCGTTTAAATGAAAGGTAAGGGGACGAACGCAGGTGTCAGCACAGAGCGGGGGGGACTGTTCATCCGACAGGTTGCAGTCCTTCTTGGAGCTCTGGACCAGCCCACTGCAGATGGAACTGGTGGTATACTGGGCGTAGAAGTCGCCGGTGTCGGTGAGGTTGGCCCCCTCACATCCTAGGTAGTTCACATATCTAATGGGCGATATTTTAGCGCCGAACTCACTGACTTGGGGAAGAGGCCGACTTACTTTGACCGGACGTATGATCCCAGGACGTAGTCGTTCAACGCTTTATCAAAGTCGGAGAGGCTAGCCACGTCTTTCATAAATGGACTGTGCAGCGGTTAGCGGTTAGGGTTTGCGATGGGGGGAGTCAGGATCAACCCATACAAATCATTGTGCATACGAGAGTTGGTCGATACGGAGGACGATTTGAAGCCAGGACATTGTGTCGACCCGGACAGGGAAACGCATTCGGGCATGATGGGCTCTCGTCGACCCTTTCCAGCGGGTGCCTGGTCACGCGGTACTCTCGGTATATGGTTTGTGACCACCCCACGGCCAACCAACAATCAATCCCGAATTCAAGGACGATTCAGTAGGCGAATTGGCGGACAGAATCGCTCATGGCTTTGCAGGGTCTTTTCGCCGGTTGTGTTGTCAATGCGGTGGTAAAACCTCGAGTCGGTTTTGGATGACAGCGGAAACAATCGCAACGCGTCCAGCGTCGAACGGACCGGTTGAAATGATCAAAAGTCACCAGCCTTAAAGGGACAAGAGAGTGAAGGAGAGAAAAAACCAGATGGTCCAAGCCCGGATCCACAAGAGAGGTGGAGAAGGGAAAGTGAAAAATCAATCAATAAGTAAACGAATGACTGGGGAAATGTGACGAGTGATGGGAAAGAAAGACGAAGCACGAGAGATGGAGAAGAGAGAGAGAGAGAGAGGAAGAACGAGAGAGAAAAGAGAGAGAGAACGGGGGAAATCCCAGAATAGAAATGGAGCAGAGAGAAGGATTGATTGAGACTTCCACTTGGAGGAAGATTTGACTCGTGTCGACGCTCAGCCTGGACGCTTGATTAGCGACAGATAACTTCGGTAGGGATTCAACACCCCCTCACAGACGAAAAGTGAGATAAACAAGGTCAACAAATTACAGACAATTTCTCAATCCCAGTTTAATCCCAATCCACACTACTCGCCAGGAACAGGAAATATGGACCACGCGGGTTGCGACACAGACAGACGGATTGGAAAAGGGGGAGCAGAGAAAGGAAACTAACCGCGAACTAAAAACGCACCGGCGTCGTTCCAATTTCTGGACCACTCCACGTCGTCCCTTACAGTCGCACAGGTCTGCTAATTTATTATTCCTGAGTCTTGTTATGATGGTTATTCTCGTTAATTAATTATGATCTCCAGAAGACCCCAACCGATGAATCGGGTTAACCGGAGGCGATGCGAGTCCTCTAGTTGATCGAGAAAACTGGATTGAGTGGATGGATGGAGCGGTGATCTCGATCCACTTCAGGCTCGAGACCCTAGATCACCCGTTCGTGCCACCAAACGAGGTTCGTCAGTCTTGCGGCGAGGATAATAATCGAAGCCAAGGCAAGGGTGGTCGGAGATATTCTGTTGTGTGAATCCTCCGAGGTCTGACACCGCTATATATACAGATCCAATCTGGTACTTTGACAACCCCAACGCATAATAAACCAATAAATCAAAAAGAAAACAACAAAAGCAGGAACGCCAACATAATGCCGTCTGATTGGAATTTGGCTGATCGGTCAGTTGTCTTTCTGACGTGGCGTTGGGACCGAGGATAGCCTCGTCCCCGTTGAAGGACGGGAATAATGAGAGGTGGTGCACTCTCTAATAGATCATCCACGTCGCATTGTCGCTGACTGTCGTTTCTGAAAATCTTCAGTACACCTATGAGAGACAAGTCCCGACGAGCGCAACTTTGATCAGTGGGACCAACTCGTGACTGAGTAGTACCTACGGAATACGGTCTCTGCAGATATAGTCCGATGTTTTCTAACCTCGATGTTCTACACTTGGTTTGTTTGACATTCCAGTGGTGATAACTGGCGCAAACAACACCACTGCCAGACCACCTGGTCAGGCGTCAATGCCAGGGACGATGTGGATCAAATGATCCATGATCGAGGATAGAAAACTCGGCAGAAATGGGCCCAAGCTCCCAACATCGGCGTTTCAGTTGATGCAAGGTCCCTTGTCCAGTCACAGCGAAGCAGCCTCGGCTCCACTCACTCCGGGACGATCGCTATTTATCAGTGGGAAGACGGGATGATGATAAGACAATAATACTCACTGAGTCGGGAAATTACCGGCCTCCCGTGTCTGTTATGCACCTTATGAATGATCGATGGCTTCGATTGCCAATATCAAGCCGTCATCTCATGGGTCCTTTGCGGCTTTTGCTATGGGGTTGTATGCCTGAATCGTCAGGCAGAAATACAGGTCGATCCCAAATTCTTGCCTTGCCCGTGTGGCACGCAAGATCGTGAGAATCCTATGACCCTGGAGGTGAGGGATGTCCTCATACCTACCGTTCACCTTGCTCGATACTGCAGATAAACAATGTCCAACTGCACACCCCTAAATTGACCTCTGTGGTATGGGGGTTAATCTCCTGTATGCAAGGAAGATCTAGCGCACAAACAACAGACCTAGTCCACCCGAAGCCTCATCTTGTTACTCACATTTCAAACATCAATAGATTGCCCCTTGTGTTCAACGACGGACAGAAAACTGGATACTCCACTGTTTGGGACAGATTTATTATGATCTGGTTGAGTAATCTGACTAACTTTGTAGAAGCCGTCATACCCCGCGGACTGCCAGACACGAATGTCGAGTCAGGTCAGCCTGTTGTGCAGCCCAGGACGTCAGAATAGGCAACACAAAATCTAGACTCGGTTAAATCTACACGTCCTGAATGGTATCTTTGTAGATCTAGAATGGGTGAAGATGATATTCTTTCAGTGCTTCTCAAGTATATAGAATGTTTGGTGTTTGAAATATATATAACATCATACTACAGAGTAGAGTATATATTATCCAGCAGTATACCAGTCGCGTGAGGTGCTGATAAGGCGTCTGGGTCATTCAACCGAACCGTAACCATCGACTGACAAATAGATTATATTAAATACAATAAACATATATATGAAGAGAGGACAGACAACCCATGAAACCGCATCATCGCCACGGGTCAGGTGACTCCGACGTCATCTGACAGGCCGGACAGGAGGCGGCACCATTACTGACTGACTGACATTTCCCCAACTTCTCCATCGTCGTCGTTGCTCTGCATCGCTGACGGTCTTCATCCCACCTGGCGACGCCAATCCATCTGCCGTCGGCCCTGCGCGGTATTTACCTTTCAGATAGAGACACTTCCACCTTGATCATCTCATAGAGTCTTATATGGTGAGAACGTCCTCGAGAGACGTCATCACCTTATCAGAGCAACCATGTGCAGTTCAGACATCTTCCTCGGCGTTCTAGCCATTTTCTTCCCCCCCGTGGCAGGTAAGTGCCCATACGTCGTTCAGTCGTGGTCTGAGAGTGACCTCACTCTCATCTCCCCCGAGATCATTCAAGATCGGACCCAGACTAACCGGAGAGCCCCACAGTATGGATCAAGAAAGGACTATGCACCGCCGACTCAGTCATCAACATTGCCCTCTGTTGCCTGGGGTATATTCCCGGACTCCTCCATGCCTGGTATGTAATTATTAGAAATCCGGAGCCGGATTACGACGATCCCAACTACGAGCCGATTCCCCGGTCTGGATCCCGGGACGACGTCGAAGGCGGCCGTGTCACCTACTATTACGTCTCGCATCAGTCCCCGCAGCGTCTATCCCAACGGGGCTACGGCACTGTCGATTCGCAAGGGCCGCCCGCACAACCTTCTCCCAAACCTCAGAATCAGAATAGTAGTGGTGGCGGTGGTGGCGGCCAAGGTAGCAGCCAGGACAACAGCCACCACGCGGATGAGTCGCGTCCTCCCCCAACCTATGCGGAGGCGGTGCGGGGCGATCATAAGGTGCAGTCCGACGACTAGGTGCAGAGTATGATTAAAGGGTTGACTTGGAGGAGGGCTCATTGGGCTGTCTTCTTCGTCTCTCCGTGGGATGGGTAGATCTCCTTCACACCCCCTCATGTTTTGCTCTTTGGGGATCGTTGTGACAGGGCATGGATGTGACCAGTGATTGGCACATGTGTATACGATATCACGGCGGACGAGCTCAATGGGGGGTTTGATTTCGACGAGCTATGGATTTGACGACTCGCATAATATTGTCTGGATTTTTGTAACGAATGTTGATAGTGTATTGGATATTTTCCCAGAGATGTTCCGGAGGCAGAAATGATTCCACGAGAAATTCACCAGAGACGATCATGGAGAAATCGTCAGCCTCGTAAGGATCCATCGGAGGAAAACTGGCGGTGGGGAGAGAGTAGTTCATGTTCGAAGCCCGCAGAATCCGCGGACATGTAAATTCCGCTTTCCCGGTGCAACCCGGACCCCATCGGACCCAACTCCAACCCCAACACCAATTCCACGTCCCTCTTCTCTCCACGACCAACCATCAACCCAGCCTCTGGTCGGCACCGCGGGGCTTCCCTTCACATCGGCCATGCAGTCAATGCCACTGCTGTTCCGGCAGTCTCTCCGAACGACCGCCAATCTCTCCAGAACCCCTCGTTCCATCCGCCCACCGACGCTTCCTCGATCCGCACTCAGCCCGAAGACATTATTACCACCGCCCACCACACGGGCATTCTCCGTCTCCCTGCAGCACCAATTCCGCAGCCAGCCTGCCACATATGCCTCCTCCAACGAGACAGACCACCTAAAAGACAAGGAGAACCCCGCAGAACAACAACAGCAACAACACCCTCCGCCCAGCGCTGACAGCCCGTGGACCGACGCGATCCCGAAACCGGATGTGCTCACAGGCGAACAGCAGCCCCCGCCCGCCCCGGAGAAGGAGTCCCCGTACAGACCGACAGAGGAGCCCGGGAAGACGGACACGGATCGGACGCATGATGGTGGTCTCCCGTCGTACATGGAGGACCGCAGGTCGCAGTTCTCCAAGCAGTTCAGCACCATGATGGACAACCTGCAGTCGAACGTCTTCGTGGCGGGCCAGCGATTGAACGACCTGACGGGCTATTCAGCGATTGAGTCTCTGAAAAGAGACATCCATAACCAGGGTATGCACCGTGGTCTAACGTTACTACACCTGTTTCCTCTAGTCTCTAACTGCCCATGAAACAAACAGAGGATCGACTCCGGTCCGCGCGCGCCCACGTCCGCAGCGCCAAAGACGCCTACGCAGCCGCCATCAACCGACGCTCGACCTCGCAGCGCGAAGTCAACGAGCTCCTCCAACGGAAACACGCGTGGTCGCCCACCGACCTCGAGCGATTCACGCACCTCTACCGCAACGACCACACCAATGAAGTCGCCGAGAATGAAGCCCAAGAGGCTCTGTCGGCAGCCGAGCGCGAGGCCGAGGAGGCCGCCGCCCAGCTGAGCAAGAGCATCCTCTCTCGCTACCACGAGGAGCAAGTCTGGTCGGACAAGATCCGTCGCATGAGTACCTGGGGCACCTGGGGCCTGATGGGCGTCAACGTGCTTCTGTTCCTCATCTTCCAGATCGCCGTCGAGCCGTGGCGCCGGGCGCGCCTGGTCCGCGGCTTCGAGGAGAAGGTCATCGAAGCTATCGAGAAGGAGAAATCCCTCAACCACGGCCACATCCTTTCCCCCGACGACGACAACGTCCCGCTCGACTCGCACTTCACCTCCACACCCCTTGAAATCACCAATTCCGAGGAGGAACCTATCTACGCCAACAGCGCGCCAGCCACGACGGACAAACCGCCCGCGGCAGCAGCAGAAGCACCCACCGAGACACCCCTCCCCCCAGCAGACAACTACAAAGACGCACTGAACAACACCGTCGAACACTGGCGCCGCGTCCTCCACGACTGCTTCAGCGACCGCAGCATCACCATCACGCAGCGGGACCTCTCGACCGTTGCGCTCCAGGGCGTTGCAGCCGGCGCGGCAGCCATGGGCCTTGTGATTGCGCTGATTCGGCCGCGGTGAGTGCGGAAGCTGATGGAATGTATATTTGAATATAAGTCCTGTTTGAGTTGTATCAGCGTTGCTTGTTTTGTTCTTATTTTTTTTGTCTTTGGATTTCAGGTCATTTAGAACCGGACTTGCTTTTGTACAGGCTGGTGGAAATAGATACGGATGGATGAATGGATGGATGGATGGATAAGATAGATATACCTGTATAAATACGAAGATCTCATTCTACTACATTGCATAAATTGATTGTACATGAATGATATGAACAACTCCGCAACAAAGAATAGTAGGTTGGTATGTACTTAGTATCAGTTTATGAATATGGTACGTATGAAGATGACATCTAAATACTACATACAATACTAGGTAGTAACAATACATGCACACATAGAGTAAAAGAGAGAGAGGGATAACAAAGAAGTGAACAAAAGAAACCTAACTTCGTAGCGAATATACTATATAAACAAGACAACACAAGACATTCCATCCACCCCAACATTTACATACATACATACATGTGAATTTTCAGCTTTTTTGAACCAGCTCTCTCAGACTTCCCCCTCCTGTCTTTCTTTCTTTTCTTTTCTTTTCTCTTTGTTGAATCCAAGGGGTAAGACCGGTGGAGCTGTGCAGGTTTGAATCGCTGAAAGGGGGAGAAAGTCTGGTGAAGAAGGAAAAAAAAAGTCTATGACTTGAAAGGGAAAGGAAAAAAAAGGAAAGTCTCCGAACAGCAGTGACTCCATCTGAGGTGTCGTGTGCAGAGCAGAGAGAATTTGTTGAAGGCAATGAGACCAAAAGGTTCATGGGGTAGCGACGTGTGATCAATCGGTTCCATATTAAAACAAGGTTCTCTTTATAATCTTGACAAAGGGTACACTGAGATGTCCATCTAAAACCACAAAAACAAACAAACCTTCTGGTCTCTCCCACCTTCACTTCTCCCCGTCTCATCCCCTCTCCATTTTTGCGTTCAGTCAATCGTCGCTCAGCAACCGGATGACGGGCGGTGATACGAGGCGAGTGCGTTTAACCGATAACGAGGGAGTCCTCGGTGGGGAAGCTGTACTGAGGAACCTCCAGGTTCAAGGGAGCGGGACCCTTCCTGATACGGCCGGAGATGTCGTAGTGCGAACCGTGGCAGGGGCAGAACCATCCACCGAAGTCACCGGCCTCACCGATGGGGACACAACCCAGATGGGTACAGACACCTATTACGAAGGTGTTAGTAGCCCGAACGGTGGGAAATCGCCATCGCAATGGCAGGATGCGATGTGTCAAATGTATCAATCATGACATACCAAGCATGACCAGCCACTCGGCCTTCTGGACACGGTCCTGATCGGGCTGGGGGTCACGGAGGGACTGCCAGTCGGACTCCTCAGCCTCCTTGATCTCATCCGCGGTACGGTGGCGGATGAAGACGGGCTTGCCACGCCACTTGATGATGACCTGTAGCAACGAGAGTCAGTCGTTTGGATCCCGAACGATTTGCGACGAGCTATCCGCCCGCGGATAAAGGACGAAGGGAATTGCATACGTTCTTGCCCTCGGGGATGGCACCGAGACCAATCTCGACCTTAGCCTGGGCCAGGACGTCGGCGGAGGCGGACATGTTGACGAGGAAGTCTGTAGACAGAGATGTACATCAGCCGAGGGATCTAACGACCACCCAACCCGGGGGTCCACCATGTGAAGCTTTCCACCGCCCCAAATCATCCAATTGCCATTGTGACCATATATTCCCCCCTCCTCTTGATACACCCAGGGCTGATATCCCAATCACTCACCCTGAACAGTGGCCTTGGCGCCCACGGCGGAGGCCAGACCGAGAGAGCCGGCCATGAAGTAGGAGAAGACCTGGTTGGAGCGCGCGGACTTCTTGGAGGAGTATTTGCTGAAGTTGGGGATCTTCAGGGTCGACGAGTACTCCTCGGAGGAGCCGAAGGGGCTTTGGAAAGAGGACTTGGAGGCCTCGGAGACTCCCCTCCGCTGTTGGCAGGAGGCGACGGCGGCGCGGGAGGTGGTGTTGAGCTGCTGGCGAGCGCAGGCGCGCAGCAGAGAGCTGGAAGCGGCAGAGAGAGACATGGCGAGAGAAGCAATTGCAGCCGACCAATTGCTCGATTTGAGGACGGGTGGTCGTGAGGGGGAGGGAGGGGGGAGGGGGTGGAGGAAACACGGGGTGTGATGGTGAGGATTTTCGGCCAGAATGGAGATTGGAGGTTGAAGTCGGAGGGCCGGCATCACCTCAGTTTTCACTAAGCCACAAGCGATCGGAATCAGCGCGCTCCTGATTGGACGAGCCCACCCGAAAACTGCCTTCCATTCAGATTGCCTGAGCAGGACTACACACTTGCATGACAGTAAACTCGGTATATTATGAACGGAGTGATTTGTTCAACTATATATTTTTGGATATTGACCAGTTTTATTCTTCTATTAAGATTAAAAGACCGATTTGATCAAGATGGGTGGTATGTTGGTTTGTAGCGGACAAAAGGCCTGGTGGCTGAGTCAGCAGCCACCGACCCGACTCTCTCCCGTCCGAGATGAAACCCTTCATTATCACCACCAGTTCAGTGCCGGATTGATCTGATTCTTCTTTTCCATCTGTCAAGAAGCTGATGCAATAGAAAGGATGGATGAGAAGGACACTATCCGTCAAGGCGGCACACTGGGACACCCTCCAGTCCCATACCATTTCCTCCAGACTAACTAACCAGCACAGCTAACCAGCAAACCCAGGTCCAGGTATACGATCTTCGCTACTCTCCTTCCCAGACGTCTTCCTCCTACTACGAACTTCTTCTCAAATAAACAAGAGACGTCGAAGAACGATTTTCGACATCTGTCAATGCCCAGATTGCTTAATAAAACCCTGATGCATACCTATCCGCTGTCACCAAAACGTCTATTCTACCCACCCATCCATTCAACCGACGAATCTCTATAATGGCGAAAACACAAGCGGAGCGTATCAGAGGCAACGCCCTCTTCCTTCTTCGCTAATACAATAAATCGTTCATGATCCTCGAACACTATATGCACGTCGCATACGCAACTTCCCACCCCAACGTCGCACGAATGGGGCGACCAAGAAAGTAAAGAACCTAGACTAGGTCCTGGCTAGACGGATGTCCAAGCATGCTATGCGCCATACATAGGGGGCTATAGGCCCATAGATAGAGGCCTATAGGCAGGAGACTTCAAAGCAGCACGCTGGGCCCCGTCCCGCGGGATCGGAGTCTGCAGGTTTTAGAAGTGAGCTCAGCGAGGAAGTAAATAAATACTTGAGCCATATCGATGGAGTTATCTTTTATTTTTATTTTTTGATCTAGTGATAATAAACCCTCTACCATAATGCGAATGAAAACAAAGGAAAGACAACCAAAAGACAAAATCGACTTAAACAAAGTGAAACAAATGAAAAAAGACAAACTCCATAACACTTGGTATATGGGACAAAACGAACAACCTCGAAATGCCTACCCATCTACAAAATCCAGATCCGACCCATCCAAGGTAACTAACTCCTCCGCCCAAAGCCCGACAAATGCAAATCTCTTGTTCCCGTGAAATTCATTGGTAAGATCGAGGTAGTTGGTTCTCATAGACCGTGCAGTAAGCTCCCCTCCGCGAATGGGCTTTGCGGCGTCATGTCCAACATCGGCTTGGCCGCGTTGCGGTCACCCGTTGCGACGCCATGTCCGATCGGCGCTCCGCTGGGTGTAACGGCCAGCTGGGCAGTTCGGGCCAGAAGACTGTTGGGGATGAATGGTTCCCTTCGTGGATCCTGCGTGCCGTCGACGGGAGATGTCGGGGATGAGGGGGCGGTGTATGTCTGGGGATGTCGGGGATGGTTGCTCACGCTGCGGGCCGTGTTGGATCGCTTGCGGGTTCGACGGTCTGCTGTCGCCGAGGGGAGTTCTGGAACTGGAGGAATGTTCGGCCGTTTCCATGTCGTTGCGGGCGGGATTGCGATGGCGGTAAGTGGGGGATCGCGACTCGTAGCGGCGTCGATTAATGGCATGCCGGGATCAACCGTGACGCCTCGGCCTTTGCGGGCGTGCTGGGGGGGCTCTTGGTAGACTGGTGTCAGGTCAACCAGCGGCTTGCTCTTGACAGACTGGGAGCGTTTCATGAGACTAGCGTGATCGGGAGCATGTGCCGACGTCATTGTATTGGATCTGCTGTTGGATCGACTGTTGGACCGGCTGTTGGGTCGGCTGGTAGAGCCATGCGGCGGACGGGATGTCAGGGCCCCGACAAGGCCTTGGGTAAACGCTTCTTCGTTCGCCCTCTTTTCTTGTTCTTCCCGCTCTTTCATGACTCGTTGGCGGACCGAATAAGTCCGGCCCAACAGGCCCGAAGACGAGAAAGGGCCCGCTTCAGTCGAATCGGCATCTGTCGCGAGCGACTTTGGGAGAGAACAGGGAGGTGGTCCGTGGCCCCGAGCGCTCTTCTTGCGCGAGAACAGCTCTTTGGATGTCGTTGCTTTCGAGGGGTCTTGAGACGAAGACGAGGTCATTCCTTCGTCAGAGCTCTCGAAAGGGTTCATCAGTGGCTTCAGGGCCGGCTTCACTCCACCTTGGGCGTCATCCGCGTCTATTAGTGACTGCCGCTTTTCTTCCGGCCTACCGGGGCGTAATTTGGTCGCTAAATACCAGCTGCGCCACGCTTGAACCGCCTTGTACCAGGTTTCGGCGATATCTCTGTGGTTGGTCGAGAAAAAATGCACGAAATTCTCTGTGGATAGGAACATGCTTGATTTCTGCTGGCTTTTCACTGCCTGGCAGACCTTTTTCGGCGGCCTCACGCTGTCCGCATAATAACTCGATGTGAGCGAGTACATGTCGAAATCGGATAGATGGCAGGCGTTAGTTTGATCTTGGCTCCGCTCCTTCTTGGAGACAGTGATTTGCCCATCCGATCGTAAGGTCACGTAGCGTTTGTCCCACTTGCGCGGGCGTTGGGAGTAGTACATCTGTACGGTCACGTCCGCTGGTGGCTCAGACGAGACACTCTGAGACTCGAGCATAGACAAAGCATCAAGGCTGGCAGGAGGAACAATGATCAACCGGTTCTCTCCGTCACTTGCCCACGAGTTCATGACGTCTCTGATGTACTCGTATCTGCGCAAAGGTCGCTCCAGCCCGAGTTCTCGGAAGGACTCTACTAGTATGTATTTATGCGGATCGATCTGGCCAGCCAAAAATTCGGCAGCGGAGAGCAAAAGGTCCTGGGCTGATGTGGATGGGACCACATTCAGTATGAAAGTACGCTTCTTGAATTGGACGTGGACTGCGCGTTCGCCGGAATTCACGGCAGAGACGGGCGCGTCGATGCCACGAAATCGGCTCAACGCGCCAGATTCGACCGGACTGTCAAACGCGGCATCGCCGTCACTTTGGTCATTTGGGAAAGCGGTCGGTAGTTTCCTCGACAGCGGTGATGGTTGTTGATTATTCGACCGTCGTCGGGCCGCTTTGATCTCCTGACTCGACGGCCTGGACCGAGCCCAATCATGGCGATCGCCATCGGGCTCGTTTTCGCTCTCTGTATTATTACGAGTCCTCACTCGCATCGCTGGTCTCTCAAACGCCGAAGTGGACGCCGAGGAAGTTTTCTCCCCTCCAGTCAAACAATCCATCGCATTCTGTCGATGCAGATCGCGAGCGGTTGCATAATGATCGCCATTATTAGTGCGGGCCCTATTGTGGTCCCCACCACGGTATGGTCTCTCCTCAGTGGCCGATCTCGACTCAGTCACGTTGTCTGCTGCAATTTTGGATTTCACGCCGTCGCTCCGTTCTGCAGAGCGCCGACGGACGGGCGAGTCAACGGTGTCACCACGGGGACGTCCCCGATGCGCGAGATCTCGAGTTCGATCGGCGGGGGTCGGAAGGGGAGGCTGTGGATCGGGAGTCGATTGCGATGTGGATGTTCTCGGACGCCGATATCGCGACATACTTCTCTTAATGGTGGTGTTCGAGGCCAAAGCGGACGCGAAGTCCTCCTGAGGGATGGGCGCATGGGCTCCTGAGCCCGCGGCGCTAGGAGCACGAGAGACCGGTGGCTGTTTGGCGGCTTTTCTCACGGACCGGTAGCGGGAAAATTTCATGGGACCACCACCCCCCTGGCTGGCAACCACACTGTCCTGTGTCTCGCTGGTCATCTTGACGCTGTCCTTTCAACAGTGATATTCATCAAGGCACCCAAAGCGTTGTAACGCGAGGCGCGCCGTTTTCAACCGATCCTGTATAGTTGTCGCACAGTAAAGGGGTGTCTTCACGCAGAGATCTCCCCACCGGACCACGTTGGCGCCTAATCAGATTCGAATTTCCAGTATATCCCGCCCTACCCGATCTCGTCGAGGGTGCACAGCAAATAAATGGGACCGCTGGCTCGTTGTTCGTCGCCACCAACAAACAACGAGAGCGGAGAGATTGGATAGAAATAACGAGGGGCCTTCGTATTCTCCACCACCCCCCTAAAGCCTGCAGGTATGTTTCACTGGCGTTTAATCACTTCATTCTCTCTGGTCAGATCCCCAAGCCAAGCCCAACCAAGGGATCGAAAGAGTCGAGCCGTGACCGATCTTGACCAGGGCTGAATGGAATGTGCGGAGATGTCGACCAGTGGGATAGACTAGTAAGGAGTGGATCCTGCGATCTGTTGTGTAATGGAACGAAAGGGGAGTTTGATTTCTTGCAACTGTACCGTGCAGCGACAGAAAGGGAGGCTGCAGCAAACTGCACTGAACACAGGCAAGGGGGCGAGAAAATTGGGTGGACTTTTGGACTTTTTTTTTTGAATCCTTTTGAGGTATTTGGGAGTGGGCGTTGGTTGAGATTTAACTAATTTCTGGGCAAGTCAAGACTCTAGAGAAATTGTCCAGACTACTCCGGACCAATCCGGGAGAGGATTCCGGGGTAGAAAACCCTGATTCAGGGCCTGGCCTTTGGGGACTTATTGCGACCAACAGGGAGTGGATGTGGGATCCCAGATACAACAAACACTAAGGGAAGTAAGTTGGTGGAATTCAGTTAGCGTCCAGTCTTGGTGAGATCCATTCCTGCATCCCATTCATTTCGTTAGTGTGTTTACCAGCGTGGATTAAATACACCAGTGGGGCGATAACCAGCCGTCCTTTTCCACTTCCAACGAATATCCCAGGAACACAATATACCAAAGGATATGATAGGGAGATATAACCAGGGGGGAAAATAAAAGAATATAAAAAAAGAACCAAACAGGGTCAAGTCCATATACAAGCCACAAGCCACAAGCCATGCCGGTTGGAGACCCACCTTACACACAATGCAACCAAAGCCAATTTATGCTTTCCGAGAGCTTAGGGTCAACTGGCTAGTCCAGGAAATAGAAGGATTAATTCGAGCCCATTCTTCCATTCGTTCCTGGGTGTATATCAATAGGTAGCAACATCGATGTTCAACTTTTGTTCTCCTGTCTAGTGTTTCGTTTCCCCTTCCATAGTTCGGTGGCGATTCGCCCAGTTGGTGTCTTATTTCTTGTAGGCCCCCAGGTGTTTTTTCCTGTATCCCCTACATTAGCCACCCCCCCGCCTAACATGCAGCGCCAAGTCAATCGCAGGAGGGGAAAAACTTACCACCATGTCACGAAATTCACCGTTCGTACATCGATCCCCATGTCTTTGAGCTCCTTGGTCGAGAGGTGGGTATCGTACGGTCGTTGCACGGCCGCATTCGGATCGTTGCCCTCTTTGTTTCGGACCATCCCGACAAGCGACAGCCCCAGCACTTCGGCCAGTTTCTCGCAGATCTCGTACTTGGTCATACGGTCCTCAGACGAGAACTGAAGGATCTTGGGCAGATGCTTGGTCGTCCGTTTCTCCTTGACGGCCTTGAGGTACTTGATCACGATGTCGCGGCAGATCCGGGCGACATCCTCCGTGTTGGTGGGGTAGCGTTGCGCCCAGTCGTCCATCTTGATGCCCGCCTTTTCATCTTGGGCCTTCTCGATCGTATCTACCAGCGTGTTCACGGCGCTCTCGGAGTTATCCTTGGTGGCGCCGTACAACACCGGCACGCGCAGGACGACCCCGAGCCCGGTGTCTTTGGTCGCTTCCAGGACGGCAATCTCCCCCTCCCGCTTCAGCTGCCCGTAGAGGTTCGGCGGCTTCGTTTCCGCATCCGCTTCGTAGGGCGCATCGCCTTCGGTTCCCGGGAAAACGTAGTCCGTCGAGATGTACAGAAGGAAAGCTCCCCGGGCGGAAGTCTCTTCGGCGAGGACACGAGTCGCGTCGACGTTAATACGGCGGGCGAGCTCGGGGTTCTTTTCGCACGAATCGGGCGAGCGGTCTGCGGCGCCTTCATTTCCATCGCATCAGTATACAATTGTTACGAATGGGTTTCGGGCAGTAGTCTCGACGTACAGTGGATGACAATCTGAGGCCTGGAGGGTACACGGTTAACACGGAACAGCTCGGTCAGCAGGAAACAGGAAGGACTCTCTGTATCCCGCAGATGCAGCTAGGCCAGATATGATATGACACAAAAGACAATTACTTACTTCGCATCATCGAGCAGAGCCTTGATCTGCTCCGGCTTTCCGAGATCCGCCTTGAGGATGGTCGGAGGGGTAGCTCTGGAGTAACCCTGGCCGACAGCCAAACACCCCGAATGTTTAAAGGTATTGAGTACTTGTCGGCCCAAAAGACCGGTCGCACCGGTAACTAACGCAACACTCGACATGATTTCCGGGTATGTTTCTTCGGAGGACATGATGTGGAAGGGGAGCAGAGCTTTTACTGAATTTGAGCTTTGCTGCGGGGCCCGGTAGTGACGTAACAGCCGTTTCTCTGGACCTGCGTTTCAAGGTTGGGGGAGGGCCGGGACCAAAACCGGATAGGATGGTGTGGCCACTGAGTAATGACAATCTCTGTAGATTAGATATGATGAGAGCTTGATGTTTTAATGGAGATGGAGCAAACGAAATGATGCTCTAGTTCTGCCGTTCAAGAGAGCTAGTTGACTATTCTCATTAGCGGACTCGACCCCCCACCGGTGAGGGGTTGATATGATGACGCACTAAGACAGCGATTACACTAGACAGTAAAGTCACTCTATCCTCAGTGCGACATTTGAATGCCTATTCGGGTCACCTTGTAAGACAGGGTGGTCGTTTTCAACCATGCCAGCGTGCCTGAAGAACCCCTCTCGTTGGCTTCCAGGTCTTCTATACAAGTTGCCAACTGGTCAGAATGCAACTCGATGGCCATCTGGCCAGTGAGGTTGAGAGTAGAATACATCAAACCACGAATATGATAGGAAATAAATGGGATTATGACTTTTGTATTCTTATATTCATTTTTCTCCCATAATAATCGTTATGGGTTATTATTTTGGCAATAGAGACCGAAACTAGAAATACGCCGCGATAGTTATTCATGGACAGATTATTTTGGAGAGATTACGAAGGATATAGTTCGCCGTGACATTTCCAACCCCTTCATGCCTTTGCTCCCTCTGCAATCTATTGGGTGTATATTTGATAGGCAAGACTAATATAGAGGACGGGAGCTGTGTGAACTTCCCCAGAGAAAGAGCGATTTCGGAATCCGGCTCTAGCAGTCCATTCAATAGTTAGACAGTGATCGCAAGATAGATCATGTATGTAGAAGATGCAATAGTTTAGTACACAGGGTCATAAATGAGCTACGATATAGAATTAGCGATAAATTACACACGCCGTCGCCAAAACAGGAATTCGTTATACCATACCCTTGGTTGTATGCATGGAAAATGCCACTATTCCAGAACAATCAGATATCCCGAGACATTGCCCACTGCTACGGGTCTGAGTAACGCCAACAGCTGCATAGTCGCACGGGGCGAGGTTCACGGTATCCAACTGCTCCATATAAGCTGCAGTTGGCCCGAGATTTTCCAAGCCAACAAAGAGCTACTATCCATGATAAAGAGCAACACAACGAGTTATGTCAGATCTAACACACCTTGTCTCGGCCGCTTGCATGATACTTGGCTCGAAGGTGCTCCGTAGTGATGGTGGCAAGTACTCCAGCGGTTCCTGCTTTGGATATCTCCGTCAAACTGGTCTCCAGTCCGAAACTGTGGCGTACCCTGGTCTGGTCACCGGCTACGTTGGGGGAGTTGTTGGGCTGACTCGGTATTATGGTACAGGGCGTAGCGCATGTTGCGTGGCCAGGGCTTGCGGGCTGTGGGATCCAAGCTTGGTCTGGCTTTCCTGAGACCAACAATGATAGCCTGCTTTGGCGATACTCGTTCTGGAAGATGCTTCAAGGCCGATTGGGCGATGGCGATTTGAAGCCCTTTGATGACTCCCCTCGTCCACGAAGCGGGGCGACACGGGGCGTATTCCTTGCGGAGCCTGCGGTTCTTGGCTCGGACGCCGATGTCTTTCATGACAACTTTCCCATCAGTCAAAGAGATAGACGGGTTGTTTTTAGATGGAAGGCCGATTGACGTGAAGTAAGTTATGACAGCTTATGTGGGTTAAATTGCTGACAATGTGCTACACTGTCTATGCATTACCCAAAGAGAGAATTGGGACGTGAAGCAATCTATATCACCACCAAAGGACTTTTTTGAGAATATGGTCCTGGCGGAACTAGTGTTTATACTTAGAGATTAGTGAGATGCAGCCAGTGATATTATTAAACGACCAATGAACCGAGAAGCCAGGTTTCTCGTGCGCCATCCGGAAAACTAGTTGGAACCCCCTGCGGCGCGGGAGCCGACTCGTTATGCGCAAGTAAACGAATTTTGAACGCGGGCCGACATGACAATTCAGATGGGATATCTTCGTCGTTCCATGTGGTAGTCTCCGGCAGCCACAATTCAAACACCTTAGCTGAAATCATTCCCAATGGTGAAAACACAGCATCCAGCTCTTCGCCCTCTTCCAGCTGCTTTCCACGGAGAGACAGACATAAATTAGTCAGACCCTTCATATTTGCCAAAATCGCACAGTCGTTCACCCAAAGGTCGTATCGGTAAAGCAACATTTTGTATGTATCTCGTCGAGACATTTTTTCCAGCGTCCAAGTCAGCTTCAAAGCGCGAATGAGGTTAAACCGTGATGCGGGAACCGAGTAGGACATCGATCTGATGTCTTTGAAATCATGGAAGTCGAAGATGTTGTCTTTATATAGTAAAGGAACAGTCTCAGAGTACCTGCATTCGTCAACAGAGTCTTGCGACCATTTCATTTATAGATAGGCGTATGGCATTATCTTACACCAACCGGCATACTTGCAGCAATGACAGCCGGTCAATGGGCTTCAAACCAGTTTCCAGAGTCCGCCCAACCATATCCGGACGGATTTGCCAGCAAAGGTCTGTCGACGTATGACGACCATTACATTCGATACCCAGGAGTCGGAGTTTGTTAGGCTCGCAACCAATGTGCCAGCGGTACCCACTTAAGCATTCCTGCCAGATCTTCAGCCGGACATCGTATGGAAGGCGACATAAATGCGACTGTTGCTGATCGTATGTCTGTTGAGTCACCGTCTTGACAACGAATGAGATTCTGGGTTCGCGTTGTGCTTTCTGGTTACGTTGAAAGAACTTTCCCATGAAACTAGTAGGCTGTTCTGGTTGCTGGTGGACTCGGACTTTCTCAATTATCTGAGTTTCATTTTTGCCGTCCGGTAGAGGGATGGTAAGTGCCCGTGGACGTCTGCTTGGTGCTTGCTGTGAAGGGAGGCATGACGAAGGTGTTGTTGGGAGATCCTTGTCTGTAGTTGCAGCCATTTTTATCACAGCGTATTCTATCGAATATTTCATATAATGACCTGTGGATTGCGGGCTACACTTCCACATATATCAAAGGTAGTGTTCGTGGCGACGGCACCTGTCAGCCTTGCAAGGTGTTCTTTTCCATAACGTAGCTGCTGCCTAATTGGGCGCGCTAAAGATAAGTCATAAAGCCGAAACATGTGCTCCGATGTGAGTATCTTCTTCTATAGTCGCTGGATGAGATTCTTTGGGAGCATAGAGGGATAGACTCAGGAACAGAATAGCCGGGAAGAGATTCAGTGAAAGTATATCCGCAGAACGTCAGTGGTAGAAAAAGAAATGCTGCCTGAGGCATAAACAAATGGATGACATAAGCCGGCCCCTGCGTTGGTGGGACTTGGCTCGCGCCGACTCGATCGGTTGCCATGCGCTACGGCCTGTTGTTTCCCGCGAACCATGGAAAAGTGCGGATTCGACCATCGGATGCGATGTGTTAGTATTCGGGTTCATCCACTGTTTCCACTCTACAGATCTATCTCCGATTGCCAAAAAGTCGCTTCATGCGACTGATTCAGCTCAGCTTGAAAGGTTGACTGTTTGGTCATAGCTAGCTGGCTGGCTGCGCGGGCTGTCGCTTGAGTATTTGCTTTCAACTCTCCTTTTGGAATCGCCCTTGAGGGACAATTGGATAGGCGATTCCGATCGCGCGCGAACCATGGCGGACGATATGGCAAATCACTACCAGATGCTGGAGGAGTTGGGAAGTGAGTTCGATCAATTGGTATAGTGGTCAATTGCAAGCGCTGATGCAGGCAACTGTTGCAGGTGGGAGCTTCGGAACGGTATACAAAGCCATTGAGAAAGCAACGGGTGAGATCGTTGCAGTGAAACACGTACGTGAACGCGAAATGCAATCGAGTTTTCAGAAAAAAGCAATAAGACTGACTCCAAGGCACATGACTAGATCGATCTCGAGTCGAGCGAAGACGATATCCAGGAGATTCAGCAGGAGATCTCCGTGTTGGCCACATGCGCTAGCCAGTACGTGACACAGTACAAAGCGAGCTTTCTTCGAGGACACAAGTTATGGATTGTCATGGAATATCTGGGCGGAGGATCGTGTCTCGATCTGGTAACAAAATACCGACCTGTCTGATGCAGGGCTCCATCGCTGATGTGGATACAGCTGAAACCGGGGGTCTTTAACGAAGCCCACGTCGCGATCATCTGTCAACAGCTACTACAAGGCCTGGACTACTTGCATAGCGAAGGAAAAATCCATCGAGATGTTAAGGCAGCGAACGTACTCCTCTCGCATACCGGGAAAGTGAAACTTGCGGACTTTGGAGTGGCGGCGCAATTGGTGAATATCAAATCGCAGCGAAATACCTTTGTCGGGACCCCATTCTGGATGGCACCAGAAGTAATCCAGCAGGCTGGATACGATTATAAAGCCGATATTTGGTCCCTAGGAATCACTGCCATCGAAATCATTAATGGAGAGCCGCCGCATGCGAGTACCCACCCGATGAAGGTGCTTTTTTTGATTCCCAAGGAGCCCGCTCCGCGCTTGGAAGGCAATGAATACAGTAGTGCCTTCAAAGATTTTGTCTCGCAGTGCTTGACGAAGGACCCTGACCGGAGACCCAGCGCGAAGGAGCTCTTGAGACACAAATTCATTCGCAACGCGGGGAAGACCGAAGCGTTACAAGAACTCATCCAGCGGAAGCAAGACTGGGATGCAGGACGAGGCGCGAGCCGTAATGTCAAATACTATGCTGAATCCCTGTGCGTGTACCTCGACCATTCTGGCGAGACATCGACTAACAAAACAACTTTGGCAGAAACACGATGACCAATGTGCAAGATGATGACGATTGGGTCTTCGACACTGTTCGGGCGCCGACAATGAAGATAGCAGAGGACCCGGAAGACATATTCTGTGAGCCGGAAAGTCAAAATTTCATATACGACGAGACCTCCGAAACTTCCCAGATGATGGGAAACTTGCACATCTCCAACAGCCCGCCCCTTGTACCTAAGCACGTCCCGAACTCGACAGTGCGGCGCATTCCGGCTCCCGAACGGATCCCATCGATCAAGCGACCTCAGAAAAAGCGACGATCCAGCGGTTTCAAACAGCCTTTAGGAGTCGACTTGACCTTCGGCAATAGTCCATCGGCTGTCCGCCAATTCCGTCGCGTTTCCGACAAGGCACCGCTGAACTCAACTGACAGTCACTATTCGCCTCCATATTCCTCCAGCAATGGTGAGAATGCTAGTCCCAATGCCATATCCACAGAGATGAACAGTAAAGAGGCATCCTTGGGTCGTCGAGCATACAGCAAAGCTGTCGGATTGGCTTGTCAAGAGGTCCTGGGGACAACCGGCGATCAAGACAAGCGCGAGGCGATTTCACGACTGGCTGAAGCTTGGAGTGACTTGGAAATGGTGGACCCTGAAGGGCTTTTCCATATCCTCAAAGTTACCAATGAGAAGCTCCAGGCGTAAGTGGCTTTTTTTTTTCTTTCCCTCTCTTTCTTATTCTTTATTTCCTGTTTTCTATTGGTCTTCCCCCGTTACCGGTCCGGTCCCCTTCTCCAACCATCTGCTAACACATCTTGGTCCAGCGACTCCAAGCTGTCAAGTCTCGTTCCACAAGCTCCACCACCCGAATCTCCACAGAAGCCTCGTCTAATTTTGGCACAAAACAACCCACACCTGAAAAGCCACCGGCGGCGGCAGTCGACAGCTACGGCCGAGCCTAACCTGCAACCAGCACAGCTCGCCAGCCTACCGGGCCAGCAAGTTCCCGGAATGGAACACACCAAGCAGCTGTCGGATGTCCTCTACCAACGCTGGTCCGAAGGCCTTCGCAGCCGCTGGGCTGGGCTTTGAACGATACTTCTACTTGATAGTCGGAAAGTATCATTCTGCTATTCCTCTTTTCTACAACCCTTTTCTTTTCATTCGTTGTATAAATGGACTATGTGGCGTTCGTTGTACTATGTTCTTTCCCCTTGGTTTTCGCTCGTTTTCCGTCCTTTTCGTCTTTTCATTGATTACTAGCGTTCGCTTGACGGCTCCTTGATGCACCTGATAAGGTTCTTATCCGTTCGTTTTCTGCGTCTCTCTTTTTGGAGTTGGTTGCTGATGGTTGGCACCCCATGGTTGATTCCCCCTCCTCTTTTTCTGCCAACGGCATAGCATGGCCTGTGATCTGGCGTAGAAGCTCTGCAGGCCTGCTTGCCCGACACCTTCTAACAGTTACTGGTCACATCCTTTTCCATGCTGCGATATCTTTGGCAAGAACCGGATTCTGGAGTTTTGTATTCGACCCTATTTGTGACGGATTGCTGTCTGTTCAATGATGGGTTCTGCTTTTCTTTTGTTCATAGATTTGTCTCCTTTGTACATTTCTGTTTCTATCCCCCTCGCGAAGCTGTCGTGGAATATTGGCTGGGATAGTCGTGTAATTATCATGATCTACTTCTTGTATGAATGTGTGTGTACGGACATAGGTAACAGGCAGAGTGACTGTCCAGACAGTCCTGCGAGCCCCTTGGTTGGCAGATAGTCTCCAATATAGCTGTGCTCTTAGTGGTACCAGAAAACCCTGGACAAGCTATCGCTGCTTTTTTTCCGATGGTAATGGCAGTCTCTCTGTACTTCAATCTCTGTCCATGTACGACCGTTATATAATCGATGATTGACATCCCTCCTACCCAGTCCGACAGGGCTGGTGATCTTCCACGAGGTGTTCCATGTGCAGCTGTCAACCACATGCAGACAGACTCAGACTCGGTTTTGGATCTAGCAGTCAAAGGGCGGGGGCGTGTCTTCGAATCCCTGGTGCCACCTCATTATAAGTTGTCTCTTTATATTGTTGGCACTCCTTCCATAAGTGACCTAGCAATGCCGAGAGAAGCTCCAATCCCCATTTGGGCAAGGATTGTTCCCAACGCCCATGAAAATCTCCGGGCAGCATCGCATGTCAATCAGGCATAGGACCACGAACTCCTCCTACCGCGTTGAGAGGATCGTCCTGCAAGGAATATGCAATGAATCATCTCACGGTAAAGATGGATCGTCTCCTGATCGGGGGGATTATAATTAGCATCAACAAATCCAAGTCATCAACCCACCATACTAATAATAATTACCCAGGCAATCTTAAAAGAAACAACTAAGTGAAATAAGACAACAACCTGCCATGAAACGGAGGTGAGCAGATCGTGCCCCTGAGCGGTCGGCCAGAAACTGGAGGCGGAAGGGATTCGCGCTCGACCCGCTCCGTCAGCAGAATCCTCTCTCCCCATTCCTCACTCCTTCGTCAATTAAACGGCCCTTACCGGTTATTACCCTGGGACTTCTTCTCGGCGGGGAGAAGGAAGCTATTTCGAAGACGGAAGAGGTCAAGAATGAGGACTAGCCTGTTTGTTGTCTAGTTCAGTGATGCGTCTCCTGGCCCAGATTGTTTAATTTCTTCGCCGTCTCCTCTTCTCTGCCGCTCTCTACTACATTCCTTCCTTCTCTTGTGACCCCTGACGACCTTCTTCTTCTTTTCGAACCTCGACCATTGGGACTTGCCTTTCCCATTTCTTGTATGGAGTTGAATGGTGTCACCCTTTAGCCTTGTTATCTCCCTCGACCCAGTGAATTCTTGGTCCAGTCATGGGGGATTCCCCGCGAACGGGCGAGCCAGGAACTGCGCCGGAAGCGTTCCAGCCATCCAAGTCGCCTTCACCTGACCGGAACCAGAACCAGAACGATGACGCTCCGAATCATCCGCCACCGTCAAATGATCTCTCCAATGATCTGCAAAGCCGCGAGCTCCGTCGACAAAAGCGATCGTCTCTTCCTGCTCGACCTCACGCGGCCGCTCGTCACAGCAAGCGGTTGACTCTGAACTTTCCCATCAGCATCCCCCCGGACTTGCTCTCAGAGCCGAGTACCGCATCGCCCGGATCGATGACACCGATCGGTCGTTCGTCCGCCCACCAATCGCCGGTCCCTGTCGGCAGCCCGCCGCTGGGCTTGGATGACCAGGACGATGGATCGAGGATCTTGACTGCCATCGCATCTCAAGAACGGAAGGTCCTGGAGCTCAAGGAGGAGCTGCAGCGAGCGGAAACCGAGCTGGACTCTTTGAAGAAGCAGTGGGCACAGTCGGAGAAGTCGAAGAAGCGCACGGAGATCAACTACCGCGCGGAGCCGCTGGTGCCGTTGAAAACGCCCGACCCGGTGGCCGGCGATCCGCTCGCCCAACATAACCGGGAACGCAGCGGAGGGAGCGTCGAGAGTCCATCCGCGACCCAGGCGAGGCTCAGCCGGGAGCTGGAGCGCCGTCAGAGCCTTCGCGCGGCAACGAACAAGGGCACGACCATCTCGTCGAATGGGAGGCGGGTCTTCCAGGGGTCCCACGCGCGAACTTTGTCTCTCCTCTCCGCGGGCTCTGCCAGCGGTAAAACGCCTGGATCTGAATCGCCCAGGGGCCAAGCAGAGGCGGAGCGGATGGGTCGGCCTCCGCGGTCTGCGACCTTGCCGTCCCTTGAACGCATGCCTGTCGCGATGGGCGACAAACCGGCCCAGGACGCCTCGTCGCAGTGGCGACAGAGCATGCCTCCTCCGTCGCGGGAGATGCTCATGCGAACGGGCAAGCAAATGGCGTCCGACCTGAGGGAAGGACTCTGGACATTCTTGGAAGACATTCGACAGGCGACCGTCGGAGAAGAGGGAATCAGTGCGACCGAAACAAGAACCATGCGGTCGTCCCGATCGCGGGATTCCAGCTCGAAGTCACGCAGCAGAGACCGTTTGTCGGTCCAAGGAGACCGATCGTCACGATCGTCCTCGACGTCACAAAGCAAGGGTGCTGGGACGAAACTTTCCGGTAAAGACTCGAAATCGGTGGACCTAGATATGTTGTTCTGGAGTGAATTCGGCATTGATACCCCTGGGCAGACGTCCCCGAGAGCACAAAAAGCGTCCAACACCCAAAACGGCACGACCGACCCCGACGAGTCCAATCCTCCCGACGTTGATGATAATTGGGACGATTGGGACTCGCCGCAGCCGAAGAAGACGCACACGCCATCATCCAGCCACTCCACCTTGGCCTCGAAGCACGATCAGTCGCCGACGACCCAGAACAGCAGTCCCCGGACTAGCACGAGGTAAGTTTCTGTTTGATTCTGTGCGTCCTTTGTTTTCCCGGACCGTGTTGACCCAGATGCTGATATCGTCTAGCTTGGGCGACTGGCGATCCACCCACGAAGACAGTGCATCCGACGGGATCCCCTGGCCCGCCATCACGAAGCTGGCGCCCTCGAAGCTCACCCGCACCGCTTCCAACTTGATGGCGGAGTGGGAGCGCAGTCTGTCGCAATCCCCGGAACGAAAGCACGAGGGGACCTGCTCCTCGCCCATCGACAAGGACCACAAGAACGACTAGAGTCAACGCCCCTTTGTTTTCCTGCTACACCATTTTAGCGCATTTGCTTTTGACGCTCGGTGCCACTGTAAATATATGCACCTGAGCCTGCACGATCAATCCTTTTCATTTTCTTGGTGACCGGATTTCCTGGACATGAGACAGTACGGAATAACGCAGGGTTATGATCGTTGATCCGAATACCCTTTATGATCACGCTTTTGACTACTTTTACCCTTACGATTCTTGATGTCCATTTGACTCGTTTGGTCTGATTTAACTTTTCTCTTCGATGACCTGGATGTGTTTAACATTCTCATTCTCTTATGTATATTTAAGTGTACTGCAGTTAGATATCTTCAAACGAAAAACTTTTCTTTGTCTGACCTATTGCACCCAGACGATTTCTCCGTATGCGATTGATTCGGTCCATGTAATGGTAGGTTTTGGTGGCGATATCGGGCTCTTCCCGAGAATCGCCCGGGATGTCACGTGCCGTCCTGCGTCCATGGTCCGTCCGGTCCGCTGTAAATAAAATTGCGACAAATTCGCCATTCTCCGCAAAACCCCCGGAGATCACCAGCTTCGTCATTCTTTGGCGCTGTGTTTTCGAGCTTTCATCTTGTTTGCGTTTTTCATTCTTTACTCAAGAACAATTTTCTACTTTACTCGGAGTCTTCCCTAAATAATACCGAAAACCCGTTACCCAGCGCCACGTCGCCATGAGCTTTCCAGGAATGACTTCGCCCGTGGGCATGGGCGGAGCCGGGGGCGGTGCCATGCCTGGGATGAGTGAGCAAGAGCAAATGATGGTCAAGTCGGTTAGTTTTGTCAAAAGATAGCGACGTCTGCCCCGACAAACAGGGTACTAACCTTCCGACGTATAGATGCAAGCCGCCATGGAGTCGTGCCCGGTGAAGACCGTGATGGCCGGTGGTATGGGTTTCGCGCTTGGTGGTGTGTTTGGATTGTTCATGGCCAGTGTACGTCTTCCCTCTCCCCCCTCATTTCCCTGTGCGTGTCTACTCGTCGCCAGACAGCTAACGGACCGTCTCCGCAACAGATGTCCTACGATTCCTCCTTCACCCCGCAAGGCAAAGCCATCATGGACCTGCCCTGGAAGGAGCAAGTCCGTCGCGGCTTCAAAGACATGGGATCTCGCTCGTGGTCGTCGGCCAAGAACTTCGGTATCGTGGGTGCTTTGTACTCGGGCACGGAGTGCTGCATCGAGGGCCTGCGGGCGAAGAACGACCTCACCAACAGCGTCAGCGCTGGATGTATCACCGGCGGCATTTTGGGCGCCAAGGCTGGGCCTCAGGCTGCCGCTGCTGGGTGTGTTGGTTTTGCGGCGTTCAGTGCTGCTATCGATGCCTACATGCGGATGCCGTCGGACGATGATTGAAATCCTTACATTGCTGTGAACCAACCTTGACTTTTATGAATGGGGTTGGTGGCAATGCCTGTAAAAGGTGTGGAAAGGGGTTGCTTGTCTGATTATACATTGGTACGGCGTTGACTTGTTTTGGGATAGAAGTGGCAGCATTGTGGCGTTATGGGTGTTTACTTTCTGCTGAAGTCCGCTCTGGCTGGCTATGGCTGTTTGGCTCTCAGCTCTATAATCTATAATAGGTTTGAGGGCTGGTTTTGTTGTGTTGTTTTGCGCATGGGACTCACAACTCTTCTGTACAGTATCTTATATGTTTAGATCTAGATGATTTCTTCGACATGTCTATTGTATTGTATAGCCTAAGCGTGTGCTTCAACAGTGGTCTAGCAACTATAAAACGAGAGAGTTAGAACTGGAACCCCAGCACATTGCTTTCAGACTCGAGACCAGCAACGCGTTTCATGATGGCCTTGACTGGCGCCATATCAGTCAGTCCTGCATACTGCGCAAGAGTAGCCATCTTCGACTCCAATTCCGACCTGCAACAAAACAGTCAGCACAACCCACTACACCAGCCAGATATAACACACGACCTACCAAGACAACGTATCCCCAGGATCGCCCTTTACCACATCCACCCCCTCCGTATAGGAAGCCCCACCCTTCGTCGTAACAGTAACACATCCCGTCCATTCCTCCGGGAACCTCGCATCAATATTCGGGTCCAGCACCATTTTCACTTTCGGCTGAAACTCCCGAATCACACTATCCCGCAGCGCCTCCTCCGTGAAATCATTAATCGAAGCACGCCGATACTTAGCCGCAACGCCCAGCACAAACCCCATCGAGAACTTGCTCTGGTGCACCGTCTCCGCCTTCTCACTCATCGACAGCACATCAATCCCAGCCTGGTACATGCGCGCCACGACGCTGTCTACATCCGCGATGTTGACGTCATGCGTCTCAACGATCTTCAGCAGCGCGTCCACGCTGGGATGCGTGTGTCGGCACGAAGCGTGCCACTTGAAGCTCGACTCCAGCACGGAGTACTTCTCCCCCAACTGGGCGTCGATGGCCGTTGGAGTCGTCCCCGTCGTTGTCTCCCCCAGTGGGACCAGCACGGCTCCCATCCCCCGCTTGCCCTCTAGCACATCGCGCGGACCCAGCAGGTTCGACTGCGCCGTGTACGCCGCGAAAATCCCGTCGAAGCAGGCTTTCCCCGTGTGTACTTGCTTGGAGTGTGTCGCGTCCAGCAGGAATTGCCATAGTCCCGCTGCTTGCGTCCCTGCTGTGCCTAGGGCGGAGAGCATCTTGTCTGTGTCGAGGTTGAGGAGCTTTGCTGCTGCGGCGGCCGCGCCGACTGTTCCTGCTGTTGCGGTCGAGTGGAAGTTCTGCTGCTATTAGCTGGACACTTTGAATTATACACGTCGTATGTACATACACAGGCACGACGACGACAAAAGGGATTGAATGAAATACATACCTGGTAGTGCGTCTTCCCAAGATACTCCCCCGTCCGACAAGCAACCTCATACCCAACCACACAAGCAGTGATAAACTCCTTCCCTGTCGCTCCGTTCTCCTGCGCTACAGCCAGCGCCGTGGGAAACACAACTGTTGCCTAGATACACGCACACACATCAGCCACAACATTCATCATTTATCTCCTCAACCTTCCTGTGTTTGGGCTAGGGTGAGGGTGTCCATACCGGATGCACAATACTACTATTATGCAAATCATCCTGCTCGACAACATGCGACGCCGCTCCGTTCACAAGCGCCGCGAACGCAGCGCTGGTGGTGCCCCCGCTGGCATCTACAATCTCGCTCTTGCCGGACGCGGGGCCCATCTGCTTGCTGAAGGCTGCTATGGCTGCGATGGCGGGGTGGTGTCGGCCGGCGATGGCGCAGCCGACCCAGTCGACGAAGAGGGACTTGGTGCGCTGTATGACTGGCTCTGGGAGGTCGGTGTATCTGAGTGCGGTGCACCATCTGGCGAGGTTTTCGGTTCGTGTTGGTGTCATTGTGGTTGGTTTGCTTGGGTTGTTCGCTAGGTAGGTAGGTAGGTAGAGAAGGTGTTGTTGGTTGGGTAATTGTTGGAGGCGATGGTGGTGGGTAATTAATTGTTGTTTATTATGCTAGGGGGTTGTCATTAGGGTAATAGCAAGTAGAAGATGTAATTGAAGTTCTGTTTCCTGCATTCATGTCAATGGACCCCATTCGAGGCTATAGTTACTACTCCGCGTGGAGACGCGGGGTGCATCGGTGGGGTTGATAACGGCTATATACAACGCCCCATGCAGCCGATATCCGTACCGAGGTTAGAGTTACGATTCGAGACGAAGAAGGGTGGTTATACTCGCCAGCATGCAGTCCAATAAAATTTGCTATGTACAGTAATGATCACATTGAAACGTCCAGCATGAGTGCGCGAGCTGTCGTAAACGTACTGGTTGGTGTCCAACCGTCTATAAACCTTCTTAAAATGACTCGCCTCTTATTTAAGGAAGCACAATGTACTTCTCAAGGTGCTTGGGAATGGCATTGCGCAGTCCCTTGTTCTGCAGCCACGTGTTCGAGAACAGGCGATCCGCATACCGGTAAGCGCCGTCGCAGAGGATGGTGACGACCGTGTTACCCCTGCCGAGCTTCTCCGCGACTTCCTTCGCAGCGACCACATTGAGCGCGGAGCTCGCACCCAGGTACAGACCCTCTTCGTCCAGGCAGCGGTACACCATCTCAATGGACTTCTCGTCGGCGATGGTCAGCGAGCCGTCCAGCAGGTCAACATCCGGCGCCAGGTTATCCGTCACACGGCCCTGGCCAATGCCCTCGGTGATGCTGCTTCCGGACCGCTCGGTCAACTTGCCCCCACTCTGGATGTAGCTATGCAGAACACTGCCCGGCGGATCAGCCAGGAAGCTCTTCACCTTCCCGTCGCTGGCCTCCTTGAGCGAGCGCGTGATACCTGCCAGGGTGCCGCCCGTGCCAGTCGCACAGGTGAAAGCGTCGATCTTACCGCCCGTCTGGGCCCAGATCTCCGGGCCGGTGGTGGCAATATGTGCCTGGCGGTTGGCGGTGTTGTCGAACTGGTTCGTCCAGACGGCGTTCTCGAGCGACTCGGCGTGTCTCCGGGCCTGGTGGTTGTAGTTCTGCGGGTTGTCAAACGCCACCGCGGGAACAGGGTACACCTCCGCACCCAGCAGCCGCAGCAGATCGATCTTGCCTTGCGACTGCGTGTTGGGCATGTAGATCACGAGCTTGTATCCCTTCGACCGGCACACGTGCGCCAACCCAATGCCCGTGTTGCCTGCGGTACCTTCCACGACCGTTCCACCGGGCTTGAGCAGGCCCTTCTCCTCGGCGTCCTTGACCACGAATAGTGCCGCGCGGTCCTTCACACTGCCACCGGGGTTCTGGAACTCGGCTTTGCCGAGGATGTTGCAGCCGGTCTGTTCGGAAAGGCGCTTCAGGCGGATGAGGGGGGTGTTCCCGATTGCTGAAGCACATGTCAGCCATCTCTTGTTCTCTCAATTCCGCAATAGTTGGGGGGTGCATGGTAGAGTGCCAGTGGCGTACCTTCCGTAAGCCCGTTGACATAGCCCTGTGCCTGCGACACTCGTACGGCATAACCAGTCGAGCCCTCTGCGGCACGGAGGGCCGTGGTGCCGAATCGCCGAATACTTTGACGGAACATATTCTCTTGATTTTGAAATCCAACAGAGACACCCCAGAACGCCGTTCGAATGATTGTCCGGAAAAGAAAGGAAGAATGGATGGACAGTCATTGATCTTGGGGGAGCCGATCACCGGCGTTAGTCAGAATAAGTCACGTGAGCGATGGCGTGCTTTGATGATAGCGATAAAGTGGTTTACATGATAGGAGGCGGGGACGCGCAAGACAACATGACGTTATTTTCATATACAATAGTTGACTATCTGGTGAGATATCATGCGTATATTGGTCACAACTGCTTCTCGTAGGGGTGTGACTGATCTGAAAGTCAGATTGTCCCCGCCCCAGTAGTAAGTACAGTAGAAGAGACAGATGCAGCCCTAGCCCTTATCGGGTCATTTCCCGTTTGGGCTGTTTGTTTATGCGCAACCCCGTGACTGTCATGTCCCATCGTTATTATCATTTATCATCTCCGCCAAAACACCGACAACTCCAATTTCGCACACCCGCTGCGACACCACCGACCACTTTCACCCCGGGAGTGTTGCCCGGAATCGCTAATCTCCACAGGGGAATATTATTTCCAACCATTGATGACGCCGTTTGGTAATGGTCTTTGATTTTCTCAACGCCCCCACTCGCTGAGCGACATTCCGCACGACATACCCCTCCTCACTATTACACCATCATGCCTGCTCGAGTTTCCGCCCGTTCGACATCAGGCTCGTCCCGCAAGGCGTCAGCACAATCATCTACATCAGGAGGACGTGCCGGTTCCGCGACTCCGTCGTTCGCCATCCCAGAGGAGCCCGAAGCCCCCGAAGCCGTCCCAAGCCTGCGTCGCGATGTCGGCTCAATCTTTGCAGACGCCCAACGCTCGACCACTGGCCATCGTAAACTCGTTGTTCGTCTAAGAAAACTCCAAGAATCGTGCTGCGGGATTTCTCGAAAGTCCAAAAAGGATGATCAAAGCGCGCCAGAACCTATACCACCAACCGAGGAGACGCTACCGGAGAAGGAGCTCAATGTGGAGATCGGTCGATGCATGCTGCGTATCTTGGTGATCAAGAAATCCGAACCCGTCGGTGACCGCATCTTGCGGTTCCTGGGGACTTTCTTGACCCATGCGTCGGAGAAAGACGCGGAGCTCTTCGCCTCGGACGATGATGATGAGAGTATACCTGAGACGCCAACTGCGCGCTTGACCGCCAGTTTGGTCGCTCTTATTGCCCCGATCATGTCTGCAAAGGACAAAACCGTGCGCTTCCGCGCGACCCAAACCATCGTCCATATCGTCAACTCATTGGAAACGGTAGATGATGATGTGTACCGCGCCGTCCGCCAGGGCTTGCTGAGGCGAATCAGAGACAAAGAACCTTCTGTGCGAGTGCAAGCCGTAATGGGATTAGGTCGCCTGGCGGGGAATGAGGACGAGGAAGAGGACGATGATAGCAGTGCCCTTGTCGAGAAACTCGTCGATATCATGCAGAACGATACGAGCGCCGACGTGCGCAAGACCTTGCTTATTAACCTGCCTCTTATGCAAAAGACACTTCCATACCTCCTTGAAAGAGCCCGAGATCTCGATGCCGCCACGCGACGTGCCTTATATTCCCGTCTGCTCCCCACACTGGGCGACTTCCGACATCTGTCACTTTCCATGCGAGAGAAGATGCTCCGCTGGGGGCTACGTGATCGCGATGAGAGTGTCAGGAAGGCCACTGGGAAACTCTTCTACGATCGCTGGGTCGAGGACTGCGCCGGGACGAATAGTGAATCTGAAGGGGGACCTACAGGCCAACGCTCCCCACCCAACATTCCAGCGTTGTTGGAATTGCTAGAGAGAATTGATGTGGTCAATTCCGGTATTGAGTCCGGCATTGCTCACGAAGCAATGGCCAGCTTCTGGGAGGGACGGCCTGATTATAGGGAGGCCGTTGTCTTCGATGAGCCGTTCTGGGAGACGCTGACCGCAGAATCGGTCTTCCTCCTCCGGTCATTCAACGATTTTTGCCGAGTGGAAAATGACGGAAAATACGACAGCCTTGCCGATGAGAAGATGCCTGAAGTGACCGCCTTCGCGTTTTATCTGAATAAGTATCTGACGGATCTCTTGCAGCGGAAGCGGGCTGCCAAGGAGAATCCTGACGCAAACGAGGATGACGACGTCGAGCAGGAGTTCATCGTTGAACAGCTCCTACACATTGCATTGACTCTGGACTACAGCGATGAGGTTGGGCGACGGAAGATGTTTTCTCTCCTCCGCGAGTCGCTGGCTATCCCTGAGATGCCGCAGGAAAGCACGAAGCTTGCCATTGAGACCTTAAGGTCTGTGTGTGGCCCTGCAGCAGCTGCCGAAAGCGAGTTCTGCAGCGTTGTTTTAGAAGCCATTGCCGAAGTTCACGACACCATCGCCACTGAGGATAGCTTCGTGTCCGCCAAATCGGAGATCAGTGACGACACCAGCTCCCGTCAACGGTCTGAGACTCCTGGTACCGAGGATGAGAAACCGTTCAACAAGGAGGAGGCTAAGGCCAAGGTGCTTCGCGAAATCATGGTCAACATGAAGTGTCTACATATTGCGCTGTGCATGCTGCAGAATGTAGAAGGGAACTTGCAGGAGAACATGAACCTGGTCACCATGTTGAACAACCTGGTAGTCCCTGCTGTCCGAAGCCACGAGGCACCCATTCGGGAGAGGGGGTTGGAGTGTCTGGGCCTGTGTTGCATGTTGGATAAGGTCAGTATATCTACAATCCGTATAGTTTTCTTAACTACTCCATACTGATCAGAATGTCTTTACAGACGCTAGCCGAGGAGAACATGACTCTCTTCATCCACTGCTACAGCAAAGGCCATGAGGGCTTGCAAGTCACGGCTCTCCAAATTTTATGCGATATGTTGACGACGCATCCCACGCTACTCGCGCCTGTCACCCAATCTGATGGAGAAACCGTGTCCCCACCGGTGTTCCAAAAGCCGCTCCTCAAGTGCTTCTCCCGCGCACTCAAAGCAAATTCGCCCATCACCGTGCAGGCAGCTGCCGCAACCGCCCTGTCCAAGCTGCTCCTCACCAACGCTTTCGCGCCGTCCAAGGGCAATATTCCGCAGGCCATCCAGGAATACAACGAAGCCGCTATTGATACTCTGCTACAGTCGTTGGTTTTATCCTTCTTCCACCCTCGCACCCGCGAGAACCCGGCTCTCAGACAGGCATTGGCCTACTTCTTCCCCGTATACTGTCACTCCCGGATTTCTAATACGCAGCACATGAGGAAGATTGCTGTGCCTGTTGTCCGGGCCGTGCTCAACGCCGCTGAGGAGCACTATTCGCTTGAGGCGGAAGAGGATAGCGATGGAGATATCGATGAGAGTATCGGCGAGCGAGAGGTGAAGGCCCTGATGAGTGGTGTAATAGGAATGCTTGCGGAGTGGACCGACGAGCGGAGAGTGATTGGCCTCGGTGGTGAGCGCGTCCTCGCTGGGGCTGCGGCCAGCAGCAACGCCTGCGGATTCGTCCACCTCGCCCTGGTCAAAGACATCCTGGAGCGCGTTCTCGGCCTCAGCGCCGGCCCGAACCGTTGCACCAAAGAAGAACGAAAGCTGCTCTTCTCCCTCCTCAGCAAACTCTACATCGCCCCGCCCCCGGCTGTATCCTCCCGCTCTGGATCCCGGAACCCCGAAGGCGGCGACGACTTCAACTCCAGCGTCCGCAGCGCACAGATCGAGATCGCTCCCGAGAACACGGCACTGGCGCAGGAAGTCAAGGAGCTCCTGGACCAGACGATCGAGGAGGGCCTGGCGGCCGAGGCCGCCGGCCGGAATGCCCTGGTCAAGGTCAAGAACTCCGTCCTGAAGCTCCTGGCCACGGCGAGCGACTCCCGGCGCAGCAGTGCCAGACCGCGTGACGCCGACGAGGGGGACAGCGACATGATGAGCGTCCGCTCCGGCAGTGTTCGCTCCGGCAGTGTTCGTCCGTCCATCGAGCACGGGGCGCTCCGTCGGGGTGTCTCCGTGGAGCCGAGTATTATGGAAGAAGACGAGAACGACGATAGCCGGACGACGTTTATCAAATCTGAGGCTGGGGATGAATGAGGTGTCGATCGGTATTCATTTTTGCAGTCTTTCCCTTCTTTCTATCTTTGGTGACTAGGCTTGGCGTTTGTTGCAGTGTGTTTTCCAGGTTTGGTTGGGATGGGTGTCATGAGTGGATGGATGGATGGATGGGACGGCCATGTAATTACGTTTTCTTCAGTTTGTGGAATTAATGTACATGACTTGTTTTCTTCAGTCAATGCGAGTTCTATCCATGTTCCTGATATGTATCGTGCTGTATTATAACCAAGCATGGATGATTCCATGAAACACATCATCGACAACGGGTTAATTACCCTCCCCAATTCACCGCCAATGGATTCATTCCAGACGGGAACATCGACAGGGAATAATAAATATAATCAAATCAAAAGGCCCGAGCCAATAATCCCCGGTGGCAAAGAAAGCAGACAGACAGGCTGGAGAGCTCGCTCCCCACAAAGATACAAGACTAGCCTTCATCCACTTACCTCATACCTAGGTACCTAGGTACCTTCGGACCGTCACATCCCACTAGTTAGTGTCTTGGAGCTATCCTATCAAGGACGAATGGCCAGATAGTCTGATACCGGGTAGGTCCCGACTACCTCTGTAGTATGGATGTATGCGGTACCTCCAGCAAAGGACGAGACATCCGGACGTTTGGTCCCGAGTGGGGGGGCAGAAATGTCTCACCATTTTAAGTTGTTGGCGTGTCGATACTTTCTTCTTGGGAATGGATGGGGAGGTGAGCTATTGCCTAGAGGGTAGGTAGTGTATCATGGATTGGACCTTGTATGGATATGGGAGATATCTGGCAGTAGAGTTACCATCCAGCAGCTGGGATGATGTGGTTCTTACAGCCTGGTGGTTGCAGAGCCTTGTGATATTGTTATTGGTATTGGTATGATTATTCTGTTTGCCTGGACATGATGGGTATAGGTACCTAGGTATTAATAACTCCATCGGTGACGGTAAATCCACCGCGTTCTGTGGCCGGGTCAGACACCAGTCATTGGTGGAGATGCAGGCCAGGCCCACGGCTCAGCGCTGATAGATCCCTAGGAACATGGGGGTCTATTCTTACTTTTTCATTATTCTTTTTCTTGGATATTTCTTATCCTTTTTCATTATTCTTTTGGTTAGATATTTCTCATTCCTTTTGTGAGGACTTGGATATTATTGTATATTATATTTCTTCGGTGAAGCTGGGGAAACGACATACTTATGGATGTCTAAGGTAACCTGAATGATGCTTGCTACCTGTATTTGTGTAATCTTCAAGGTACTGGATTACTCGTACTTTGTAGGACGGAGTAATATCTCTACAACGGTCTGTATCTCCTCCTACTTATTTGACAGGAATAATTCTATATTTATAGTCATTACCTAGGTACTCTATAAGGTCTCTTCATATCACTACCAGTGAGCTTTTTTTAGCTTCGATCAGATAGAACTGATGATATCTCATCCAGTGGAGATATGTTACCCATATCCCCTATTGCTTACTCGATTACTGTCCCATTACTGCATTACACGGCCGTCAGTATCATTTCTCCTCCATACCGGACCGTCAACATCAGAACCATCCTCTGTGCATCTAAATGTACTATAATTGTCTATCAAACAGCGGAAATGTGACACCAGACCATTCTTACAGCTGCAGCGCCCCATGAACTGGATTCTGGTCTCTCTCTGCCCTTATCAATTGGACTGGATAGAAGTGATTCCCGGGTGTATACATCCACACCTCCATCAATACCGCCTCGATACATGAATCCTGTGTATCGGCAGAGACCGATATAACCCCCAATTAATTAACAGAGACGTCTCAGGGAGTAACCTCGGTGGGAAGACAGGTTACTTCCATGAGATCATCGCCTGAGGGGGGGGAAGTACAACTGTCCAGGATAATTCAGATCAGATTCAATTTTAAGTGAATCTCATTTTACCAGTGGATAGAAGAAAAAGAAATCGAAAAACAATGAAAACCAGTGAATAATATCATACGGGTCCGTTGTAACTCGAACCACTTTCAGACCCGAAACCTTTTCTGTTTAATCTCGACGCTCCACCGCAGTGAAGGGGAAAAAGAAGGGAAAAAAAAAAAAAAAAAAAGGAAGATTGACCTGCTTCCCATCCGGACTGTGGACCGACCATCTTTCGCTTTTCCTTGCCTTTCTCTCCTCTTTCCTCTTCCCTTTTCCCTTCCCCCCCCTCTCCCCTTAGGACCGAACCCATCTTATCCTCCTTCCCTTTCGTTCCGTTACTGGTTTTTTTCGTTTTTTTTCTTTTCTTTTTGATTTCCTGTTTGGGGTTCCCTCTTCTTTGTTCCAGCTCTCACCGGTCGAGCACTTTATTGTATTTTTTTTATCCTCTATCCCGGTGTCTCGCTCCCCTGCTCACCAAACAGAGGCAAATTAATTCTTGACAGTCTCTTCCTTCTATCTCGACATCGAACTTTTCCCTCCCTCATTCTCCCCCCCTCTTCCTGTTTGGCCTGTGAGAGAGCCGTCCGATATCCAGAAAGCTTGAGCGATGGCAGCCGTTTCAGCGCCCACCCCTAAGCTGGATCGCTACATTGTCGTCCACGTCGCAACCACCTGCGATGAACATGGAGTCTACGTCACCAAAGATTCTGCAGAGGTGATCGAGTTGGGATGGATTTTGTTGGATACCAAGACGTGCGAGGAGGTAAGCAATTCGTGCACCGGGGTGTTTGAATGGGGAAAGGTGGAAACACGACTGAAGCCCCCTCCTCCTTTCTTCGTCGTGTTCCCCTCCCCCCCAATGGCCTCTTTGCCCCGCGTAGGGGGAACTGAGGGGGTTAAAGAGATGAAGATGTCTCTGGAGGAGAAACGGAAAACAGAAGCATGTTGTGGTTTACCTACAGATCGCTGACTCGTGTTGCTTCTTCGGTGTAGCTGCACCATGAAAGTGTTCTCGTCAAACCCGTCAACACCCCCATCACGCCTCTCTGCAGTAAGTGCATCCAACCCGTCCAATTGATCGACCATCAAACCATCAATGCCCTCTCTTCCTGCTTTCCCCTACCCCTTTCCCTCCACCAATCTTGAAAAAGTATTCGTCTGTTGGTTCCATGGCTGACGGTCTTTTGAAGCGAGCCTTACCACTCTGACATGGGAGCACGTCCGCTCGGCAGGTACTTTCCGCGACGCCATCAACCGCTTTGACGCCTTCGCCCAGGAACATCTCATCAGCAAGAACTTGGAATTCGCGTTTGTGACACTGGATTCGTGGGACCTGCGGGTGCAACTGCCCCGTGAGGCCCGGGACAAGGCAGTGGTGCTGCCCCCGTATCTGCAGCACTCCCGGACGTTTGACCTGCGCACCGAGTATCAGAGATGGCAGACTCATCACCCCGAGTCCCTCCCCTTCGGTCCCAGCTCCCTCTCCAACATCTGCGCCGCCCTCGAAGTCGAACCCGTCCAGTCCTCCGCCCCCATTAAGCACAACCTCCCCTTCCACCTGCAGGCGCTGGCCCCCGCCTCCCCCCGACGCGCCATGGACGAGGCCATCACCCTGGCACGAGTCCTCCGTGGGCTCATCCGCAAATCCCAGCCCCCGCACGAGCACCCGGAGATCTTGACCCGGCCCATGGATGCCCGCGCCGACGTTCGTGCTTTCTTGACGGAGCGCAGCAAGGTCCTCCACCTGAGCGGACTCCCCCATGATACCACCCAGTCGGAGCTGGAGAGCTGGTTCACCCAGTTTGGTGGCCGCCCCATCGCCTTCTGGACTCTCCGCACGCCGGACCAGCACAAACCGACCGGGACGGGCTTTGCGGTCTTTTCATCGCACGAAGAGGTACGTTTGGCCTTCTCTCTCATTTCTTCTTCTTCTTTTTCCCCGCTTGGCGACAAATCTGACCTTGATGTGACTTCCAGGCTGCCGAGAGTCTCTGCATGAATGGCCGTGCTCTGAACGAAAAGGCCATCGAGGTCTCTCCCTCCTCCAGCCGTGTGCTGGACCGTGCGGCCGAGATCCTGACCCCGTTCCCTCCGTCGAAGAACCGCCCCCGACCGGGCGACTGGACGTGCCCCTCCTGTGGCTTCTCCAACTTCCAGCGTCGCACCGCTTGCTTCCGCTGCTCGTTCCCTGCCATGGCGGCCAACCCCGACCCGATGGGATATGGCGCGTATGGCTATGGCCCTCCGTCCATGATTCCGCCCCACATGGGTCACGGTCACGGCATGGGTCACCCGCGCGGCATGGGTGGAAACGGCGGCGTCGTCCCCTTCCGGGCGGGTGACTGGAAGTGTGGCGGCGACGGCTGTGGCTACCACAACTTCGCCAAGAACATCAACTGCCTGCGCTGCGGCGGTCCCCGGTCCGGGGCTGCCGTGGTCGCCGATTCGGCGTTCCCGTCGCCCATGGACCCGCCGTCGACGTTCAGCATGGGACCCAACTCCATGGCCAGCACGCCCGCGCCCGGCCCCTTCACCTCCGCCGCGGGCGGCTTCGGCGGCTTCAACCAGCAGTTCGGCGGGCCCAGCAGCTACGCCCTGCCGTCGGCCGGATTGGGGAGCGGCCCCGGTGCGGCTTACCCCCCGATGGGTGGTCAGATGACTGCGGGCTACGGCTCGACTAACGCCTCGCACTCGGCTGCCTCGTTCGCCAACCCCGCCACGCAGGCCGCCTTCACCGGTGCCGACCATGCCTCGTCGACCAGTGCCTCGAATGGCGCCTTCTACGGGAATGACGGGACGACCGATCCGTTTGCCTTCCTGTCCACCGGTCTGGGTGGATTGACGGTGGCCGACGATGGTCACTCCCGTCGCAACGGCGCTGGCGCGAACAAGTCTCCTGCGTAAATCCAGGATCTCTCTTCACTAAAAAATTCTTTTGTCCCTGGAGAATACTTTTCTTCGCCCATTACCTTCTTGTTCATGACGCACTCCTCACTTTGTTTTGTCAATATGGTGGTCTAGATTGTTGGTATATGTGATGGTTGATACTCGTTGATGCGTGTTTGTATAAGGGATTCTGCCGTTCGGGTGCATTCGGTTGGGAGGAGCAGGCCGGTAGCGTGTCGTCGTTTCATCGGATTGGTCTTTGTTTTGTCTCATCTTGCACAGCCTTTTCGTCCAGCCTTTTTCGGTATGTTTTATTATTGCGTGTTTTGCAAAGCGATGTTCTGAGGGTTATAGAGGGGGCCGTTCCTGGTCGCCGGGGGCCGGGGGCGGCTTCGTCCGTCAATTCTCCGATTTGTTGGCTCCCTTTCCCCCCGCAGCCAGTGTGAGCATCGGCCTGGGTTCTTGCACAGGGGTTCGTCGCTGGGATGGCCACCCGACCGGACGTCGTGACTCACTCATGGCATTGCATTTCTATATATTGTTTTCTTCTGCGAGTTCATCTCTGCACGCTTTGGCACTTAGGATGGGGGAATCACGGTATTGCTCACGGATGGGATACAATGGAACGGACTCTGTTGGGGGTGTTGGGGTATTCCTTTTGAGCCAGCAAAATTTGAGCCAGCAATGACAGATTTGGGACATGCGAGGCACACGGATCGGGAATCGAAGGTTGTTTTTTTACTTTACTTTTTTTTTTTTTTCTTTTTCTTTTTTGAATGTCCATAATTATTCTGTCTTATTTCTATCTGTTCCCTTGTCCTCTCTGGTTCTGTGCCTTTGTATGGAAAAGTCGCAGTCCGGTTCTGGTGACCTGCCCGTTATTGTACAGAAGTGGGCTGCTATTAGTGTGTTCGGTTGGGTTGGAACGTGGGCCGAACTGGCATTTTAGACTGTTCTTCTGTCAGTACCAAGATTCGAGCGGATTCTGAGGGTTCTGCATCTCAATGATATTGCCAATTGATGTAGTTGTGACGATCATGTTCTCGGCAGGGCGAGTATACACTACGGAGTGCCTTCCAGTAGGGCCATCGTAGTGACGACGTATTCGAGTAATCTGGTCTTCTACACTGACCAAATGATTAATACGAATTCTACACCCCGTAATATTTGAACCATACCCCTCCATTAATAGATACCCAGACCCAAGTCCCACCAAGTAGCAAGTCAAGGTAGTCGATGTGGAGGAACCCGGGCTAACCGCGCGCCTAGCGCTAGCGGAGCTCTGGAGGCAGCCGCGGGCCTCGCGTCCACGTCCTTCTGTCATCGCCCAGACCGGACAGCCCATCTCCAGCGTTCTACGACCCCGATATCACGAATTTCATCTTTTCATTGTCGCTTTGAGCTTCCTGGCCCATCTACTCTGATTTGAACATCCCGCTGGTCCCTCGATAAATCGCCATTGCCCATAATGTCCGGATACGACCGAGCTCTGTCAGGTAAGAGGAGCTATCCTATCTCCCCCTCCCAAGCAAGCAAGCTTCACTGAGCGACGAGGTCCAAGGATTCTGACAACCCGACAGTGTTTAGGTATGAACCTTGAATTACCATCTAGCCTTTTTATATCAAAGACACTCTCTAAACGCCCACCCGCAGCCCCGACGGGCACGTCTTCCAGGTAGAATATGCCATGGAAGCTGTCAAGAGAGGTAGGCACATCTAGCTCCCTCCCCTCTCCGCTTCGCTCCCCCAACCCCATTCTTCTTCCACGCTAAATCCCGTCTTTCTCTCAAGGCACCTGCGCCGTCGGCGTAAAAGGCAAAGACGTCGTCGTCCTGGGCTGCGAGAAGCGCTCCGCCCTCAAGCTCCAAGATACCCGCATCACACCGTCGAAGATCGCCATGGTCGACAACCACGCCGTGCTGGCCTTCGCCGGCTTGAACGCCGACGCCCGCATCCTGATCGACAAGGCCCGCTTAGAAGCCCAGTCGCACCGTCTGACGGTCGAAGACCCCGCCTCGATCGAATACATCACCAAGTACATTGCCGGGGTGCAGCAGCGGTACACGCAGAGCGGAGGTGTGCGGCCCTTTGGGATCAGCACGTTGGTTGTGGGGTTCGATCCGAATGATAAGGTGCCGCGGTTATATCAGACTGAGCCGTCGGGGATTTATTCTGCTTGGTATTTCTCTTCTTTCTCCTTCCTCCTTTCCTCCTTCTACGGCGGGGTTTGTTCTACGCGGAGACTTGGTATGTTGAGATGTGGTGTGGCTAATGGTTTTCTACTACAGGAAAGCAAACGCTATCGGTCGGTCTAGCAAGACGGTCCGCGAATTCCTCGAGCGCAACCACCAGGATGATATGGACCGCGAGCAGACGATTCAGCTGACGATCAAGTCGCTGTTGGAGGTCGTGCAGACGGGCGCCAAGAACATCGAGGTGGCTATCATGGCCCCCGGTCAGACGATCGAGATGTTGCCGGATGACCAGATCGAGTCCTACGTTAAGAGCATAGAGACGGAGAAGCAGGAGGCCGCCAAGAAGAAGACCGGTCGGTCGGGCACCACCACGGCTGCCATCCTAACGCGCCCCGGTGGCGGTGAGGGCAGCGAGTCTCGGGAGTAAGCCCGCTGCTGGGAATGGTGATGGTGACTAGTTAATTAGAATTAAGCTATGTGGGCTACGTTGAATCATGCAACTTTTTTCTTTGCCATTTCTTCTCTTTCTTCCCTTGCTTTATTCACCTCGGAGTCTGTCGCAGCCGCTATCTGTAGTATATATCCATATCCCTGCTGGTATGTACTATCTGTACGTCTAAGGGACGCATATGCACATTGCTTCGTTCCTCGAAGCAAGAAGCGGGGGTGGAGGTTGTGTATGTGTATCTGTATGTATGTATGTGTGTGTGTGTTGGAGGCATAAGTCGTAAGCATCGTAATCGCAACCACGAGTAGCTAAATAGATATATCTATCTAGCACAAGCGCTCCGAGGTATCTTTGAGAGAGAAGATGGACCGTTCGGCGTGTCCGCGCACACGATCGTCTTTGAGCATTCTATAACGATCACGATTAGCATTTCCCTGTAGAGAGACAGATATATATGTGATATACACACCTGTTATCAACACGCGCATCCTCACCCTCCACCTGCAGCGCAGGCTTGGGCGTCACCGCTTCGAGCACGAAGTGGTTATCGCAGTGCGGGCAGTATTCGTCACTGTAATCAGGGGGGAATTCGTTAGTATACCCAGAGTGGGAGGGAACTTTGAGAACTGCTTTTCTCTTTTCTTTCTTTTTTTGTTTTTCTCTGTGCGAGCGAGTGATTGAGGGAGGGGGACATACCTCTCTTCAAACTCGGTCGAGTCCTTCCGGAAACACTTTTTGCATTTCTTGCAGGCGAAGACCTGGATGCGCGGACATTATTTTTGATTAGATATATTGATTGGGTCTTGCACGCGTGTTTGATCTAATACGGAGGTGTGGATATCGGCGTGATTGATTTCAAACCGACACTAGGGCTGGTGGGGTAGTAGATATGTATATACCATTTCGGGGGATTTTTTGAGCGCGTGAGATTCTTGCTCCATGTGGCATTCCGCGCAGTCGAACCATTTCCGGCCTGGGGGTGTTATTATTTTGTTCGACTCGACTGGGAGGGGAGGGACTGAAGAGTAGGTTTGGGTGGATTCGGGGCATCGTACAGCATGCAGAGCGGATGGAGACCTGGGCGTTGAGGATGTGTTTACTAGGTGAGAAAGCGTTAGTGTGTCTGCTTGATCGGCAGGATCCGATCGCAGGTGACGTACCACATGATGGAGGTTAGAGGGGAAGATCAGGGACAGGGGTGGTGGTGAAGGTTTGGTGGTGGTAGTAGTGGAGAGAAAGGAAGAAATTCGGAGAAGGGAGGCGGATGAGGATGGTGGAGACGGGGGGGGGCAAAAAGAGCCAGATTAACGCCCGGCGGGGGAATTGTTGATAGAATTAGGTAGAGAGACAAAGAGAACAACTAAGGACAAGAGTAGGCAACTGTTTAGTTTGAAATGACCATCACTAGGTAGATACTCTCTGCTCATGACCGGCAGATCGTATAGTTATTGAGCTTAACATTTCCGACTCGTGGGGAACGAACGACATACAGCTGACACCGCGTGGTCTTGGTGCCTGGGTCGTCCATCATCATCTGCCTTCTCCCTTTCCCTCTCCCTCTTTCTCTCTCTCCCCTCGCCACGTTTCTCTTTCTCTCTCTTCAAACTTCGGTCTACTCTCTTTATCATCGTGTTACTTATGGTATCTACCCCTTAGACTGTCCATCCGCCTCGGTCTCCCTATTCCGCCGTCCGCCTTTCGTTCCCCCGACTCATAACCTTCTGGTCCCCCCCCATTTACGCCGAGCCCACTTCGAAACTCCGCCACCCGCCGGCATACAAACCACCGCCTTGCTGCACTCCCTGAGCTCCCTTCTATGTCACGTCCCTTTATACTTGGTAGAATTGGTTGCAATTGAAGATATATGGTCTATCGGATCTGCTAGCTTCTCGTGTTGGATCGATCGTGAGCATGGAGAAACCCGGAGAGGGCAAGGAGAGCACGGATAATGCTCCTATTGTATGTTTTGCCGCCTCTCCGTCCCCCCTGACCCCCCCGTCTGGTACTTACGGAGAACCCTGTAGAGACCGGTATCGTCACTACTATCGCACTTCGAGAACCTTACCACCCGCCGCCAGTCTCCGTCCGCCCAGCCGCGCGATTCATTGTCCGCCCTGAAATCCCCCGAGCCAAATGATGATTTCCGCTCCACCACCCGGGCGTCACTCGACTTGCCTCGTTCGCGTTCCCCCTGGGCCTCCACCTCCGAGCTGCAAAATGAGGACCGCTCTGGCTTCGCCCCGACGAATGGGTATTCGGTGAGGAACGGCGGATCGCCCGGGAGATTGCCCGGAAGACGGCAAAATAGGCCAATGTCGATGAACTTCCGCTCCTCACCGCAGCTGGCGCCGACGTTGACGGTGGATTCCCCACGGTCACCCCCGCGGGAACTGGGGAGCCCGGCACATCGCGACCCTGATTCTCGAACCTCTCGCAGTCCCGGCAATCATGTGCGGGATTCGTTGCCCGTGATACCCCAGCGCCCTCTCAACCGGCCCATCTCCCCTATCTCCGCCTCGTCCGTCTCAACGGGGCAGAAGTCCTCCCACTTGTCCCCGAGCGCGTCGAACACCATCAGCATTGGAGAAGACGGGATGTCGGGTCGCAAGATGAAAAGTACGTCGCTGCCTCCGCCTGCGAACCGTGCGGCCAAGCCCAAGATCCCGGCCAAACCAGCGGCGTTGGCCCACCCGGATGGGGGTTCATTGACTCCTCGACCGGAGCGCGCGGCTTCCGAGGAGCGGGTTTCACCGTTCAGTACACCTCCGAGTAGCCCGGAGAAATCGCCGAAGCAGTTATCCACAAGCAGAGCGTCGACATTCCCGCATTCGCTGTCGCAGCCGGAACGCCCAAGTCGGAGCCCGATGGCGGGGAGAGGGTCTCCTGCCCCTCCGATACACACGTTGCATAGCGCACGGGACTCGTCGTTGTCTCGACCGTCTCCGACGGTTGCAGCCCCGGAGCCTCCCGTGCATTCGAAACCATTGATGGTTCAGATCCCCCAGGGCCCGTCTGTGCAGCCAAGATCTCTGGCGAGCGCGCCTACCGCTGGTCCGCCGCCGTCGAACCGGTTACAAGCCATCAACAGCCCACACGAGCGGCCGGGTCTGCCACCACGGCGACGAGGCTCCCGGTCTCCGTCCCGACCTGCGTCGCGCCTGGAGCCCGCACATACCGGACCTGTCTCGCGGCCCGCGTCGCGTTCATATGTCCATGGTGAGCTACAGACTCCAACCCAGGTGCAACGGCAACCGTCGTTTTCTCGTGAAACCAAACCCGGGTTTGTCCGGTCAATGGCAGAACGGCCCAGTGTAGAGCAGGCAGTCGTCGAGCAGCCGGCCGTTGAACGGCAGCCGGTTCGCCCGATCCAGGCGGACGACGGACGGAGCGAAGGCATTCTGCGCGTGGACTATCCGGATACATCCTGTGCGAACCGACGCCCTCCCGTCCTCAAGAGCGGCCCGCGCGAGATCAACACGCGGTACGACACCCGTCTGATGGACGTGTGTGGGAAGCATGTCTGCACCACTGGCTATCTCACGCGGGTGTGGGATCTCACGGACGGCGAGCAGATCTTGAGCTTGAGCCACGGTGAAACGGTGAAGAGTTTGTCGATCGCTTTCAAACCTGGGACAGGCCTAGAGGACGAAGGACAGCGATTGTGGCTAGGAACAAGCGCCGGTGAACTGCATGAAGTCGATATCGCCACTCGGGCGATTGTTGCCAGTCGGTCCTATCCGTCCCGTCGGGAAGTCATCAAGATCCTCCGGCATAAGAAGGAGATGTGGACCCTCGATGACGAGGGTCGCTTGCTTGTATGGCCGCCGGACGAGTCGGGAACCCCGCAACTCCAGTACAGCTACCATAACCCTTACGACCGTGTCGCGCGGGGGCACACCTTCTCGATGGTTGTTGGCGACACACTCTGGCTTGCCACTGGAAAGGATGTGCACATTTACCGGCCCAACGCACCGGACGATGTTTCGTTCCGAGTTCTCCAGCGGCCGCTTGGCTCGCAGCATACGGGCGAGGTGACGTCGGGTGCCTACACCACCAAACATGGTGGTCGGGTGTACCTAGGCCATGCCGACGGCAAGGTGACTATCTATTCTTCCGCCGATTACGCATGTCTGGCCGTGGTCAATGTCAGCGTCTACAAAATTAATTATCTGGGTATCGTCGGGGACTATCTCTGGGCGGGCTACAAGACTGGTATGATCTATGTATACGACACGAGTACCAATCCCTGGACCGTGAAGAAGGATTGGAGCGCCCATGACAGCCCGGTGTCCCAGTTCCTGCTGGACTGCAGCAGTGTGTGGACGATGAACCGGCTCCAGGTGACGTCGTTGGGCTTAGACAACTGCATCCGTTCGTGGGATGGCATGCTGGAGGATGATTGGCTTGGTAGGTCTATCCAGACGAGCTGTGTGGCCATGGGCTAACGTAGACAGATTCTCGGATGCAAAGCCGGGACGTGCAGTACTGCAAGTTCCGGGAGATCAGCGCCGTCATCATGACTTGGAACGCTGGTGCCTCTACCCCAGGGAGCGTGCGCACATCTACCTTCATCCAGGATGCGATTCGTCCCGACAACCCCCCCGAGATCTTGGTCTTTGGTTTTCAGGAGCTGGTAGATCTGGAGAATAAAAAGATCACAGCCAGTAAGTGTCAAGCCGGTCCCGTCTCGAATTGTACTAACGCAGCGCAGAGAGCCTGCTGATGGGAAGCAAGAAGAAAGAAACAGGAGAGAAGGAGCACATGAGCCGGCAGTATCGTGTGTGGATGGAACATCTCACCCGCTGCATCAACGAGTGCATGCCCCTGGATGAGTCGTATGTGCTTTTGCACAGCGCAAATCTAATCGGCCTTTTTACGTGCATCTTTGTCAAGCACAAAGAGAGACATCGTATTAAGGGAGTGAACGCGGCGGAGGTGAAGCGAGGCATGGGTGGACTGCACGGGAATAAGGTAGTCCCCCCCTCTTCTTTGTTTAGTGCTGTGATAGGGTAGAGCATGCTGACTCTATAGGGTGCTCTTATCTTCCGCTTTATTCTTGACGATACCTCGCTCTGTTTTGTGAATTGCCACTTAGCTGCTGGCCAGACTCAGACGGCAAACCGCAATAACGACATCGCGGGGATTTTAGAGGCGGAGTCGCTCCCCACGGAGCACAGCCATACAGCCCGGTTGGATCATTTCGTCAGCGGCGGCGACGGCTCCATGATCATGGACCATGAGATATGCATCCTGAACGGCGATCTCAACTACCGCATTGACTCGATCCCACGGAACGTGATCATCGAAGCCATCCGGAACAATAACCTGGCCAAACTGCTCGACCGGGACCAGCTGTTGGCATCTCGACGCAAGAACCCGGGATTCCGCCTCCGGTCGTTCAACGAAGCCCCGATCACGTTTGCACCCACCTACAAATATGACGTGGGCACGGACGAGTACGACTCGAGTGACAAGAAGCGATCGCCTGCGTGGTGCGATCGAATCTTGTATCGGGGGCTGGGCCGAATCAAGCAGTACGACTACCGACGGCTTGAGGTCCGGGCGTCGGACCATCGGCCTGTGACCGCATCATTCAAATTCCGCATCAAGACTATCCTACCGCAGGAGCGCACTGCGGTGTGGGAGAGCTGCCAACAGGACTTCCAAGTCGAAAAGCGGCGACTCGCGTCGGAGGCGAGGTATGCTCCAACTATTCCAGGTGCCTAGAACATCGAAACTAACTAACAATCGTCCACAGCATCGAATACCTCATCGGCGTCCTAGGAACCGACCCGAAACAAGCCCGTGCCTTGATCCTTGGCACGGGAGCTTAACCTCGTATCCATCCCGCTGACCTGACCTCACGATGTGGTCTTGTTTATACTACTACCTTCCAGTCTGTTTATTTGTGTTGTTGGACTATTATTTCTTCCTGGTTAGCGGATCGGACTGGCCGAGACGATGGGGGAGTGGACTGCTGCTGAGCCTGTCTGACTGCTGCACAGGCTTGGCAGCAGTCATACTGTATGACTAATGAATTTACGATAGACATGGTTTTCATGAGCCAGAGGGCGATTAGAGGGATCTGACCTCCGTGAGGAGGTCAGGGGCCTGGCACTTTAATCATTAATGGGTGCTGGGGGTATCTACTGTATGTATGTACAGCTGTGTGTGTATACAAGAGGGGTAGATGGTATATAGGACGTTCAGTTTAGAATTGAGTTGCCAGGGGGCTAACTATCACTCTTGTTCTACTTCTAACCTGATCATGAATGAAGACGACTAAGGCATCACAATTCCAGCAAAGGTCGACAAAGTAAATAAATCAATCAAACCAATCGGGATATCTAAACATACAAGATACACGACAACACAAACCACCACCACATCTCATCAAACAAGCGTAAACACTTAACTTAGTCCCTACAGAAAAAGACTCCTGGTTACAGAGAAAGCTTCACAGCAGCCATACCCTTCGCGACGGACCCCAGCACAGCAACACGATCAAACCACGACGTCAACTCGGGGAACCGCTCCAGGTCAAGCCCGACTGAGCCCGCCGCAGCGACGTACGGGAAGGCAGCTAGGTCAGCGAGGGTGCTTTAATTCGTTAGCTTGACTTGCCCTTTCACAAACAAAACATAGATATAAGGGCAAAAATCACCACCCTAAGGGAACAAAGAGGGGTGAGGTGGGGGGAGGGGCCCACAAACCATTTACTCCCGACCAAAAAGCGCGTCCTGGCCGTAGAAAGCTGCTGCTCCAGCCTGAGATACAGGCCCAGCGCCTTGCGCGCAAAGGGCACCTCCTCGTTCTCTTCCGCCGCCGCCCTATTATTATTGGCAGGGGTTTTGTTCTTCCCGTCGTGGTGGCCGTTGCTGTTGTTGTTGTGATTATCAGCGACGGTCGTGGACAAGATGTCGATCCAGCGGGCGACGTCGTCGGCTTCCTTGGAGCCCGGTGCGTAGGAGATGTGTTTGTGCTGGTCGTGCGAGGAGAGCAGGTAGTTGGTTATTTCGAGGAAGCCGGCGAAGACGCGGTGGGTGCCGTGGCGGGTGATGTTGGTGATTAGGGGGAGGGTGGGGGATGCGGGGATGTTGGGGTCTTGGATTTCGGAGGGGGAGGTGATGAGGTGGAGGGTGTGGGGGAGGCTATATATATGATTTATATCAGTTATTGCTATTTATTTGGATTCTTCTGGGATGTTGGAATTTGGGGGATATGTGGGTTGGGAGAGGTGTAGAGGAGGAGACTGACCGGAGTTCCTCGAGGATGATGGCTACCGTGGCGGCGTCTTTGGAGCCCGGGGTGGCGTACAGGGCGATTTGGCCGCGTTGTTCGTTGAAGACGTTCATTGTGATGGATTATCGATGTCGATTGACCAGTTTCAGAGAGGTGAGGTTGTTGGAGAATGGTGGGAAGGAAATCAAGTCCAGGGGTAGGGTTCTTTAATAGTCCGGTGCCTGGGAAGAAGGTGTGTCATTCTGGGATGACGTTGATGGAAGAGTTATTAGCGGTGGGGGATTGACTGTCCCGTGGATCGTCGACTAGTGTCCCGCCGAGTTCTTTTCCTCCACTTTTCCTCTCTGGGCCAGAGACTGCAGAATGTCTTCGCACGTGCGGTGATGGGGGGTTTGTATGGTTCGATCTACTGTATATGGTTGTGCATTGAAACCGCCTAGTCAAGGAATATGAAGATTAGTCCATCATTCTGACCATCATTCTAGAACAATTTAGTGTACACAATACTCCGACATGTGAATATTTAAAGTAGACCACCAATGTGGAAAAACTAGAAGTATACTTGACGACATGAGAAGATATTCAAGTGATAGACAGAGCATAATTCACAGTTCAGATGCACCCAGTCTTGAAATTATGCAATTCTGTAATAGAATATACCCCCCCTTCTTCTCTCATCGAAATATCATCTGTCTACAATAACTACCACAGCAACTCTACCTAACACAATCAATCACCTCGATTCTTAATCTTACCAATGGCATCCCCACCCAATCCCACCAAAATGAGCACCCACGACTTCTACACCGTCGCCCACGAAACCCTCCAGTGCATCTTCCACAGCGTCGAAGTCGCGCAACTCGCGTGCGCCAGGATCCAAGCCACCAAAGCAGTCGACGCACCAACCAACGAGGCCGAAGCCGAGCTCGAGTCCGTCATCCACGGTCTGAAGCGTCTGATGGATCGTTTCGAGGCTCGTCTGGATAGTGAGATTGGGAATACCCCGACGGCTATGCAAATGAAGACGACGATGAGTGGGATTCGAGATATTCTGGAACACATGAGGCCGTCGGCAGAGCTGCAGGACTTGTGCGCTTCCTTGGAGCAGTTGATGGTTGAGAAGAATGGTAAGATCACTTTCTCTCTCTGTTGTGTTCTGGTTTTGTCCTGTGTTTTTGGTTTGGAGCGGCTGATACTTTCCATGTGTATTCTGCGTGGTATGAATGTGCTGGGAAAGCTTGTTCAATTGATTGATTCCCCCTCTCTCTAACTGATGGTATTAATACTGTCTAGTGGGAGAATCTGAGCCAACGGAGAACACCGAAAGATAAGAATATGCTACGACTTCGAAGCATGCTATTCAGACGCGAGTCAGGACAGGAAGATCATGAAACGCTGTCAACCCGTGCTCAGCGAGCCTTGGAGAACATAACTGATTACACCATGACATGAGCGAGGACATTATTAAGAGGGATCAATGGCTCTAGACGAACGTGTCTCAATTGCTCGCCGGACGTGACTATCTTTCGTCTCCTGCAAATGGAGGGAATGATTCTGATTAAATGTGGAGCCAGGAATCGGAATCAAAATACAAACATTTATTATGGACCTCCTGTTCTAGTGCTCAGTCTATCTGTAAGGAGGTCTTGCCTTTCGGCGAAATACTGCCAGGCAGCAGCAAAGTAGGTTTTACTAATGCACAACCTACGCGCGTACTTCTCATTTTATTAAATCAGAACGGGTACCTGCAAGTTAGGCTCACCGTGATTCTACTAAGATACCAGAAAACTATACCGTCACCTTTGTACCTCCAAGGAATATTCGACAATTAGACCACACCAGCAGAATGAGAAGTAAATACACGTGGATACAGGAGACTAGAAGCACCAATTGACCACTTAATAGAATAAATGGCACATGCCGTTTGCGATATATAAAGTATACCCTAGATTCTCTATATAGTTCCCGGTCTGTCTGACTTAGACGCTAAATCAAGTCCAGGAGCAAGCACACGCCGTTCAAAACCTGGCACGACCTACCTCCGGAAATCCCAAAAGAATGAACACCGACAATACTCGATCAGCAGTTTTAGACACTTAATTTCTAGCGTTGGACCGCTTATGTCGCAGGCAATGGTAATCACCTCGTACATCGTATTGACTGCCAAGTTAGGTTTAGACCGAGCTCCTCTTCATAGATGGAAAGTGTTGATCAGTCCCAAAATGTACATTCATTTTCAAACCTAGACCAGATACCGACCAAGGAGACTCCAACATTTTGAATGTGAGTCAATCTATTGGGCAGTCTCTCTCTGTGTGGTTGCAGTGGTTTCCAGTATTTCTGAAAATGGGCATGAATGCGACACCTCGGTTGAGCTGCCAATTTCCTCGTTGATCGGATATCCACACTGAGTTCACCAGAATGAGGGTGCCTTTGGCTCAGTCGTGTCGAGAGGGGTAGGCCGTTGACTTTATAAGTAGACCCGAAGGTACGCCTAGCCAAGTTGATAGTCGCATAAAAACCACCATTTCTCAAAACCGTCTGCAAGAATATCCCCTGAATCTGCACAAACCCTTGGTTAATCCACGATGAAGCTCACCATTCTTTCAACCGCTCTGAGCTTTGTCTTAGCCGCTGCTAATCCTCACTATGCACACGGCTCTGCTTCCAAGTGGGAGGCTCCCGGCCCGAATGACTGTATGTCCCCCTGTTTGAACCCAAAGAGACAAAGCTGACAGGGTATCCATAGTCCGTGGACCATGCCCCATGCTGAACACGTTGGCCAACCACCACTTCCTCCCGCACGACGGCAAAGGCATCACCAAGGATGTGCTTACCCGTGCCTTGGGCGCTGGGCTGAACTTCAATGCGTCGCTTGCGAGCTTGATGTTCAAGATGGCAACTGTTGCTAATCCCGAGCCGAACGCAACCTTTTTCACCCTGTATGTCGTTTCTGCACCTTTGAGAGAGAGAGAGAGAAATGAACTCACTGTCATGCTAGGGACCACCTCAACAGACATAATGTCCTGGAACACGATGCGAGCCTGAGGTGAGTTTGTCTTAGCACCCACAGCAGCAGCACTTCACCACAGGTGATAGCCGATATACATGACACCAAGCTAAGTCAATAGCCGTACCGACGCTTACTTCGGCAACAACCACGTCTTCAACGAGACCGTCTTCAACGAGACACGCGCATATTGGACTGCGCCAATCCTGGACGCCAAAATGCTCGCCAACGGCAAGATCGCCCGCCAGGTGTCCTCCCGTGCGTACAATCCCACCTACCAGTTCACCCCGAAGACGGAGGCATTCAGTGTCGGGGAAGTGTCGGCCCCCATCGTTGCATTTGGAGACATGGACGAGGGGACCGTGAAGCGTGCATTCGTGGAATATTTCTTTGGTAAGTTCACTGCCGACACTATTCTTTCTGCTATATGGTGTTTGGAGTGCTCATGAATCTCCGCAGAGAATGAACGTTTCCCTACCGAGCTGGGATGGTCGAGGAGGAAGAACGTGGTGAATATCGAGGACATTACCCGATTGTCCCAGTTGATCACCAACGCGACGAGTCTTTTGACAGGGTCGCAGGAGGAGACCCGGCGGGGGGATTTGCACATTGGATTGTAAGTCTTGGTGTAGGGAGGATTTTGGCAGAACGTAGATAGGTTTTTATTTTCGTCTATTATATAGTACCTATCTGGAATACCAGCCAGAGAAGAGTAGACAGGGTTACATCAAAGATGGAAGTCTGCAATGAACACGATTCCTGAGGCCATTGATCTCAACCACGTGCCATAGTCACGGGGTATTTCTCGGCTTGTCAAGCGGTTAAAAAGTACGTCAAACATATCCGGACGTTATGGTATGTTAGCAATACTCAATTGCTACCTAGGTAGCAGTTTTGGGAGTGCTCCAGTGGCTATCTTCTCGAGGCCTACGTTCTGCCTTGACTCTGACGTTAACGCAATCGTTATCAAGGCCTCGACATGTTCCCCTATACTTGGAAGTGCTCGCCTGAATGTTATCGACACGCAACAAGCGCCTGGCATTAGAAGCTGCGTACTTTGTACCATCTAGGAGATTCGCCCTCTGATGGGTTCCTCGATTCCGGGAAACAACTTTCTGATCACGCAGGCGGAGGAATGAAGCGAGAGCTTGATAATGACGTTATGTTGGGGGCACCAGTCAGTTTCAAGCCCTTCCCAAAATGCTGACAAGCATTTTGGTGCAGTGGCAGTTACATTATACCAGCCAAGCCAGGGCCATCAAAAAAGCAACAAGGCACTCAGCAGGAAAAAAGGAACCGAGTTTTCAGCAACAAGGGACATCCACATATTGTCCAATCGTTCAACGGGAAGTACCCGCTTATTGGAGCCTGAAGCCCGATGTTTCGACAGAAGAGGCCGTTCGTCGGTTTGCGCCTGTACTTGCTCGATCACTTCAATATCCTTGTCTATGTTGATCTTATGAAGACGAACTGGTGCCGCTTCTTTTTATCTTCCCTCTCTTTCGCTCCATCCTTATTTTCTCCGCTTCTCCTGCCCGGGGATCTCCTTCAATCAATCCGTGATTTACAATGCGATTATAGAAACCCATTCTATGATACTAAGCTAGGGTGCATGGTAATAAGGAGATTGCACCACACCCTGTGCACTCAATTGAGTCTCTTAGCCGATGATATTGCTCAAAACTTCTCATAGCTCAATGGTACTGTGGTGCAGTAATAGTATCTAGGAATGAAGCATGCTTTTTCTTTTTGACCCCGCTTGTTCATTACGAAGTAAACATAGGGTAAGCCGGAAAAGCCACTTTCTATATAATTATATTATAACTAGGCTGTTAATAATTATCAGAAATCACTCACTACGTATGTACCCTCTATCACACCGGTCAACAGATTAGGATATAGTACTCGACTGCGCGATGTCCAGTCTCCGAACAGATCCGGCAAAAATCAAGCAACCTGGCAGATTCCAAATCTGTCGACCTGATCTTATATACTCGTAACGGTCCAATACCACGAAGCTCATTCCACGCGTTCGGATTCGTGGATTGTTGCTCCATTCGACACGGATTGCGGGGAGAGTCTCTCCGTGGGGTTGCAAATGATCATCAAACGCCAGCTAGGCCTCGATTTAGCGTCGTCTCCTTCACTATCTGATTGGGCACATCTCAGCCAAAAGAGAAAGAGAAGCCAATCAGTCCCTGGACAGAGGCCAATCCAAATTATCCGGCGTCTCCCGCTGGAGCGTTGGAGAAATGCGGAGCTAATTGTTCCTACACATGGCTCGCCGTATGATACTCTTGGAGATTAGTAAGTGTTAGGCTAAAATAAAACACATAAAACAGGAGACAGCCTCGTTCGTGTTGGGTGTGTTGTAACTGACATCGTTCATCTTTTGGGTGAAAGTCTACGTGGATATTCAAGATGCGTGATCGCGCCCTTTTCCTGTCCGCCTTGCTGGCTGGCCTGCCGCAGGTGACACTGGCCCTGGAGATGGCAGACGGCATAGTAAGTTTCCGTGATTCCATAACCCACGTTCAAAGACAGAGGACGGACAGTACTGACCAGAGAAGGGCAAACTCCCAGCGCTAGGATGGAGCACCTGGAACGCCTTTGGCTGCGAAATCGACGCAGATAAGATCATGACCGCAGCCAACCAGCTCGTCGAATTGGGTTTGAAAGACCTGGGATATGTATACGTCAACAGTTGGGTGCTCTCCAACCCGCTCTCTCATGCCCGGTGTACTGACAGCTCCAGTCGACGACTGCTATTCAGAAAAGTACGGCCGCGATTCGGAAACCAATCGCATCAAGCCCGACCTGAACAAATTCCCCGACGGAATTTCCGGTCTTGCAGAGCAGATCCATGCGCTGGGATTGAAAGTGGGGATTTACAGCAGTAGGCCTCCTCATCTCTGACGCTTGTCCCTACTGCCCCTGGGAGTATTGAGATGTCAACTAAGCTTGTAAACAGGCGCCGGAACGGAAACCTGCGCCGGCTATCCCGCCAGCCTGGGTAACGAGGAGACTGACGCCCAGACATTCGCCGAATGGGGAATCGACTGTATGCTGCGCCTTTCCCTGGCCTTCCCGCGCAGGATACTCACAGCAGAACTGACAAACAATAACAGACCTGAAGTATGACAACTGCGGCATCCCACCAGACTGGGCAGACGAATACACTCACTGCGTCCCGGACTCCTGGAACGGAGGCCCCTACCCCAATGGCACCTGTCCTGGAATCTCGAACCCAGCCCCAGACGGCTACGACTGGAACGAGTCCAAAACCGCCCAGCGGTACCGCGCTATGCGCGACGCTTTGCAGAACGTCGACCGCCCTATTCTGTACGCATTGTGCGAATGGGGCCAGGCAGACGTCAACAGCTGGGGCAATGAAACGGCGCAGTCGTGGCGAACCACGGCGGATATCACCGGTACGTATTATGGTTTTCTACCTCGCCTATCTTTGAGAGACAGAATAGCGAAAAGTGAACAATTATCTAACGCAGATCACCATGCACAGATGACTGGTCTCGAATCGTAGAGCTCGCCAACCAGAACTCCTTTCACATGGAATACGTGGATTTCTGGGGTCACCCGGACCCAGACATGTTGGAGGTGGGCAACGGCGAGTTAACGCTGGAGGAGAACAGAGCGCATTTTGCGTTGTGGGCGGCGATGAAGTCGCCTCTGATTCTCGGGACTAGTGTAGGCTTCTTTCATTCTTCCTTTCTTCCTTTCTCTCCTTCGTTTCATATCTACTTCCCACAGAGGAGTTTACTAACTAACCAATAAATAGCTCGACACAATCGACCCCGACCACCTCGCCATCCTCAAAAACAAATACCTCCTCGACTTCAACCAGGATCCTGTAATCGGCCGGCCCGCGTATCCCTACAAATGGGGCTACAACGAAGACTATACGTTCGACCCCGCCCACCCGGCAGAGTATTGGTCTGGGCCGTCGTCGACGCTCAAGGGGACGCTGGTCCTGATGTTCAACTCGGAGGACAGCAAGAAGACGCGCACGGCGGTCTGGAGCGAGATTCCGGAGTTGAATGGTGGTGCTCAGAGCAAAGACCGACACCAGAGCAGAGATCAAACCAAGGACCGTCACCAGAGCAGAGACCAGATCAAAGACAGACACCAGAGCATCCGCCGCCAAAGCAAAGGCTTCCAAGTAACCGACGTCTGGAGCGGAAAAGACCTAGGCTGCATTCAAGACCAGTACGAAGTTGAGCTCGAGAGCCACGATATCGCAGCATTGGTTATCGGGGATGCTTGTTGATTGGGCCTCGCTTCTCAGCGGAATGGGTGTCTGAGCTGATCAGGCTGGGCTGGTCAGGCTGTATGTGTGGTGTGTGTGCGTGGTTCCACGGAATCGTGGACATGTATCTGGGGCTAAACGTTGGCTGACTTGCGGTGTTTTCTCCTATGTAAATTGTTGTTTTTGGCTTGCCGTGTTTTTGTGCTACCATTCCCACCGCAGCCTTAATAGTCGTCCATGTCATCGTTATTTTGACCGTATTCATCGGTTCTTCTGCATTGTGGAGGATATAATGAGAGGTAGTCTTAGGAAGGAAGTTGTTTCTCATAGTCTGGAAAAGTACCTATCTATTAGCCACGATGCAGATTGGAATTCTGTTGTTGTCAGGTAGATGGTCAATCAACAAGACGAGTATAAATTCGATAAGACAAATACGAGCAAAATGATATGATCAGCCCTCAACCAGACTGACTAAAAACTGCAATGATGAATATATATCCCAAGAAGAAAAAAAAGTAACCCAAAAGACAGCCAATGTAGGGTATATCTCATTATAGCATTATCCAGCACTCCACTCACTCCTCACTAGGGGAAGGCATCCTAGTCAAGAGCGTTCGTTACCGCCACAAATCCTGACGGCTGTCGCGTCTCCATCCCCCGCTGCTCTTCGGACGCCCGTCGTCCACAGGTATGGCCAGGAACCCGCCAAAGCCGTTACCAACCAGAGTGCTCTTTCGGGCGTCGCCGCCCCAGGTGCGGCTGAGCTGGGCGTCGTGGAGACTCACGGGCCGGGTGGTGCTGTCCCGACGGCCTCGGGTCGACGGGGGCTCGTAGGGGGTGAAGTTCCACTCTAGCTCGTCCAGGCCCTTGCTGTAGATGTCAAGGGGTCGTGAGAGCACCCCGCTCGCGAGTTGAGGCCCGCTGTCGCCACCCCCGAAGAGACGCGGCGGAGGCAGCAGGAGAAGGGCTTCCGGTAAGTCGGCGTCGCGGACGTACAATTGTCGCAGGAGCGGGAGGGAATTGGATACCAGCGATCCGATCAGGTAGGTATAGTAGGATGCTGAAACGGGTGGCAGCCCGTAGGAACCGCCCGGCGACGTGATCTCGTAGTGGAGTAATTCCAGGGACCGAGAGGCCAGAGGCGGGATCTTCTCTGCGGGGAATGACCGGGTCACTTCCTGGACGATCGAGAAGCTGCGCAGGTTGGGCGCTGCGGGGAGGATTTGGTAGATGCCCGATGGCACGATACCGGTCGATGTCAGACTTAGGGTTTTCAGAGATTTGCGGCACGACGGTGCGGAGAAAAAGGCGGCAAGCCCGTTTGCGGTCACAGTCGGGGTATCGCGAAGAGTGAGTTTCTCGACCGGAGGAAACGGAGGGAGTGTTTCGGAGGGAGCAAAGGCGGAGTCGTCCAGCCAGGGAAGATCGTCCAGCGTCAATTCGCGCAGCCTGGGGAATGACCCCAGGCCCGCTCGAAGCATCACCGGCTCGACGTGGAGCCGGGAGAGTTCCAGAACTTCCAGGTTCATCCAAAGCTGGGATCCGGGCAATTGGGAGAAGCTTCCTTCGGACCCCTGATTATAGGTCATGCGGCGGATGTCGGGACAGCGGGCCATCAGCTCCTGCTTCAAGGCCAGACACGACGGGTCGTCGCTGTAGAAACCCGCCGGCAGATCGACGTAGCGCAGGTTCGGCAGGACGGAGATGGTGCGAGCGATTTCCGCTTTGTTGGCTTCACGGGTCATGTACGGCATGCGGAGCGACAAGACCATGTTTCCCAGCCCTTGCGACTGCCGGACCGAGCGCATGAAAATTGCCAACCGGACCTGCGGCGCGTCGATCGGATCGCCATTGCGGTCGAAGACGGAGCGGCGTTTTCGCTTGGCCGCCAACTGCACCTCGAGTTCACAATAGTGGACTGGATCGATTCGAACGTGGGCGTACCTGTTGCGGGGCAGAAAAAAGTCAATACAGAAAATAAGATTCGCTTTGCAGATTAGGTGCGTACAGTAACGCCCGCGCGTCCAGATACCAATGCTTGCACGCTAGCGCACAGTGGGCCAGATCCCGCATGTCACAGAGCATGCAACCATCCTCCGTCATGGACTCCTCGGAGGTATCATAGCTGCCATCCACGGCATGGGGACAGACGAAGGCGAAAATGCGACTCAATACCGGTCGGGGGAGTTTCTTGGTATAGTCGGGACCACGCCGGGGCACGGGGGGAATGTCGTTGTGGTGGTAGTAACCATCGATGCGGAGAGAGTCGCTATTCCCCGCACGGCTACGGCTTTTTGACCGCCTGCGAAGTCGGCTCAGGAATCCCATGATGGGGACACCTGCATGGGAGAGAACAGTGTGGGATGACCGATCAAGGTCCAGATGGGATAGGGGGGTGTGGAAGGGAAGAAGTGGGGGAAGGAGGGTGGGATACGGAATGCTTAAAGGAAGAAGAAGAATGAGGGAAGAAAGAGAAAGGCTGACTAGCGAGAAGGAGGGTGGAAGACAAGCCCGAACGGCAGTGATAAGCGGGGAGGTGGGGAGGAAATGGGGGATTTTGACTGCATGTACCCGCCAACTCAGACTCCCAAACTTGCCCTTTGTACCTGCAATTTCCTTCAACTGGAGCGATGTTCCTGTCGATGTCTCTCTCTCGTCTCCTGACGGGGCAAATGTCTGTTTTTTGTTCTGTCCAGGTGTCCATCCCCTGGTCGGGGTCCGTTCTTGGTCCGATCAGATCCAACCCTGCTCCTCCAGCACCCCCATTCCTTTCCGAAAAGGCCAATTGGGCGTTTATCCTTGGGGATAGAGCTTAGTACGCCCGTTCTTATTTTTAGCAGCCTATCAACGGAGTCCTCAAAAGGGACAGAAGCGTGATGGCTGCAACGCCCCCAGTCCCAGTTAGGGGTCGCAAGAACACACAGGCGGGTGTTTCAGGCTGGCGGCTAGTAGGCGTTCCTGCGGGTGGTTGGCCCACCATAAAGTGGAGCCTTGTCGTCCACCGATGAGTGGTGGGGGGAAAGGTCTGTCAAGTTCAATTAACTCTCTTGGGACACGCATCCTCAACTCCGATGGCAAGGATGATTGAGCGATTTTCGACCGAGGAAATCACTTTCCCTTCGGACACCGGGCGTTGTTGAGGAGAGAGTTGCTGAAAGTGACGTGAGAATATAGTCGGAGTTTCGCTAAGAGAACAACGGTGGACAGGCAGTTCGATTCGGCCGATTCAGTCCATGGTCGTCTCTTCCATTCTAATCTTCTCCAATCCAATGACATCCAAGGAATTTGAAGCTGGAAAACTTCAACGTTAAGCATGTTATTCGGTCACACTGGGGACTCATCCAGACCGCTGACTGTGGCAATCATACGTCCTGACAAACCATGACATCATGGCTCTGACCCTGTTCTCAGAACCAGCTATTGTCATACCAACAGCTGTACGGAACCTCTATATAAAATCATGAATGCAAAAGTATTTCTTCAATTGAAGTCCAGACAGACTGTATTTTCTCGCCAGACGTCCCGGTTAGCACGCCTGGATACGGTCTTCTTGTGCAGAACCTACACACACTCAATTACCAGAGCTAAACATCCTATATCCTCCCTGACACCACTCCAATCGGATAACATGGCGGACGATGTACCAGACGGGGGACATCCCCTACCCTATCCCGGTGTCGGCCCAGGCTCTGTCCAGAGATACCCTAAACAAGAGGAATGGAAGACCCGACCCCCGTATCGCGTGGTTCCGCGCGCCGAGTTTGGCGAAGTGAAGTGGAAAGGCGGATGCCACTGCGGCCGGGTCACCTACGAGCTGAACAGAGAGCAACCATTGAAGGCCAAATATTGTCATTGTCGGGGATGCCAAATCGTGCATGGTATGTGGGACCTTCTCGAGACAATGTCAATGATAGCCCGACTCACTAACTCGGTTCTCCAGGTGCACCCTTCCAATGGGCTGCCATCTTCCAGAAAACTGATATTTCGTTCACCAGTGGGACGGACGGCCTCGCATTCTACGCCTCTGACCGTAAGACGACCAAGTACGAGCTTCCCACGAAAGTGTCGTGTGCGTACTGCCGGACCCCGATCATGGACGAGGGGCGGAACATGTGCCTTCTCTTCCCCGGGACAATCCATTTTGGTTCCTCAGAGGAGGAACAGGAGGCGTGGAAGAAGGCGTTTGCGATAAGGTATGTGTGCGGTCTGGGTTCTCTGATTGCAGACATCTGTCTAACGTGATATCCAGTTGCCATATCTTTTACAGCCAGCGGTCTCTCGATATCCCCGACGGTAAGCAAAAATGGTCGGGAATGGACGATAACAGCGACCTTGTCGACGACTATGGGAGGAAGACATGATACTTCTCACTTGAGTTGCTCCATGCACGTAATGGATTAAACTATGTTTAGATTGAATTATGTGGGTCGTCAGACGGGGCATGTGTACTATTAAATTAAATGTCAGATCACAGATCATAACTTTGTTTATAGAAGCAGATAGTATTCTATAACATGGATTATTTGGTTAAATGATAATATCGTTAATACTTCCTACTCTTCTACCTCTATTAAAGCCATATTATTGTACATATACTCCAAGAAGTGCTTGTTCATTGTCCCTATATTACTTCCTACTCATATATCATTGAATCAAGAGAAAATACTACACTAATTCTTCATATTTCTTTCACATAATAAAGTCTGTCATGGGTGGTTATGTGAGAAGAAAGAACATATTATTATTACCTATGAGATAAGAGAAAGAACACAGAATTATACTTGATTAATAACATCACATAAAAAGGTTTATAAAAGCCCACTCTGTAGAGAGAAGATAATATTAAAAAATAGGACGATAAAAAAGTAGCCTATCTCCCAGGTTACTCCATGAACATATAAACATGTATATAAGTAGCTGTACTATGAGATAATTGTGAACTTCCAAGTTATAGATTTACCACCTATATTCTCATCTATTATTTTGAAATCACAAATTACACTAGTTATAAATTATAAACTAATAAAAAGGTCAAAGTAGTGATGAATATACACTTATTAAAAGCTAATTATATATCTACTAGGATCATAGTAGGCTACATGATTAGTTTAGAATATCACAGTTGATATATACTTCACTGATACTATTAGGTCAATTACATGTGCGCATTTATCACCATTGATGACCATGTCACTTTAAACCCACGCTGAAAATATCATACAAAGACATAAGTATCAAGGTATCACTGAAGGAATCTCTATATATCTAGTTCATCACAGCTGAATTGGTCACTCTTGATTCACCTCTAGGCCTAGTATGAAATTTTCTAAGAGGAACAAAGAAGGACTCCTTTCTTTTCTTCTAGTATAAATATGTGTCTTCGAACCTTTAGAGAAACAAAACCATCTACTCTCACTAATCTTTGAGTCAGTCCTCCTACTACAAAGTACATTCTTATATCCTAACCGCCTCTCTCCCCTGAAGAAAACGACTGGTAAACTACCGCTTGTTCTTCACGCAAAGATGCCATTCCAGTCAGAGTGGAACATCGACATCCCAGATATACATCTGGCGTCTTTGATGTTCGCCTCTCCCACTCATCCCCTGTCAGATTCAGCAAGACTCTTGGTTGATACCGAGCAGCCGGACACTCACTTCTTCACCCCTGCTTCCTTTCGCCTCATGTGCCAGCGGCTTGCTCTCGGCCTGCAGCAACATGGAGTTAAACCAGGCGATAGGGTCCTTCTTGCCTCGGGAAACACTCTCCTCTATCCCATTATATTCGTGGGAGTCATCATGGCCGGAGCTGTGTTTACCGGGGCCAATCCCACCTACGTCCCGCGCGAACTGGCATATCAACTTAAGGATTCTGGACCAACGATCTTTCTGTGCTCGAGGCAGATCCTCCCCAATGGCCTAAAGGCAGCCAACATTGCAGGCTTAGCCCCAGGCCAGATTTACGTCGTTGACGAAAACTTGAAGGGGGGAATGAAAGAGGAGAACGGCTGCCGCTGGTGGGGTGAGCTCCTCGCCTCAGAGGACACGGCCTGTCACTTTGCATGGAACCCTCTTTCTGCTCCAGGAGAGGCTGCAAATACACTTCTAGCTCTGAATTACTCTAGCGGCACAACTGGTCTGCCCAAGGGCGTGGAGATAACTCACCGAAATTACGTTGCCAACGTCCTCCAGGGGATTCATAATTACAAGCTGGGTGGCGAGGAGAGGGTTGAACGATGCATCATATTCCTGCCAATGTACCATTCGTTATCGCAGAGACGAATCATCATGAGTCTGATTCAGGGTTCTGAAGTGTTCGTCATGCCAAAGTACGAACTCAAGGCTCTTTTGGAGAATATCCAGCGGTTCCGAATCACTACTCTCGTGATGGTTCCCCCTGTTGCTGTGTCTCTGGCTAAGAACCCCATTGTCAAGAATTACGATCTTAGCAGTGTCAGAATAGCTGGAGCTGGCGCAGCCCCTCTCGCAAAGGAAATATGTGAGACGATCGAAGAGATCTTGAATAACCAAGTGGCTATCAAGCAGGGCTGGGGAATGACAGAGTAAGTTCATTAAAAACAACATATTTATTATGATTGGTTTAGTGACCGTTCTTATTCTCTAGGTTGACCTGTTCTTTTCTTTTCTGGATTCCTGGCAAGCATTATCCACGGTCCTCTGTTGGAGAGCCCCTGGCCAACTGCGAGGCCAAGATCATGAACGAGGATGGGACGTCCGAGCTGGGCATCAACCAGCGGGGTGAGCTTTGGGCCCGGGGCCCCAATGTCATGCGCGGTTACTGGAAGAACTCCCAGGCCACGGCAAACACAATCACGCCGGATGGATGGTTGAAATCTGGAGATGTCGCCTACGTCGATGAAGAAGGTCGCTTTTTCATTGTGGACAGACTCAAGGTAAGACCTCCGTGTGGCCAGCACTGACCCATTGCACTCTATGTTTGAGATGCTCATAGCTGTCTTATAGGAATTGATCAAAGTGAAAGGTGTCCAAGTGGCGCCTGCAGAACTGGAGGGTCAATTGCTGGAACATCCTGCTATCGCTGATGCCGCAGTCACCGGACTTAAGATGTCTGTATTTCCTCTGTCTAATTGTGCCGCCCCTAGCTGTCTATCAGTACTGACACATTATTCTACGCGCAGCGATGACGGCGAGTATCCTCGAGCCTACGTCGTTCTAAAGCCAGGACAACACGCTACCGATAAAGAGATAATGGACTTCATCAAGGAAAGGGTGGCCCCCGTCAAGCAGCTCACCGGCGGTGTTGTCTTTTTAGATGCAATTCCTAAAACCCCTTCCGGAAAGATATTGAGGAATGTCCTTAAGGAAATGGCTCAGAGGGAGGCCAAGACGTTTTCTGTTTCATCTAAATTGTGATATGGTTGCAAGATGTGAACATGCCAATATCCAGATTGCAGTATGGGAAAACGAAAGGAAGCTGGATGGAAGTGTAGAAAGGTGAATGGACACAAAGGTTATGAAGAAAGGATGAGGAACATTGATGTAACTGAAGCTTAATTGTGAAAATCTCTACTCCAATCTTGTCATGATATATGTGCTTGTAAATGGCTATAACATAAGGAGCAGATCGACGGAGCAGTGTGCTGCGAAGAGATAGACAGGTGGGATCTCCAACGCAAGCTGGGTAGGTATTGTATAACACCTATAGGATCAAGACATCTCTAAGCAATGCTTCACATGTCTGCTGCGAGATTCAGATATATTTCAAAATCAAACCTGGATGGTTTACGCATCTATCAAACGCCGAGCATGGTGGGTGCATCGCCAGGGCCGTTAAGTCTAGCGCTCTATAAATGACGTCGACCGGCTTCCCCACCCTCATTCTTTTCTCCTCACTTGTCCACAACCCATTTCTCCCTGCAACACTCATCAAGTCAAATAGCCACGGTACATGTATGTATATCCCAGGCATCTGGACAACCGGATGCCATTCAACTCCATCAACCACATCTACACCTCCCCTCCACTTGCAACTTACTCCCGTCCACATCCAACAAAAATCCCACCACAACCCCACCACCAACAGCACATACCAAACCGCGCAATTGAACGAACCGCGCTAATCACAAAGCAGACCGACATATTGACCCTATACCAAAACAAACACACCATAAAACAAATCAGATAAAAAAAAGCGAAAAGCCCCGGAATAAAAATGTCGTGGTTCCAAAAAACATTCACCCTTCCCCCCCGCTCCCGCGGCTCCTACCTCGTCACCGACGAAGTCGTCTCGCAACTCCCCGAACTCCGCGACTACAAGGTCGGTCTACTGAACCTCTTCGTGCAGCACACGAGCTGCGCCCTCTCGCTGAACGAAAACTGGGACGATGACGTGCGCGCTGACATGACCGATGCGCTGGAGCGCGTTGCGCCGTATGATCGCAAGGGGAACCTCTATCGGCATAGTGCTGAGGGGGAGGATGATATGCCTGTATGATTTTTTCTTTCTTTTTCATCTCTTTCGTTTGATTTTGTAATTGTGAGAGTTGGTGCGGGGTGCTAATTGGGGGGAAATAGGCGCATATCAAGTCTTCTCTTATTGGTGCAAGTGTGTCTATCCCCATCTCGAATGGGCGTCTTGCGACGGGTACTTGGCAGGGGATCTGGTATCTTGAGTTCCGGGCTTCGCGCCACTCGCGCAAGGTCGTTGCTACGATTCAGGGTGAGAAGGCTTGACTCGCTGGGTCGGAGGGTGAGGTCGAGGGGACGAAGTCTATGATGTGATGATTGTATGAGATAGTCGATGAGGTGCTTGCTAGGTAGAAAGCAAAGGCTGCAGGAGTATATATCAGGCGAATATAATGACAGGAGTCGTCGAGGCGATCAACAATATCTGTCGACCGCAATCGCAGATCCATAAGGAGTTCGAACTACTGCGTCTTTGTAGGAAGAACAAGTTTTACTCTAACTCATGGAACAGTACACTCTGTACAGATGGTCGCCCTTGTCAGGCACATAATAGAACAAACAATCATCAACGCCAAGAAAACAACCAATCTACCGCTGCTCCAGGCCGCCGTCGGTCACTCGCTGCTCCTCGTTCACCTCCGCAGCGTCGCCCACGGGCTCAAGGGGGTAGCTGGTGGCAGGGAGAGACTGGAGGTATGCGCGGTGCTTCTCCTGGGCCTGTGAATATATAAATTAATATCTACCCTTAAAAGACACGAGGATAAAACGAAAGGAGGGAAACATACAAAGGGCACACCGCAGTAGCCGCAGGTCGCAATCTCAGGCTTGTCGGTGTTGATGTAGATCTGAGGATGGCCCAGGGGACCACCACCGCCATCGCAGCGGACAACACGCTTCTTCGTCCAGCGGACAGGCTGTCTGTGGATGAGCTCAATGGCGGCGAAGGGTTGGGGCTAGACAGAAGACTCGTTAGCACGTATATACACCCAATGGACGGCTTGACAAGTCCAATGCGCAAACCACAGCGCAGTAGACATATAAAAAGAATAACGCAAGCAAAACTCACCTGCAACCCCATGATGGTCTGCTCGAAACGCGGGCCCGTCATGGCCTGCTCCCGGGGCTGCTGGCTGGCCGCCCAGGTGTTGGCGCGGTTGGGAGCCTGCAGATTGCGGATCCGCTCACCCACCGCGGGGTCCTCCTGCAGAGTGCCTTCGAACGAAACGGCGTCAACGGGGGTCGCATCGGTGGCGGAGACATTCGGGACTCGCTTGGGCGGGTTCGGGTCGTTGGCTTCGCGCAGACGAGGGGCAGTGGTCGTGTAGCTGGCCTGGGCGACAAAACGGGAGCTCCAAGCGGTCTTGGAGAGAGCCGCCATGCGGCTTCGAGCGCAGGACATCATCTTCGGCTTGGGGTCGTGTACAGACGACTGGTGGGAGACGGGGAGGATGCCGGGAGTGACGGAGGTGAGGTTGAATAATTAGCGGTTGAAGGGCGAGGTTCACTTAGCGGCCGGTCGAGGGAGGCTGGCCAATCGGCAGGGCTCCTATGATGGTTCTGCCACTTCCGAATCAGGTTCCGCCTTTGGGCGATGTTTTTTTCGTCCTCTCATGTTCGTTGCATTACCACATCACAAAGACTTCACGTTGGGCATTTTTTATTTTGTTTGAGGGTCATATTTTCTTTGCGGTGTATTATCAATAATGGCGGGCGCATCCCCTTCTGGCTCTAAGCCAGAAAAAACAATGTCGTCGCGACTGCTCACTATGAAGGTATGTGCCTCATAAATGCGTTATCTACCGCGCTTTTTACTATCCAAGTCTAACGAGCTGTACAGTTCATGCAACGCGCTGCTGCCACAGCCGCTGCGAAAGAATCTTCTCAAAGGCCCTCGAGCACTGATCCCAACACGCCCTCGCCTAAACGACAGAAGCTCGGCTACAACGACGCAACGCAAAGTCCCTCCGGTACGCCTACGTCTGATCTGGAAGCCATATCGGCTGCCCTGGCTGCTGAGGAGGAGAAGCGTCGGGAGGCGGTTGCGCGACAAGCTGCGGAGGCGGGCGAATCCGAGTGGGTGCTTGACTATGGCAATGACGCTTTCAATCAGTATCCATCGCAACCACCTGTGGTTGCGGCGGATTCGTTGGATATAGATAGCGAGGATATGGATTATGGTGGACGCCAAACATACGGGAACTATAAGAAAAAGAAGAAGAACTGGGTATGTCTTTTTTTTTGTTTTCTTTCTTTCTTTCTTCGTTGTCATTGCAATGCGACACTAGAATGCTAACTGCTCCGAATGAAGAAGGCGAACGATGAACCAGAATCTGGAAGCGAGGATGAAGACGATGAGGACATTGACGCATTGATCAAAAACGGCAAAGACAAGGCGAAGAAGAAAGACAAGGACAGGATCCAGCAGCCGGTCAGATTGTCCAAGCTCACGTCGATATCCGGTGGGGGTCAGGTCCATGGCGGGGGGATGAGCAAATCCCAGAAGAAGCGCAAGAGCAAGTAATCTCGACTTTGCCATCTACCAAATTCTCAGCCGTGTCCAAGAGGATGCTTAATTCGCCAATCTCCGTCAATGACTAAATGTCTGGGTCCTCGTGATGCTGGTCATCCCGGTATACCCAAAGACAGGCCATCCTTTACTGGCCAATGCTTCATCGCAAATCGGCGCGCTCGGTACTATTTTGATCCTTTAGAACCTCGCACAGTGCGCTCCCGAACAAGGAACACGTCTCCGGCCTTGACTTGAATCTTCGACCCGACAGACGATCCTTGGAACTCTGCTGCAAGTGCATCACTTGCTCCAAAAGCAGGAACCTTGATCACACGTGATGCAAACATGCGGAAACGATCATTGTCGCCGATTTTGGAACGGAGAAAAAAGTGTTTGCTGCTGCGAGCTGGCTGGTCGAGGGGTTCTTCCCCGAAAGGAAACCTCAACGTGGGCGGTTTGAGAATCCCCTTCGGATGGGAGCGAGGTGCATTATCCGGGGGTTTAGAGGTTCCTATCAACTGAGCACATACCGAGTATTTAGTCTCGGCCAAACCTTAGCTCCCGATGACAGCTCCATATATAACCCACTGACCTTGTTCTCGAGTATCTCGCGTATTTCCTTTGCTTCTGTAGATCCAAGATCTGTCAAATTTAGTTTAGACCCGTACTAAATACTCGGGGGTCTTGACAAACCTATTCCCTTCCGCAGCGTCCTCCCCTGCCGCCTTTCTCTAAAGAACGCGCCAGAGCTTACTCGTCGCGGGACTGTAACGCGGGCACTGTCTTCTCCCTGGAGCCTGAGACGCACTAGACTCGGGGGCTCGGTCTGCAAGTCGATGGATACGTCGTAGGACCTGTCGCGGCACAGACAGGGGAGCGACATGGGTGTGGTTGTAGATATCCAAATGGTGGCAATTAGAGGAATTGAATGTATTTGTGGAGTTTGGGGGTCGTGAGTGAAATGTAGGTAAACATGGATAAGTGCACGTTGCTGGCTGTGAGCAGATAAATAAGAGGAAGAAGAGGTACTAAGTGAGGTATTGTTTACCATGGCATTTACATATCAGCCAGATCAGACTGCAAGAAATGTTCAGCAGTAGGTATTAGTATACTGAGGACTGACCTCACACTGGAATATCTTATACACTGATCTATCCATAATCATAACACGACAAGAACAAACCCATAAAAACAAAGACAGAAAAAAAGAGATGAATACCAATTACAACTTGGCCTTCTCCTCCCCAACCTTCCTCGCCCACCCCTTCTGCGCCGAATAATTAAGCGCCAAATTCCAAGCAGCAACACTCACCCCCAAAGGCGGCGCCAACAGCAAAGCCCAAGCCCACCACCGAGGACTGACCCCACTAACCTGCTCCATCGCGCGACTAACCTCCCTCTCCAAATCCCTCCTATCCCCATCATTCCAGACGATGACCGCGCGCGCCGAATCCGTCCCCCTAAACTCCGCCTGCCGCACCTTCCCCAGCACATCGCCCTGGCTGCGCACCCTGTTCTCCGCGTCCTCAGCAGACAAATGCGGGTCGCGCGCGCGCAGCCGCGCCATCTGCACAGCGGGGTCCTTCACCCCCACTACCATGACAGTCCCGCACATAACGTCCATGCCGGCCTCGAACAGCAAAGGCACGTCCAGCACGACGGCCCACTGGCCTCGCAGGTAGTGGTACACGAGGGCCTTGTAGATTTCTTTCCGTACGGCGGGGTGCACGATCTTGTTGAGAACGGCGCGGTCTCGTTTGCGCTCTTCCGTTGTGCCGAAGACGCGCCGGCCTAGCACGGGGCGGTTGAGTGGGCGTCCGGCACCGCTTGCGTCTGTGGAGGAGGCATCTGGCGGGAGGAGCAGGTCGGGTGTGGTTGGTCCGAAGTATTCGACTATGGCTTTGTAGCCTGGGGTGCCTGGTTCGACGACCTTGCGGGCGAGGATGTCGGTGTCGATGATGGGGAGATTGTACGGCGGGGCGGAGAGGATGGAGGAGACGGTTGATTTGCCTGTGGCGATCGAGCCAGTTAGGCCGATGATGAGCATTTTGATGTTCTTGTGTCTCTGTTCTTTAAGTTCTCTCTGGTTTTTAAGTCGCCGTTGTCTTGGAGGTGTTGGTTTGGCTGCAGCTGACGATATTGCCGCTTTGGAGGAGTTGTGGCCTGTGCGCCGGAATTGGGGATGGGTGCTAGGAGCGTCGCAGGCACTGGCCACACTGGAATCTAGTAGGGTTGTATTCTTTCTGAAAATGCGCGATGGCTTCTATCGCAATCAAGCGGAGGAAGTGGATGGAGTCGGAAGAATGATGCTGGGGTTACAATGCGGGGAGATTGGATGATGCCGTCAACCTCGGCCGACTGTCCACCGCCTACGTAGGCAACGCGGAAAGGGCGACAATAGTATAAGACAGCACTAGCTATAAACATTAAATGATCATTTGTATATAAGCGCTAAATGAACAAAACGCCCTCTTATATACAAGGAAATGGGGTATTCAAATGTTTTGTCCTTCGCATATTCTTACAATTCATCGGGATCCTCTGAGTCCGAGCCATCCCGATCACTGCACCCACCAGAGCTGTGAAATAGCGATGCTTCGAAACATGAGTCTGGAATACTGTGAACTCGCGTTTTCAAGCCGACGCATATTTAACGTCAAGTGTGGTAGAGTTCGAGCGTGGCCTCAGTGCTGGCGGCGGAGGCGCATATAGCACCAGCTTGTTCATCTCGGTGGCCAAGTAGGACTGAACTAACCCGCGGGGGTAAGACGCCAGCAACTCTCAAAGCGACCGCAAATTCCCGACAGTTATTGCTCTTGTGCAGAGGCCAACAGACGAACCGCTCCATGAAGGGCTCAGCCCTTTGTCTCGGCGTGAAAAATTAATGGTATGTCGGCAGTGCAAATCTGATAAACTATGTAGCGAGATCATGCCTCCGGAAGACCACCAGAGCTCGGATCTTGGGGCTGACCCTTCCAACCAATGTAGGGCCAGCCCTTTGGTAGAGAAGAGTAAGGCGGCAGCGCATAGCGATCGTCGCACTCGGCGCTATTGGCACAATGCAAATTACACAGGCCAAACACCTTGCAATAGCATTCCTCTGCTGTCGGGCAATAGATGGGATCTTTGCCAAAAATCACTACCGACTAGTCAGCACGAGCTCACCAACCTGCAACACCGTCGACAGTGTCATGTCAGGAGGGGGTAGGAAGGGAACATACTGTGCCACGAGTATTCCATGATCCGCCCACTCAGCTCATCCGGCAGCGTCGTCTCCGACAGCCAATTCCGGAACCTAATGTAGTCACTCTTGGGGCGCTCGAGGATCTTCCATCGCGTAGCACCAAACTGCGCGCAGCATGACACGCCAATTTCCTGCGGCACTGGTTCTCCGGGGAAGAGCTCCATGAATCCGGTCTTGAAGTACTCGCCCGCGTGGACGTCATTGCGATGGGTGTCGGTGTGCGGTTTGATCTCGACGGGACAACCGAGCACCCAGGCGCAGCGCAAGTTCACGTAGCCTTGTTTCTGAAGGTAGGGGACCTGGAACTTTTGGAGCATCGGGACGCCGTCGTAGTAGGGGTCGTCGTTGTGCCACTGGAAGCGCTGCGAATGGATAAAGAGCATCGACTCCGGGAGGTGGTCGTAGTTGTCGATGATATACCTAGAAGAAAATGCATTTGTCAGCTCATGTTACTGGTCACAAAGGAACCGAGTCTCTCACGTCAGGTAAACCATCGACTCTCTTCCCTTGTTCTGCTTCACGGTCAGTGGCGCGTTCTTGTCGTCGACCACGTAGAGACTCTTGTCCCAATCCGGAAAGTTGTCAAACAGCCAGGACACATCGTCACGTTTCATGCTCGCCACGACCATGGTGTTGTCGGCCTTTCGAGATGGAGTCCGCTGCGACGGAGTTGCCATCCCTGACCGCGGGTCCCGGTATGGCCCTCTCTGCGCGGAGCCATCATGCGTCAGCGCTGCTTGTTGCTGTCGGCGTTCCGACCCGTTTGCGAAAAAGAGGAAGTATATCGCGCAGACGAGGACGATCGTGAGGAAAATGGCCTTTTCTTGGTTGCGACGGCGGCGATTCGAGGGTCCGCCACGGCAGCAGAACATGGTGGGAGTGGATGTGGTGTTGCGGACTCAATTATCGGGAGTCAGATCGGTATTTGACAGGGCGTTTTGGTCTTGTTATTCGGCGTGTGTTAGGTGAACGAAGGTAAAACCATGTTTAGGCATCCGTTGGAGAAATGTGGCTGGATGGCCTGAAGCTTTGCACGGGCGGAGGACCGTTCACTGCCAGCCTTTTGGACAGAGGGTCGGTTAATCAATAGTGTGAAATCACCCAGGGTAATCACGAGGGTGAATTGGAGAGAAGGAATGTCCGGCGTCAAGAGATGGGGAGGGTGAGGAGATGGTTGGTTGAGTTGCGAGTAGATTTGTGTACGAGGCATTATCCAACAACCAGCTGGCCGCTTTTAGATCTTACTGGGGGGTGAAACTGGAGGAGTGGAGCCCGCGATCTGCACCCGCCACTTGCACAACGTAACAGTAACGAGATTAATTCCCCTGGTCCAAGATCTACTACCCTCACCGTCTACATATATATATCAACATTCATCGATATTTACAATGTACCATGAATGCGCCGGGATACTCATGTCTAACCCCGACCCGGCGTTTCCTTCAGTCGAACCCACCCCGTGGATCACTTCGATATCGGACGACGTGACGGTCACATCGTCCCCGGTGGTGATCCAGTACTCTGGGCTGGAATGTGTATACCCCAAGATGTGACTCGGCAGTCGAGGCACAATATCGTTCGAATGAGTAACCCGGTAATTCGGTCCATGCGCGGTGATGTACTCCGCCAGCTCGGTATTCCCGACGCGGGGAGACCCAAATGTGTACTACCAGTTTGATCAGCCGGTGGAACCGTGATGGAACCAAGAAAATTTAAGGATGCACGATCGAACGAGCAAGGGTGACACGCTCCCGACTCACCAACTCAATTTTATATCCTGCATTCCGCAAAGCGACCGCCCCCAACGTCGCGAGGGCAGCGCCATAGCTATGCCCGGTGAACGTCACGGAGTACCCCGGACGGGCCTTGAGGGCCAGATCAATCTCCCCTGTCAAGTTTTTCTCGACAGTCTGCCACGACTTCCAGAACCCCCGGTGCGCACTGCAGCCGAGGCACAGCTCATCATCCAGGCCTTCCAGCACGAGGTCCAAGTTCGCGATCCAAGTGCTGATGCTCCGGGTGCCGCGGAACGACAACACCAAGCGCTCGTGTGTCGCGTCCGCGGCCAGAAACCCGGCGACGTCGCCGAAATCGTGTCGTCTGCGGCTCCTGATCAGCTATTGCCTGTTGAGTCTCCGAGGATTATCGCACCCATGGAATTCAGTAAGGGTTTTGGTGTCGGCCTTTTCGACTGTTGGACAGTTGCCCTTATTGCACCGCACTTTGGTCCCGGGGGACTCGAGGTTTTCGTCGCAGTACGCTGCGGCAGCATACTCCGCGAAGAGAGTAAATGCTTTCAAGCTCTCAGCAGACACATCTGCGGCGGTCAGTCCTGTGAGAGGATCCGGGATCGATAGCACGCTTACGTACCCCGAGAGTCTAGCTGAGCCGGTACTGCTGCACCCAACGCCGCCCAAGCAGTCAAGCACACGCAAAGTATGCCACCTGGTCTAAACATACTTCACGTAGAGACCACAATACGACAATCAATGCTGCTCAGAGAATAGGAGCAAAGGGCGCGAAGGGCACAAAAGCCAAGGGGTAAAACAAAGACCCCCTAACAGGCTATTCTTGAATAATACGTATCACACCAGAGCGCCTGGATCGGAGCACCAATCCCCTAATATTCGACCGGGCATAGAGATGCAGAAATCCCGTAGACTGATATACCACAGGACCCCTTTTAAGGAACAACCCCGTTCGACAAGGAGTCAGCTCCCCGGCCATTCATTCATTCTACATACCACCCATCCACCCCTTGATACCTTCGTAGGTAGGTAGCATCCACGCAGCAGCAACTATCAGACGCTCTCAACGCTTCCATCTCCGACGAGTTAAAAGCGCGAAAGAACGAAACAAAAAGGCATCAAATGGTCTATCACGAGAACACAAATCCAACAACCTGGTCAGTCAGGGTGGTGATGGCGGTGGTGGTGGTGGCTTGATTACCTCCGAGCTGACACCATTGTCGAAGCGCAAGAATGAATACCAATACCTAGGTAGGTACCTAGAATAGACCTATCCATTTACCTACCCACCTAGGTAGGTAGGCTACGCGAATGCATCCCCGGACGTCTGTCATGTCCGTCGTCCCTGGCAGTAGGCAAGAAACAACGGAATAATAACCAACCCCGGGCGATAATAATTCGGCGATGGAACCTGACCATTCGGTGGCATCTCGTGCCGCCGTTTGAGTGGATGGAGAACTCATCACGAATGCCCGACCTGTAGGGGTCAGTATGTCATCTGCCAAGTGTCATTCATGCTCAGCGCGGGGGCTGGACGAGCGATACCGACCTACAACCTACCTACCTCCCTATCGTCTGAGTTGACACGCCCATCGCTTTGCGCTGATGTCTCTGGGTAGTTGATGCTATTGGAGCTTGACGCATATACCCTATTGGTTTTGCATCGGCGCAGTAACGGTCCGGATAAAGAAATATACAAGATACTAACTACACGAGTAAACGAATAAACATGCCCAGAACATACCTAGTAGGCAGACAGACCTTGAAGCCTCCTCCCCTGAGTCTCACATCTTCGAAGCCTCCTGCTCTGGTCAGAACGAGAGAGGCCGTCTTCGATGGCCTCTTCAGCATCCCGATTTCGAACAGAACGCTGTGGAACGGTCAGAATAAGCGGCTAGACTGGCATGACCTCCCATTCCTCCTCTTTCCTCTCCATTTCGTAGGTATATTGGTTACTGGGTCGGCTGACCGATCGATATGAGTCTGCGGTCTATAGGACATAGAAGTCGGGCATGATGAGTAGGGCAGCCTTTACTTAGAAAATCCTATTGAAAGCTTCACTGGACCTACTCTTGCTTTCTACAGAATCTGTACCCTAGCTAGCCACGTAGAGAGTATTCCGTCCTCCCGTATAACGCATTGATTTTACGAAGATCACCGTCCTCTAGAAAATACACCAAGACAGACAAGTCGCTCCTGGAAACGCCGGCCTAAGAAGAAACAAACAAACAAGCTAGCATAAAAGAGAGAAGACAGGTTCTGAGACCGCGCGTGACACGAGTTGCTCCTCACTGCGCAGTCTGTCCCCCGGCCTCCTGCCCATCAGCGTTATAATCCGCCATGCCTTCATCCTGGCTATCCCCAGCAAGCACCTTGGTCTTCGGAGGCTCGCTGTCAGACAACGGCGTCCCCGGGGTCGCAGCAACGACGTTGTCGTTCTCGTCCACGAATTCGAAATTGTAGCGCGAGAGGAGATGCGGGATGGCAGAGAGCTGAGGCCCGTAGCGGGCGGTGTTGTCGTATAACTCGAACAACGGGACGGCGAGGAGTTTCATGTTCTTAGGGACGGAGAGGACCTCTGTAGTTTAATTAATTAGTCCAAGTCCACAACATGGATAACAAAGGACAGGATGCAGGAGAGACATACTCTTCTTGGGCAACTGGATGAAGTAAAGCTTCTTGCACTCCTTCGGCCGGGTAACGTGTCCAGGCAGAAACGGGTACATAAAGGTCTCGAAATTCGGCCGCCACCATTGCGCCAGCGTGTCACCGATCTCCCAATCCTCGTTGACGCCTTCACCGGAGAACTGCGACCCAACGGGAGCAAGGCGCTCGTTCAGCCGCTTCTTGAAGCCGTCGATTTCCTCGTCCTCGAAGTTGAGGTAGTCGCCGGGTCTAGAATTCACCGTCACCATTAGCGTCCATCCATCCGTTCCATCCCCTGTGGGGTTTTGTAATTCGAACATACAGCTTGAAAAAGGCATTCGCGATCTGCAGCATCAGCACATGCGGGTGGTTGTGTTCGTGGCAGACCAGCACGCCCTCGCAGGTCCGTCTCATGCCGTACGTTTCATAATGCTCTTCCAGTCGCTTAAGCCGCGCCAGGACCGACGGGTCTTCCTCCGGTTGTGTTTCCTTGGTGCCGAATGTGTAGTTGGACAGAGGGTAGAGGCGGATCGTCTCTGGCTGTTGTGCGGAGAAGTTCTTCGGGATGATGGGGCTATTCGAGCATCGCGTTAATATGGCGCGAATATAGAAGTGGAATACGATAGCTTCACAAGAGGGATAAGCTCCTTTTGCGGGCTTCAGGTGCTGGGAATGGATGTTCGGGTGGATCGCCCTCTGGAGTGACTTACGGGCGAGAGCTCTGCATCGCTGTTGCGGTGGCCGTTGACATTTTGACGGTGCTGTAATATAATCTGGTAGACGTGTTGATGTTGTTGCAAGAGGCGCAGGGAATAATTAGGTGAGTTGAGCCACTGTGGGCTTTGTTGTCACTGCAATGCGGCAGGTTGGAGATAGTACGGAGCGGAGCATGGACGGAGCTAGAGGTGTTGCTGCGCGGTCGCGAAAACATTCAGCCGCCCCGACGCGACGTACAGCTCGATGTCAAATGTCGCCCATACATACAGTGCACGACCTACGACATAGTAAAGGCGATCTGTCCAGTACTCTAGTAGTGAAATTTGGTATTCTACTTCTACATCGTGTTCAGAGATCGAATCTACATGAGTCCGTGGCACCATGACCCGAATGCCCCACCGCCATCACCCACAACCATTCCCAAGTCACACTGAAACAAACATTAAAATGGATCCATTAGGGATAATCGTTCAACATGCAGCAAAAAATGTCTATCTTTAAAGTTTCGCATCAAAATCTTCAAATTCGGTGAGGTCCGTAGCAGGGCTGGGACCCGCGCTGACAGCCAAGCGGGCCTTGAATTCGGGGACGTTGGTAATGTAAGTCGGGCCCTTGCCCTTCTTAGCACCATTGGCCGCTGCCGTCGAGTTATTATTGTTGTAGTCATTCTTGGACACGAGTCCAAGCTGCTTGAGATGGAAGCCCAGATTGCGCTCCGTCTGTTCCAGGACCGGGTTGACCTGTTGCTCCGAAAGGCTCATCTCGCCAAGGAGGAAAGCCTTGAGAGTATCCAAAACCGGGCCCTCATCACCGCTTGAGATGTCGAGGGGCGCAAACGCTGCGTTCAGACGATCCGTGTCCACCGCAAAGCCGTCTATCTCCAACTGACTGCCCAGCAGCGAAACCAGCTTGGCCTTCTTTTCCTCGGGACTAGCCGTCGTGCCACCCTGGGCATTCAGATGGATCGCGAGCTTAGCCCGGGTGGGGGACTCAGGATCCACGTACTGCCTGTAGAATTCAATAAGGTCCGACTTGGTCAGGACGCGGACATTGGCAGCGTCATTTTCATTCTGCACAAAGTCAAAGTACTCCGAGCCAATATGGTTCCAAAAGCGGGCAGTCTCGGAGCTCAGGTTCTTGAGCTTCTCCAACCGCTTGTTAATAAGACTGCGTTTGTAGCCTTCGAACTCCTCTTCGGGCATGTTCTCCAATTTCTTTCCAAAATTACTTAAGAAGTCGTTGATTCGAGATTCCAGATAGGCGGCTGTGCGCTCGCTTTGAATGATCACGCGGTAGCCAATAGCCGTCGCCGCATAGCGGGCACCGCTCCACACGACATATCCAAGCTGCTCCTTGCTGCGAAGTTGGTCGAAGGCGGGCTCATCGGTCATCTGGGCAAATAGCAGCAGCTTTGCGCGGAGAACGTCGTCGGTCATGTGACCGATAGAGAGATAGTACTCGATGCAGTGGTTGACATTGTCAGGATCCTTGAGGGTGCGTTCGTAGACGTAATCCGACCCCGGAGGGATGACCATGTTGCGCCGCAGATTCCACTGGGACTGGGGCAAGGGGCGGCTCTGGAGGACCTTTTCGACCGAGTCCGTCATACGTAGTACATCCTCCTTGTACAGGTTCCCATGCGCCAACACCTCGATGTGGTTTTGACGGAGAAGCTGAGGGAAGAAGCACGAGATGTCCTCTGGTTCGATGTGCTCCAGTTCGGCAGTATATTGCTCGTTGATCCAAGCCTTCTCCGCTGTCAGATACCGTGTGTAGTCGCCAACCTGGTAGAATGGCTGCTGATACTCAGAGTTCTTGTAGGAGCGAGACAGGCGTTCCTTAATGATATGGAACCTGTCCGGGTTGACAACCAGGTCACGCATGCTCGTGAGCACCTTGTCCAAAAGGACAGCCATCTTGTCATTGTACCCACCGACCGATATATCGAGTCCGAAAATGCTGGCAGACAGGTGGTATTCGAGGCCGGCCAATTCGGCATCGTAGGAGTATTCAACCAGAGCGTCCCGCACCAGCTCACAGTAGAATTTCGATTTCACGAGATTCGCCGGGGTAGCCCACACTAAGGGGTTGCGGAGTGTGACATGAACGGTAGCCTTTGGAACCCAGAAGCGGTCGTCCTTCTTGAACCACAGACGCACATGATCATCGTGGCGGATGAGCTTCGGGGTCTTCGCCGGCTCTTGCACCTCCTTGCGTTCCACCGAGAGCCTGGTGGGGACAAACTCGTTCTTATGCGGCATATGCAGATCGGAAAGTCTAGTCTTTGGCGACGTAGCCAATGCTTCGTGGATATCGGCCATGAAATCCTGGGGGATCTTCTCGATCTTGTATTCGGTCCCATACCACTTCTCCTTGGAGTCCCAGTCTCCTGGGTAGTCCTGGGCAACGATGGTCATCCGGAAATTATCGGCTCTGAAATACGACAGGGCTTTCTTGATAAGCTCCGGGTCGTACTTCCGCATGATTGAACCACTCAGCAGCCAACCTCTGGGGAGAGGCTTTTGCATCACACTGCTCAGGCGGCTGGTGAACCGACTAGCGGGAGACTTCTGCTTAAAGCGGAACTCCACCTCGGCAAGGTTCTTCATCTCGTCGAAGATCCACTGCTCGGGCTCCCGTTCCTTGATCATGGCGATGTACTGGAACACCACCTTCACCACCTCTCGATACTGCCGCAATCCCTCCCGGGTCAGCCGAACCGAGACTGTAAAAAACGCGGATCCAGGGCAGACGGGCATAACACCAGCCGACAGACCATTTGCCCAGCCCTTTGCCTTGACATAGGCCAGGATACTGCCAGGTCCCTCGTGGCCAATCAGGTGACTGATGTACCGACTCGGCTGGGACTCGTACAGGAACTCCTCGTCCAGGAACGGGAAGTAGATATCGACTGATCGCGAGTCCATAACCGGTTTGGCGAAAATCTGCTTGCACATGTCGTCCGGCGTCCATGGTTGGACATCATCCCAGCGATTCTGCGGCAAACTCTTATTCTGCACCCGAGAAAACAGATCGCTCACCCACTGCTCCATCTCATCCAGCGTCTCCCGGCCCAAAACCACGAGCTTCATCCGGTTCGACGAGTAGTGCTTTTCATAAAATTTGATGAATTCATTTCGGACATCAAGCCCCCGCTTCTGCGGCTCTTCCTTGAGCGTCTGCAGATTGCCTGTGGAGAAATGATGATAGGGGTGTGCGGGGTTCGAAAGGGACTTGTTCAGCTGCATTAAGCGCCACAGATCGCTCTGGAGGTTCTTCTTGTTCTCCGAATCCACCGCTCTCAGTTCGCGGTCTAAGGTCGACTCCAGGAAAAGAGGAGACACGAAGAACTGGGAGAAGCGATCCAGAGCGCCATATAGGGCCGAGGTCGGGTAGCTAGGGGACGACCCATTTACCGGCAACTCTGCATTCGCGGGTGTCCCGTCGGTGTCACCGTTCTGGGTCGAGCCGCCG